>BLSH010513674.1:375524-391396 GCA_018402905.1 Glandirana rugosa | reverse complement strand
GCAGGATGGTGTCTAGGACTCATAGGGGAAAGTCGTTTGGAAAACACGGTAGAGTAGTCTCCGGTTTCAGCCGGCGAGACGATGTTTAAGAAGATCGGGACTCCTTGACCGGGTGTCCGTACTGTACAAACCCCACCACCCTCAGTCGGGAGTTGTCCCATAATGGGCGTTACCCGAAGGACATCTCCTATGAGTGATGGAATGGGAACACCCTATTTTGGTGTAGATCTTTAAGTTATCTAAGACCTGATGTAAAAGGTCACTTACAGTCTAAGTTTAGCAATAGTAAGTTTTTTGAATTGGTTAAGAGGTTTAGCGTCCCGTATTTTTGGATGTGGTAGCCCCCGTAAGAAAGACACTGTTCTCTATTTTCGGTATATAGACGATCTGTTGTTCATAGCGAACAGCTGCGATTTGGAGAATTGGTTAAGTTTTTTGAATGATAACGATTTGAATCTGACATTCACTGGAAAATGTAGTCCAGAATCTATTGAATTTCTAGATGTGGTTTTATCCCACAAGGGTAAGGTAGTGAGTATCCTCTACAGGAAGCCCATTGCGGGTAATACCCTGTTGAGGGCTGACTCCCACCACCCCAAACATGTCATGCCTGTGGGCCAGTTCCTCAGGGCTAGAAGAATTTGTAGCAGAGCGGCCGACTTTGGCCTCTGATGAGATGGCACAAAAGGTTTGCTGAAAGGGGATACTCAGGATCTGTGGTAGGACGGGCTCGTTCTATAGCAGAGAACACCCCTAGAGACAAACTTTTCACTGAAGATCAGGATCGTAGGAATAGAAAGAGGGGCGTACCACGATCCAGGTCTTTTAATTCAAAAACCCCTATTTTGCTGTCTTTTTCTACCCCATTCAGTCTGGAGTTTCATCAGATCAGAAACATAATCAAAAAATATCTTCCAGTTTTGTTCAATGATCCGGTGTATGCGGATGTTCTTTCTGGTAGTGTTCAGGTAGTATCTAGAAGAGCTCCCATACTAGCAAGGCGTTTGTCTCCCAGTTTATTTACTAGCCAGAAGCCTAATCAACACTGGCTGCAGTTTAAAGGCACTTTTAAGTGTGGGATCAGCACTTGTAATTACTGTCAGTTTATTAAAAGAGGTGATCAGGTGGTCTCGTTGGCTTCAGGGCGGTCGTTCAGCATTCAGTCACATATAAATTGCAATACTAAATTTTTGATATATGTTATTACATGTACCATATGTAAAATGTAATATGTTGGACGAACCACCCGTAGGCTGAGGGACCGCCTTTATGATCACCTCAGGGACATTGAGAAAAATCATGCCACCAATGTGGCTCATCATTGGAACCAGTTTCATGACAAGGACACCTCTAGTTTAGTCATTCAAGGTGTTGAGAGGGTGATCACATCTAAGAGAGGAGGTGACAGGTTTGGCACCCTTTGTCTCAGAGAAGTATACTGGATCTACCATCTAGGCACCAGAATACCGGTTGGTATGATTTTGAGTGGGATGTGTCTTATTTTTACAATCGATACATACCATCTTAAAGTCATTATTTCTTTTCTTTGTCCGGTCACTTCTCTGCCTGGACGTCTTTTTTGTGCCTTTCCATATTTTCACCTCCTGATGTGACCCCCTCCCATCACCATTCTTATGTTCATATAGTATAACATCCCATTAGTTAATTATATCTATTGATGTCCCGATCATATAAGTGTCTATTCATATGTCTCAATAAATTGATTCCTAAACCAGCTCCGCACAAGTGACATTTATGATGTTGCTATTAGTACTATTATCATTTCTTGCCCCTATATATGCACATAAATTCGTTTTTACTTCTTTCTCAAGGGAAACTTTTATTTCCTTTTTTGGAAAGTATGTTCCCTTTAGATCTACTAGTCTTTGGGCTATATCTCCTACCGTAATTTCGATAAAGGTAGGATCCCCCACAGGTTTAGCATCATACAGCGTTCACATTAGTAATTCAGTATTATTATACATCTTTTGACATACTTGAGCAGTTTTTATCTCTGCCCGTATGATGATGTAGTAACATAAGTAAAGGTGTTATGATGTTTTTTGTTCATAGTGATCTATTTGCTACATAGTACTTTCTAAACCAGATGGTGGAGGTTGCTTTTCTTTTCTTTGACACAGTATTAAACATACTCATGTGGTTTAATTAAGGAATTGGATTTCCCATCTTTTTATTTCCACATGATGTTTTGTTCTTTTCTGTTGTTTTTGACATTATAGAATATTTATTACTGTGTCAAAAAATTGGTTATATGAATATTTTAATTGTGTTTGACAAGTCTATGTACATTAACTTTAATATATGTGTTAAATACTTGTGCTCTATGTATGTGATGACATAATTGATTTTATGTAAACCTCATTCGCTGCTTGAGTGAGCTATTAAATTAACTAGAACTCTGATTCAGAGATAATTGTATTCACCTGGTCCGTCTTTTCCCCCTCCTTCTCTCCTTTGCTGAGAGGATCTTCAGTTCATATTTAAGCAGCAATATGACTACATTATTGTCAGCTATGAGTAAGCATCAGATATAGACGTGAAACACGTTAGCTTCTGTACCTGGGGTATGCCCCCTGTCATGCTCTGACTCTACCATTGCATGATTTGTGCTTTTATCAATAAACGGCAATCTTCTGGAGTGCGGCTGTCTGAAGAATCTTTTTTTTTAAGTGATGTCGTCGGCTATAATGTATTCAATTGGTAGATCGCAACGAATGTGCAAAGTATCAACGTCCGGTTCCAAACAGGAAGCCCCAGCGCACATTTATATGCGTTACCCTCGCCAATACATTACGCACATAGATAAGAGGGCAGCACTCATTACATTCGGTTCTAAACCGGAAGTGTGGCGTCAGCAGGAAAAACAAATTGTTACCTTGGCATCCAACTATGTATTTTTTTTTTGGAGCCACATAGAAGTGATTGATCTGGAAGTAATACATAAAACATTAATTTAAAGCATGACTGCCCCCACATAGCAGAATGTTCACAAAATAAATAGTACTTATGGTAGAAAATATTGTAAAAATAGAAAAAAAAAAAAAACTATATAATGTGAATGAAAGATGTTAATAGAAAAAAAAAAAGGGGGAGAAGATGGCAAGGGTGCCACCTTAACCATGGATAGACTCATGTTTTACAAACAAAATGAATGCAAGCATGTGCTATGATAAATAACTCATAAAAAATCACAAAGAAACTTGGTATGTATAATAAAATTTGCCCCTAGTAGTCATAGATAATAAATAACTTGGTACATGAATCCCTAAACCTCACAAAAAAAGCCCCGACTAGATAAAACCAGATCAGAAATTGAACTCTTCAGATTAGCTCATAGGTGCCTAAATGGGTATTTTATTCTTTATTGATAAAGGCTTTAATATCCCATTCGATATTGAGTCCATATGGATAGTAGCACTTTAACTGGTGTATCCAGAATGTTTAAGTTGGGACACTCTTCTCTTAACCACCCCACCCCTCCAGGGTGGGACAAATTTATCATTTATCTGGAAGAGTGTACCCCCAGGGTCTTTATTGTGGCACTGCAATAGTGTTTTGGACACTTTTAGTATGTTTTTGTAATGTGTTCATTGACCCTGGTGTTAAATGATCTAATAGTCCTACTACTATGCCCATTATAGTAAAACTTTTGTTAGACACCATGCCTGTGGCAAAGCTCACGGTTGGTTTTAAAAGTACTGCTGTTAAAACTTAAAATATATATGTATGTGGAGTATTCTTCTTTGCACAAAAGCACCACTGGGGTGAAAATGCCAAGAATGAAAAATATCTGCTGAATGAATTTGCTTCCAGTGGGTTTCTCATCTGTCAGTACAAAACAAAATCAGCACCAGAAATCCAGAGTGGGTTTAGCCTGCACATTATTTCTCACCTTTGATATGCATGGACCTGTCCAGGTCATTCAGTTTAAATAACAGCTCACCAACAAAGATATATGCGCCTTTACCTACGGTGGACTATGGGATTACTGCATTGGCAATATCCACTATGAAGACAAACTACTAAAGTTGGTAGGGTGAAACAAAGCTACGGCCCAGGCAGAGTTTGTTGCTGGCAGCACATTCCACCATAGCTGGGGATTAAACATTTAGTAGTTGTTTATAGTCATAAGCACCAGACTACTACCAAATCAGAGAACAATTTTGCTCAGTTAGCAGAATTATTACTTGGGTAATGCAGCTATAAGAATACTAGCAAGAGGATTCTCTTGCATATTGCATTTTAACCATTGGGTGGTGTAAGTGTGTGTAGGATATGCAAGATAGTAGCTGGTTAGTGGACACTTAATTGTTTAGATAATTTTTTAAAGAGTATTAAAGAAAGTCATTACTATTTTAATATATTTTATTACAAGTATCAAAATATAAGAGGGGTACACCAAATGCTTGTGTGTCGCTGTATCCATTTTGTGATCAAATCTAGGACAACAGAAGAAAAAAAAAATTAAAAATTTGTTAGAACTGCATAAGACCATATTTTATTGCGTATAACCTATAGGTTTTTTTCAAACTGGGCTTCTGGGTTCTGTTTTTTTGGGTTCACAGACTACCAGATATAGAATACATTTTATTGGAAAGCATATTTTTGGAATAATAATGACAAAACTGTCTCAGAGACCAGCGTGATTTATATAGACTTTTCATCAAATGTAGAGTGACAAACCTGAAAATCAAGGAAACCAAAATTATTTTTCCAAAATTTAAATTTACAGTAATCCTATCATCAAAGAGCTACCCTTCTTATGAAAATGCTTAGTTGTCTGGTATTGTCCACTGGCTATCATACCTTGAGTCATTGGCCTGAGGCAATTACACCGATCATAAAAATGTCAGAGGCAAGTCTCATGAAGCAACCCAATCAGTTAAAGTAAGAGGGTCCCATGACAACCAGGCAGTTGATATTTTTCTAAATATTAGGTCAATGGTAACCTCAATTTTTTTATGATTAGTTTCTGTTAGGGCAGGTATGTGTGCTGGGACTGTAAAATAGCTGATTTTTCTTATACGTTTATTTTACCTTGCATGACAAACACGTGTAAAATCCAAGCTGCCCATCTGAATTACTGAAGTAGGAGAAAAGGTGCAGTACACACTGTGTCCAGCAGGGGACAGCATGGCATGATGCTTTCTTTTATGTAGGCATTTGGAAACCTGTGTTTATATATTGTGCTCATGTAGAGTTCTGCTTGCCATTTAAAGAAGATATTTACACACATGGCGGATGTAAGCCCGCACTAGGCAAGATTTGAGCCGTGAATAATGATGCAAACTTCCACTACCAATCAATATCCAATCACCATTCATCATACTGTACAGCAGAGATATAATTATGGGCTTCTATTTCTATCACTACCATCTGCCTTAACAAATAAACATCAAGTTCTTTAATTGCAGCTGTCCTACATCTGATCTAAGCACTTTCACCAAAACTAATTTATAAAAAAAAAAAAAAAAAAAAAAAAAAAAAAATGTATCTTCAAACCGGCTCCTTCCTAAAAGTAATTAGAGAATTTTGAGCTTCCACTAATTCTAGTTTCCTGGCTACAGTGCTGTCCCTCTTGTTTAATACTTCAATTCGTATGTAAAGCAAAACTTATTTGGATGGAGTGTAGAAGGGTTAAAACCCCTGTCAGGTTTTTATTTGCCCCCTGTCCCTGCTGGGGAGATTTATCCTTTCTAGGTTTGTCCTGTTGACCATTGTCTCCAGTAAAGAAAGTGGTGAAAATGCAAAACCGTTGATCACTGGAACAGGAGGTGAAGAAAAAATACTTTACTTGTTTCCAGTTACAACTGTCTAATAGGGGACATCCTTTTGCTTTTAAAAAGGTATTTTCTTACCTCCTGTAGGATCTCTTGGCAGGACTTGAAGGGAAATCTCCAACAGGACAAAGACTGAAAAACACGCACGCATGCACTTTGGCTTTTAAAGCGGAGTTCCACCCAACTTTTGTACTTGGTCCCAAAATGGAAAGCCCACCCCTTGTTTTTGGATATACAATTTTTTTTCCTTACTTACTTTAGTAGTAAAAAGAGGTGAACTTCCATCCCAGCCCCGCCACGGTGAGGTACGTCATTTGCTCTTCTGGCTCTGACCCCCCCCCCCCCCCCGCTGCCTTCTGGTACCGGACCTGTGTGTGTCCCAGAAGATGACAGGACCATTCAGAAAGCGCAGCGCTACACGTGCATGCGCAGTAGGACACCAGCGGTGAAGCCTGAAGGCTCCACTGTTGGTTTCCCTTAGTTACAATGGGCAGCGCCTGCACCCGACTGACCTATCGGAATCCTTTTCTCTGAGTTCACTGACAGACAGAGCCCTTCTTATGACAAGTGGGGTTATGCTCATATCACTTGGAGTAGATTAGGCAAAGAAAAAACAAAAGCCTAGGTTGGCCCCTCCCAGGGGGCCATCCTCACCTTAGCATATAACCCCCTGCTGGACAAAAGCATATCAGTTCGTAACAAGCCGTACAAACTCAACACAGAGGGGTGGGTGCTGCATCTGTCAGTGAACTCATAGAAAAAGGATTTTACGGTAAGTTATAATAAAATCCCTTTTTCTCTTACGTTCACTGACAGACGCAGCCCTTCTTATGACATGTGGGGACGTCCTAAAGCTGTGCCAATCAAGAGGGGTGGGCAAACTACAACTGTACCCAAAAAAAGAACCCTCTCAGAAGGCGCCAGTCGCGCCTACACTGCCGCCTGTAAAACTTTGCGGACAAAAAGCAGCATCCACAGATGCTGAAACATCAACTTTGTAAAACTTGGTAAACGTGTGCACTGAGGACCAAGTAGCCGCTTTGCACACCTGAGACACCGAGGCCTGGTGTCTAAAAGCCCAGGAAGTACTAACTGCCCTGGTGGAATGAGCCGTGACTGGAAAAAGGGGGAACCTTGCCCCAAACCTCATATGCATGAGTCACGGTCTTCCTGATCCAACGAGAAATGGTAGCTGACGAGGCCGCCATGCCTTTGCGCGAACCTTCCGTCAGCACAAATAAAGAGTCAGACTTCCGAAAAGAAGCTGTAGAATTCAAATTATACCCGCAGGGCCCTCACCACATCCAAAGAATGTAGTTCAAATTCCTTGGGATGCGACAGGTGCGGGCACAATAAGGGAAGAACAATATCATCATTCAAATGAAAAGAAGAAACCACCTTCGGCAGGAAAGAGGGGGAAGGTCGCAAAACTGCCTTGTCCTTATGAAGGACCAAGTAAGGTGACTTGCAGGATAACGCTGCCAACTCAGACACCTGCCTAGCGGATGTAACAGCCACCAAAAAAGCCACTTTCTGCGACAATTGCAAGTGAATGTTCCGGATCTTCTCATATGGTGGCTTCTGAAGCACAGAGAGCACCAGATTCAAATCCCATGGCGCCAAAGGCGACCGTATCTGAGGAGCCACAACGTACACCCTGTACAAATGTACGGATCAACAAATGTGACACCAAGGGTCATTGAAAAAGAACCGTCAGAGCCAAAATCTGACCCTTAAGAGTACTTAATGCCAGGTTCTTGTCCAGTCCCTGCTGCAAAAAAAGTCAGCACCCTGGACTCCGCATAAGAGCGGGGATTCCAACCACCCGCCTCATACCAGGCAATATAGGCCTTCCAGGTCCTATGATAAATCTTAGGTGAAGTAAACTTGCGCGCTTTAATCATAGTAGGGATCACGGAGTCAGACACCCCTATCCCTCAACACCTGCGACTAAATAGCCAAGCCATCAAAGCCAGCGAGGGTAAAGCAGGGTGCAAGATGGGTCCCTGAGACAGTAGGTCTTCGCGAAGTGGAAGACGCCACAGGACATCTGCCACCATCCGTACCACATCGGCGTACCAAGGATGCCGAGGCCAATCCGGAGCTACCAGGATTGTCGGGATTCCCTCTGCTTCCATCCTGCGCAGAACCTGCGGCAGAAGCTTCAGAGAAGGAAAGACGTACAGTAGCCGATACCGACCCCAGGGTGCCACCAGTGCGTCCACCAACGGATCTCTTGATCTGCACACAAATGTCTATACCTTGTGATTGAATCTGGAGGCCATGAGGTCCACCTCTGGCGTGCCCCACCTGAGGCAAATCTGGCGGAACACTTCTGGATGCAAGGACCATTCCCCCTGATCCAGAGTCCGGCGGCTGAGAAAGTCCGCCTGCCAGTTTTCCATGCCTGGAATGTAGATTGCGGAGAGTGCTGGCAGGTGCTGCCGAGCTTCTTGTTCCGCCCTGATGGTTCACATATGCCACAGCAATGGCATTGTCCGACTGAACCTGGACAGGCAGGCCTCGCAGCCTTGTCGACCAACGGGATAAACAGAGTCTGATCGCTCTTAGTTCCAGTACATTTATCAGAAGGCAAGCTTCCTGAGCTGACCAGCGGCCCTGGGCAGAGAACTGACCCCGGACCCCTCCCCAGCCCAATAGGCTGGCATCCGTCGTTACTATCGACCAATTGAGGGGGAGGAAACATTTTCCCAACTTTAGGGCTGGAGCCCGAATCCACCAAATCAAGGATCCTCGGGACCGATGATCCAACCTGATCAGTCTGTCTAGCGATAGGGGAGATTTGTCCCATTGCGACAAAATCGCCAACACTTGCATACAGAACCGTAAGGAGGACCACTGGCGTGATAACAGGGTTCGCACTGCTGCCTGTAGTGTCAGGAGCTTGTTCGGTGGCAAAAAAACCCTTGCCTGCACAGTGTCCAGAATCAGACCCAGGTATTCCAGGCAGCAGGATGGAGTCATCGCTGACTTCTGCAGGTTGATCAGCCAACCGAATTCTTTTAACGTGGACACCGTGATTATCACGTTCTCCTCCAGAGCTGCCGCCGACTCTGCTCTCAGAAGTAAATAGTCGAGGTACGCTACCACCGCAATACCTCTCTGTCTCAACAGCGCCAGCATCGGGGCCACCACCTTGGGGAACACTCGGGGAGCCGAAGCCAGACCGAAGGGAAGTACCACAAACTGGTAATGCAGATCTCCCACTGCGAAGCGCAAAAAACGCTGGTGTCTGTGACAAACTGGAACGTGGAGATACGCGTCCTTGATATCCAGGGACGCCATGAATTCCCCTTGGTGCAGGGCGGCCACGACCGAGCGGATGGACTCCATCCTAAATTTTTTGGCCTTTACAAAGCAATTTAGTGCCTTCAGGTCCAAAACTGGCCTGACACCGCCCTTTTTGGGCACCACAAAGAGGTTTGAGTAAAACCCGTGAAACCTTTCCATCATGGGTACCGGTACAATCACCCCGTTAGGCAAGCACCCGAACGGCGCCTAGAAGCGCCTCCCGACCCCCTGAGGGCGTCTTGAGTTCGAAGGGAAGAACCTTTCTGGGGTTAGAGAGATGAACTCTATCCTGTACCCGGAGGACACCACCTCCAGCACCCACGATCGGTGATGCGGGCAGTCCATCTGTCTGCGAACCCCAGTAACTGGCCCCCCACCCGCGAGTCGGGCGGGGGCAACCCATCATGCGGAGGTTGACTTATCCTTCGCCTTTTCAGACTTACGTTGCCAGGGCCTTTTACTGGGCCCAGCGGAAGCCTTACTGGACTTGAAGCCCTTACCCGCTGAGCCGGGCGCACGAAAAAACTTCTTCTGGCCTGAAGAAACAGGGCCCTGCTCCCTGCTCCGGAAGGAAAGTACTCTTCCCTCCCATGAAATCCTTAATGATTTCATCCAATTGTTGGCCAAACAGACGCCCTCTCTGAAAGGGTAGATCCGTAAAAGCTTTCTTCGACGCCAGGTCGCCCGACCAAGAGCGGAGCCACAGCACCCTGATAATAACTGAAAAAACAGACATTTTTGACAGCATGGGAAGCAGGTCCAATGCCGTATCGCATAGGTAGCGGAGACCCTCTTCCAAGTGTTGCGCTTGGCCTCAGCCTGCGCTCACTCAAGTCAAACCGGTGCGCAATGTGGTAGCGCACTCGAGAAGAGATTGCGCCGCCATAGCAGCCGCCAGAGCTGGGCGCGTTGGCTGACCCAGCCAACAAGAACAGTGCCTTAGACACTGCCTCCGTGCGGCGATCGGCCGCCTCCTTAAAAGACGGAGACCCCTCCAAGGGAATGGTCGTTGCCTTATTCAGACGGGCCACCGGTGGGTCCACTGCTGGGGAAGCCCACCTCTTAGTGAAACTATCCTCAAAAGGGTAACAGCAAAGCGTTTGGGCAAAGCAAAGGAATTTTGCAGCCGCAGACATTCCTTGAACACCGCCTGCTCAAAAACCCGATCATAAGGGTAAGATAACCTGGGAGGCTTAAGCGACCCACAAACATATGCAGACTCATGCGACTCCCCTGCTTGGTCAAGCCGCATGGACTTGCGAATATCAGTGATCAGAGCAGCCACTATCGCCTTATCGCGTGAAAATGAAGCCCCCCTGATCATCTTCACCGTCTGAGGGTATCAGTTTACCCTCTGGTTCCGAATCCTCCCCCGAAGAATAATGGGGGGGGGGGGCGGACGCTTTTTGGGGCCCCCCGGAATCGGGTCCGAATCCGCCCGGGCAAAGAATTCACCAAATACTGTCCTCAGTTGTTCCAAGGAAACCAGGGACCCTGGCGTGGATTGTTGCTCGACTGGCTCCACCTTTGGAAGACCCCGCAGGTACCCCTGCCATAGCACTGCTGGCCTCTGACATGCCAGACTTCCGGCACCCCCACTGTGTGACCACGACCTCTACCCCAACAATCAGCCAGGGAGACCCGGAAGCATTGTACCCACTGCTACCAGCACCCAGGGAGAGCCAGCTATACTTGCCGTTTTTAATGCCTCAGCGCTGTGACCAGAATGAGCAATGAAGAAAAAAAAACTCCACTTCAAGAGCCTGCACCGCCGCGTCTGTCAGCCACGCTGTCCAAAGCGGAAGTGTCAGGTGTTTGCTGCACGTATTTTATCACTTCCCTGTATTACCAAAACCACTAGGGGCCGCCAGAGGACCGGCTGAAAACCAGCATGGGCTACAGAAAAATGGCCGCCGCCATCAAACACATGCCGATCTACGGCAAAAATAGCGCGGTAGCGGTGAAAGAACGGCGATCCACCACGAAATGGCGGCGAATCACCGAATGTAGTGCCCAAAATGGTCAGTGCGGGGTGCGGTACCACGGGGGGGGGGGGATGGTAGATGACAACCCCATTTCATGGGGTCCCCACTAATAATCCCCCACCGGCCGGCTACCTCAGAAGCTGCCCAGGTGCTCACTCTCCGCGCCCCTAGGACAGAAGAGGGGTCCACTCACCGATCCGATGGGTGCAGCGGGTAGCCACCCAGAGTAGACTTTACTCCCCATGGAGAGGGATGCTGCTGGCCAGGCCACTGGACAGGAACAAACCAGTCACTGGGCACAAGTGGGATCAGCCACTGGCCGCCCGCACGGAATGGGCACTATGCGGCGTGACCCCGCCAAGGCCAACGGTAGCTCGCACAGATGTTGGCTGGGCTGGGGAAAGTTTTGGATGTCTAGATATCCTCTATACCACCAGCCGGCTTCTTGATAGTCTTCATCAGGTAAAAAAACATCAGAAGAAACGCAGATCCCATAGGGAACCAGGTCTAACTCCTTGCACTAGGCAAATAAAACTGATATGCTATTGTCCAGCAGGGGGTTATATGCTAAGGTGAGGATGGCCCCCTGGGAGGGGCCAACCTATGCTTTTGTTTTTTTTCTTTGCATAGTCTACTCCTAGTGATATGAGTATAACCCCATGTGTCATAAGACCCAGGTGAAAAGGGGCTCTAATGCAATTCTAACCCTTCCTTAGGCCCCTTTCACACGGAGCTTTCGCAAAGTGGAATCCGCTTGCTCAGCGGGGGATCTCTCTAATCCCTGCTGAGCAGGTGGATGACAGGACACAGTCCCACTCTCCTCTATGGGGCAATCGGATGTAAACAGACTGCCTGTCCATTTTCATCAGATGCCAGCTGATCCGCCAGACGGATGGGGAATAGGACCACCATCCGTCTGTTTTTGGAGGACAAGATCGAATCTGATGGCGGCGGGTGTTCGCCACGCTACAGAAGAGACTGGAGGGTCAGATTAGGTCCGCCTGAAAAACTGACAGATGGACCTGATTGAATTGCCCGTGTGAAAGGGGATTTACCTGCATACTTGTTCAGGCCAGAGACTATTGATGTTAGGGGTCAGTATAACAGCCAAGCAACAAACACTAGATGTCCTGCACCTCTCTCTAGAGACATTTACTCTTAATACATTCTACTGCAACTCTGCAATAAAGTAAATCTATTACAACAAGTATAACGCTTCTTTGGCTTCCATTGAAATTTGTCCATAGCTTAAAGTAGTATTAAACCTAAAACGTAATATATTGCAGCTCACCAATCATTAGATGTAATGGCTGCATTATTTTTTTTCAGGCCTTTTCCCCTCGGTTTTACAAAAGACACGACTCTGGAAGATGGAGCAAAAGAGACACCTTCACAGCCAGCAGCATGGTCAGTCTGGGGGAGAGGGAAGTGTTATGGCCTGTACACACGTTCCGAAAATCGGACAGATAATTTTTTTTTGCATGCTAATCTCAGATCGAATCGGAAGACAACTGTACTGATTAAACGAAAATCTTACGACCTGGTATCACAAGAGAAAAATTTTCGTGTTTGTCCGATCGAAAGAATGAACCGCCATGATCTGCTCTTGAAAAGCTCTGTACCAATGATCCGATTATTGTACGATCGCTTTGAAAACGTGATTTTTCGTACGATTTTCGGAACGTGTGTACGGGCCATAAGGTGTACTAGTAAAATTTAGATACACTAACAAATTGAAGCCAAACTCCAGCTAATCTAATACTTTGTAAGCCGTTACAGCAATCCGTTTTGTTCATCTTGGTAGAAAAGGTTTTACATCAATATTAAAAGCTCATCACTGTTAAAGTGGGAGTAAACCCTTCTATTGTTTTCAGGCAAGGAAGCTGCCGTCTTGGCCTGTTTAATCCTCAATTGCCATGATGCTGCACATGTGATCAGTTATGACACCAGCCATTGGATGGTTTGACAGTTTGGTTGAGAACACAACCA
Source organism: Glandirana rugosa (assembly GCA_018402905.1). Taxonomy (NCBI): domain Eukaryota; kingdom Metazoa; phylum Chordata; class Amphibia; order Anura; family Ranidae; genus Glandirana; species Glandirana rugosa. The sequence continues at coordinate 378,309 of BLSH010513674.1, read as the reverse complement.
ATGTGACAGTTAGCATTTCTGGTCGGGAATGTAAAGTTTTTTTTTTTTTTAAACTATTAAATTCTATGGGTTTACTTCTGCTTTAAGCACCACTGTCAGTGCCAAACGGTTTGTCTCATGCCTACAACTGCTAGATAGTTTTCCAGTTGAAAAATAATAGACTTACTTAAAAGAAAAAGACTAAGAAGGGAAAAAAAAAAAAACATATGCAGCCATCACATCTAATTGGTAAGCTGCACATTAATAATGGTTTGCTGTTCAGTTTAATACCACTTTAAATAATGCTATCAAAGGGAACACAAGCAAAAGCAAATAGATAGGCTGCCGTTGCCAACCTCCTGAAAATGCCAACTACCTAGCTAGAGCTGCTGTTCTGACCTTTTCAAATATTGCCAAGTCACTAATTTGAAATATGCCTGCAGCCAGTTAAGTCAGAACTCTGTATATGCAACTTGTTCTGGGTCAGCAAATCAAGTCACTATAGGCTAACTTTGTGTGGAAGGGCTAAAATGTGTGGCATAGCCATCATAAAACACAGAGGGGAATTCAATAAAGCTCCTGCGCCACTTTTCTGAGGTTAATCCCGCTTATTAATGTATGGTGCCAAATTCATGAATGATCAACGACACTTGGTTCTGACGGTGACTCTAGCATCAAATTCAGTTATTTCTAAAATAAACTAAATTAAAAATAAAATACAAACCGTTCATATCTTATAAAAGTGGAGCTAATTAAGACCAACTCCTTTTTGGCATACAGAGATTAACTGGTGCAGACAGACTTCGCTGAAGTATTTCTCATGCATTCTAAAAAGTGTCACAACATGCGCCAAAGTCAAGTACAAGTCCTAGACAGGTACATGAGTTTTGCACATGCACCACTTTTACAACGCACGCTAGACACTTTCGCAAAATCTGTCTGCGCCAGTCTTTATGAATTCTAGGGATTATATTCCAAAGGTCAGTAATGCATTTATTTCCTACCTGCCAGACCAATCTGGCTAGGTAGTTTCACTCTCTAAGACCCCTTTCACACTGAGGCGTTTTACAGGCGCTATTTAGCTAAAAATAGCGCCTGTAAAGCACCTCAAAAATACCTCCCCACCCACCCCAATGTGAAAGCTGGAGTGCTTTCACACTGGGGCGATGCGCTTGCAGGACGTTACAAAAAGTCCTGCAAGCAGCATCTTTGGGGCGGTGCGGTGATCGGTGATTCACCGCTCCTCCACCGCCCCTGCCCATTGAAAACAATGGGCAGCGCTTCCGAAGCGGCTGCACACCGCCTCGGTAGCGCGGTGCTCCGGCACTTTTAACCACATTTTAACCCCTTGTGGGGGGTTAAAAGCGCTGCGCACCTGCCTGCATAGCGGCGCCGTAGCGCCGCTATAACAGCGGTAAATCCCCGCTGAAACTAGCAGGGATTTACCGCTCCCGCCCGCCAGCCCCAGTGTGAAAGGAGCCTAAGTGTGCATCCACTCTACAGCATTTTGAATCATGGGCAGATTTGCTTCAAATCTGCCCGCGACTTGAAAGCACCGATGTGTAAATGACAAATCTCATTCATTTGAATGACACCTCAAATCGTGGTGCGGGATCTGCCGTGCGATAAATCGTGCTGCAATCGCGGCAACCCAAATTGCGGTAAGCACGTCACCCAAAAGTAGCTCCTGAACTTTTTTTGGGCAACTGGGTTGCCGCGATTGCAGCGTGATTTATCACGCGGTAGGTCCACACCGCAATTTGAGGCATCATTCAAATGAATGGAATCTCAAATGCGAGTCCCGCGATTTGTCATTCACACACCGGCGCTTTCAAATCTGCCCGCGAGTCAAACCGCTGTAGTGTGAATGCAGCCTAAGCGTTACCTGGCGATCACTGTCACTGAAGAGTGAAAAGTAGGGAAAATTAAAAAGTTTTAGTTGTCAAGAGAACAAGAATAGAGGGAAAATATTCTAATGAATGGAGACACTCATTTTTCAGTGAGAACCTGATGGGCTTCCTACTCCACCCAAAGAGTTAAAAAAAAAAAAAAAAAAAAAAATTTGGCTTTAGATAAAAACATTCGATCATCTCCCCCAGTGGGTCATGTGCATGTATGTAGAGAATGATAGGAGAGCTTCTAGCTGTCATGTCATTAGCAGCAAGCTTACATGAGTTCAGGAGGTAGAAGAGGTGGGCTGTGCAGGCTGTTCTTTGTCCTTTGAGCAATTCTTCTTACATCCCTCGGAGCATTTTTTCTTACATTCCTCACAGTGGTGGTGACAGTGCCTGGTGAACAGAAAGGTCACAGTATGTACAGGAATAAAGTTTTGATCCTTTATTGTTTTTCCTTTTCCAGTGTGCATGTTCAGTAAAACTCTATAGATTTCTATGGGGCTGGGAGACAGAGCAGTCCCTTACACCATACAAGTCTATGGGGTTCTACTGCACAAGGAGTAGGAAGTAGAATACATGCCTGCCAAAAGGTAACCATTACAGCTTATTGGTGCCAGTGTGAGTATACAGTATAAAAGAGGTAGAGTGGGTCAGATTAGCACAATATGGGGGGGGACGTTCAGAAAATGCGGTTTGAAAGTCAATTGTATAAGAGTTTTCCATATATTGCATGAAGATTCTTTTAATAAAAATGTCCCACTTTTTAAACTCCTAAAGTGGTTGTAAAGATGGCATTAAGGTAATAAAAACTCTCTCGCTAAAAAACGCTCGTGTTCTGCTCCTCTCTCCCCTCCTAGCATAAACATCCGGTTCCCAAATCCCCACTCCCAGAACAATCTCCCCAAATGCCT
>BLSH010513674.1:309960-320788 GCA_018402905.1 Glandirana rugosa | reverse complement strand
CCCGTAGGTTGTGAAGGTCTACACAACTTATATTGTTAAGTCTACCGGTAACGATAAATCGAAAACTTGTCTTGTTTCTAGTCTCCTCGTCTTGTGTCGCACATGAAAACGTTCAGGACGAAAGTATGTGAACAAACTGTGTCACTGTGAAACCCTTATGTATAGGATTCGTACGTAAATGTTCATTCATTATCTCACTAGTATTCCTGTCACTGTGTGTCACCGCCGACCACTTTAAAAACCTACCCCCCCGCGGTCTGAGGCGGGAGAAAAAACTGGTGAGGGTAAAGGACATTCGGGGCGGGTAATATCTAAACTGACACAATCCTGAGGATCGTCATAACACAGTCAAATCTATAATGGGCGGGGCTTACAGGAAATGGGAGTGGTCAAAAAAGAGGGCGGAGTCTGGCGCCCCCCCATCCAAAAATTTCACCAGCCGCCACTGTGTGTCACTGTCCTTATGATCACTCTATTACTTACTTGTAAATGCATGCTTAGGATATGTATTCCCAAAGTGTCACTGTGTCAAACAAGTGTATGAAAGCAGGACTTGCAAAAGTACACGCTGTGTTCTGCTCCTCTGATCTTTGTTCTGTTCAAAAGCTAAATAGCAATGGCCATCTGAATTGTTATATTCAACACATCTGGAAGTGTTGGATGCCCACATCCCCTGCCATGCCCTGTGGTTACTTCCTCTGAACCCTATATCAATACTGCCTTCTGTAGTGATAAAGGGGTGATGGAAGTAACGAGACTTCTAAGTGGGGGGATAGGCATCTTACACATCGTGAAGTGTGTTGGACAGGCATCAGGACTGAATACCCCCACTTCATTTGCAGATCACTTTGAGGGCCCTTTCACACAGGTGGTTTGCGTTCTGATCAGCAGGAGATCCACTCACAGATACCCCTGCTGATCGGAGCAGGGCAAATGACAGGTCCATTTGTAGGCAGGTGCAGTCTACTTTCTCCACTGCGGGTGGTGCTCATCCACAGCAGCCTTGTAGCTGGAGAAGAAGTCAAGAGGAACACAGTTCCTCTATGGTTTACTGGGCCACTGAGGAAAAAATCTGGTTGGATGCTGCTGCACCATATGACTCTAGCAGCCATCTTGAGTCAGGCAGAGCCTATTTTAGTCCCTGGCTCCCAGGGTTGGCGTGCATTTTGCGAGTAGGGACAGGTACCCTGCCTGTTAGGGACAGCACTAGTGGTAGGGAAAGGCTGCTTTGGCCATCATCCTGCTTAGGCATGAATTGGCCAGGTTGCATTCTGTTCTCTTAACAGACACTGTCAGTCTGGCTGATACCCACTCTCTGCACATTACTGGAAACCGTAGGTGTGTCTGGTTGGGCAGCCTTCCCACTGGGTTGTTGTGACCTGTTGCTGTACGATTTCAAAACAAGTTTTCCATTGACCCTGACTGTATGAAATATTGCAGCTGCGCCCCACCCACATGTGTTCCCTCAGTTTATGCAGAGTGGACACAGAAGGACTCCGCTCTGCTCTATGGGTGGCCAGGAGTAAACAGATGCCGCTGTTCGTTTAAACACCAAGCTGCCTCTGATATAGTCCCCCTACATTTTTTTTAGTGGGCCTGATCGGAGCCAGAGGTAGGCGGTTGTAAACATACACAAGACCATTTACACTCATTGGTCCATAGGATTGCATGGACCTTCCGTTCAGGTCTGCCTGAAAAACTGACAGGCGGACCTGATTGGACCCTTCGTGTGAAAGGGCCCTAAAGGATATCTAAAGTCCAAACTTTCTGTTTTGGTTTTGGATACAGTAAGGAAAGGTTACAGCGCTTGTCATTTTTTTATTGCTATTTGTGTCCCTGCTGTAGAAATTTGTCTTCTCTGTGTCCTGGTGACCGTTAAAAATGAGGGAAAATTCAAACATTTAAGTTGTTACTGGAACATGGAGGTCAGGGTAAATCTTCAAAGGACACACCTGGACAACAGGACCTGTTGCACTGGCAATTGCCTAGGGCAGCGATGGCGAATCTTGGCACCCCAGATGTTTTGGAACTACATTTCCCATGATGCTCAACTACACTGCAGAGTACATGAGCATAATAGAAAATGTAGTTCCAAAACATCTGGGGTGCCAAGGTTCGCCATCACTGACCTAGGGACTAGTTCACGCTAGCCACACAGGAAAACGTATGGGTTTCCTGTGCAGGATGGTGCCCATGCTCAACGGGGTTCAGGGGGTGGTGCCTTATGTTTCTACACTGCAAGGAACTTTTTATTTTAATTTTTTTGACAGTTCATTCCTCTCTTTACACTGCAGCAAGGTGTGACAAAGAACTGTGGAGCGGTCCGGAACATGTATTAATTATAGATACTTGTATAGCGATGTCTATTTACACAACACTTTACAGATATCCTGTATTCATGTATTGTACATTCACATCAGTTCCTGCCCTCAAGGAGCGCACAATCTAAGGTCCCTAATTCACATGCATACATATACTAGGGCCAATTTAGACAAATGCAAACATGTTGCATTTTTCCACAAAGTAATTCTCTGTCGCTGCCTCCTTCATATCAGTGTGAACAGAGCACATAGAATGCAATTGTATTCCATGTGTCCTTACAGAGACTGTTGCTTTTCTAGTGCATAATCTCTGCACAAGTGTGAACAAGCACTAAAGGCTTTTTTTTAGATGGGTAGCAGTGTCTACCATCCTCTGAAAAGTGATCATTAGTTTGCTTTTCAGAGGGAGGTAGTGCAGTGGCTGCCAGGTGTTCCGGAGGAGATCATGTTGCCTTCTGAATATCTGTGTTTTTTTTTCTTTTTTTCAGTTCCTAAGGGGGATTATTATTATTATACAGGATTTATATAGCGCAGACAGTTTGCCCAGCACTTTACAATATTAGGGCAGACAGTACAATTACAATACAATTCAATACAGGAGGAATCAGAGGGCCCTGCTCGTTAGAGCTTACAATGTATCTAAATACTGCACCACAACGGCAAGTCAAACATTTGGCTTGCAGGTATGGTACCCTCCCATTGGCCGGTGCCACCTGTTAAATTCTGCCAAAAAAAAACAAAACGAAAAATTGCCGTTGCATGCGTAGAGCTTTATCCGGGTGCAACAGAAGAATTTAATTGGGTGCTCAGGGGGCAGTAAAACTGTGGCTCAAACACTTGTTTTTACAACCCTCTGGCCTTCTGCATGAAAGAGCCCCTTAAGGCTGGATTCACACCTATGCATTTTTAGTGCTTTTTTGCATTTTGCAGATTTGCACTACAGTCCATTTAACATGGTTTTCTATGGAACACGTTCTGTAGTGCAAATCTGCAAAATGCAAAAAGCACTAAAAATGCATAGGAGTGAATCCAGCCTAATTTGGAAAGATATCTTCACGAATTCAAAAGATATGACAGAGGTTTTATCCATTCCCTACTCTTGAAATAATAATAAATCAAATGGTAGCTGTAGTAACATCATATAGTATATTTAATATAATGGATAATGTGAGCGGGACAACTGGGTCCACAAATCAGAGGAAATTGTTACATTTATATAGTAAACCGTTTTTACGCCTTTGTGTAAATAGTACATTTTTGGCAGCATACAAAGGGTTACTGTAGAGTAATCTGGGTAACCATAGGAGTGCAGTAACATTTTTCCTGTGCTTTGTTTAAACATTATTATAGCACTCCCCAGACCTGAGGATTGCATATGGCCTGTGTGATTGCCTGTAACTACAATCGTGTGTCATCATGCATGTAAGAAATTATCAACACAAGTAGAGATATAAAAATAAGGCTACATACACACAGGCGTTATGAAAAACAAGCTGTAAAGCAAGTACTGACGCCAGGAAAATAGTCGCGTTAAAAACGCAATTTTATCAGCGTTTTGCAGTGGTGTCAATGCGTGTTTATCCACGCTAGCTTTTAGCCGTGTTTCTCTACCACTATTCAAAATCAGTGGTTCCCTATGGGAGCTCATTGATTTGAATAGAAGTCGCCCCAGAAGTCGGATCATGATGATCCGACTTGTGGTACGACTTGTGTGCTGAGGAACCCCCTGCAAAAATGAAAAAAAAAAATTTGTGTGAGGTTCCCCCAAAGAGATACCAGACCCTTTGGTCTGGTATGGATTTTAAGGGGGACCCCTCACGCCAAAAAAAATGGCATGGGGTCCCCCCAATATCCATACCTGATCCTTATTCGAGCACGCAGCCTGGCAGGTCAGCAAGGGGGGGGGCAAGCGAGCGCCCCACCCCCCGCCTGGACCATACCAGGCAGCATGCCCTCAACATTGGGGGGGTGGGTGCTTTAGGGCAGGGGTAGCCCTGCACCCCCCCACCCCAAAGCACCTTGTCCCCATGTTGATGAGGACAAAGGCCTCTTCCCGACAACCCTGGCGGTTGTCGGGGTCTTGCGGGTGGGGGGCTTATTGGAATCTGGAAGCCCCCTTTAACAAGGGGGCCCCCAGATCCCGGCCCCCCACCTTATGTGAATAAGTATGGGGTACGTTGTACCCCTACCCATTCACCTAAAAAAAGTGTAAAAAAACACTACAGGGGTTTTTAAAGTATTTTATTAAGGCAGCTCCAGCGTCCTCTCTCTCTCCAGCTCTTCTCCCTCCTCTGGCGTCTTCTTTCTTCTGCTTTTTTGCCGGGTCTTCTGTCTTCTTGCTCTTTTGCCAGGTGCTGACGTCATCCGGAGGCCCCGCCCCTTATGACATAACCGCCCGAGGTATGATGGGTGGTGACATCATAAGGGGTGGGGCCTCTGGATGATGGCAGCGGGTGGCCCCGCCCCATGCCAATATAAGTCAATGTACAGCGCTGAGCCAGCATTAGTTCGGGAGATCGCGTTTAATCAACATCGGAAGAAGAACAGAGGGAGAAGACAGCAGAGAAGACTCAGCAAAAGACAAAGAAGACAGAAGACCCAGCAAAAGAGCAGAAGAAAGAAGACTCCTCAGAACAGAGAAGACCCCGCAAAAGAGCAGAAGAAAGAAGATGCCGGAGGAGGGAGAAGAGCTGGAGAGGAAGAAGATGCTGTCTTAATAAAATACTTTAAAAACCTGTGTAGTGTGTTTTTTTTTTACCCTTTTTTTTAGGTGAATGGGTAGGGGTACAATATACCCCATACTCATTCACAGCACCTGCCCCCCATGTTGAGGGCATGTGGTCTGGTATGGTCCAGGAGAGGGGAGGCACTCGCTTGTCCCCCTCTTACCTGACCTGCTGGGCTGCATGCTCAGATAAGGGTCTGGTATTGATTTTGGAGGGGACTCCATGCCATTTTTTTGTGTGGGGGGCTTGCCTTAAAATCCATACCAGACCGAAGGTTCTGGTATCTCTTGGGGGGGAACCCCACGCATTTTTTTTCCATTTTTGCGGGGGGGTTCCCCTTCAAGATCCTCAGCACACAAGTCACACCGCAAGTCGGATCATCGTGAACTGACTTCTGGTACAACTTCTGTTCAAATCAATGGGCTCCCATAGGGAACCATTGATTTTGAATAGAGACAGAGAAAACGGAAAATTCCCTATCGGATACTTACCGTAATTTTCCTTTCCTGATGGACTCCATGGCAGCCTACATGTGGGTTTACCCCGCCCCCTCCACTCCTATAGGACCCTACTACCATAAATTTGGCCGCCTGGCCCCTACCTGTGTTCCGTATCTAGCCCCTCCTCTAGACCCGAGGGTGGGGACTCCGGCTGCCATGGAGTCCATCAGGAAAGGAAAATTACGGTAAGTATCCCATAGGGAATTTTCCATTTTCCTTACAGACTCCATGGCAGCCTACGTGTGGGATTTAACTAGCCAAAAACAAACCACACGGGTGGGAATGCTGAGCAACAGAAAGAATTTAATTCACATTGTCGACTGACAACACTCTTACACCAAAATTAATGGAAGATAATGATGCTGGTTCCACACAGTAGTGCATCATAAAGGTGTTTAGCGAAGATCATGAGGCCGTCCTACGTATGACTTCCGATGGCACGTGTCGAGCCGCTGGCCACGACGTAGCGATGCCCCTGGTGGAAGTGTGCCATCACCACCTCTGGAGGGGCCAAGCCCTTAGCCCTACGCATGGTTTGGACTATCCAGGCTGCAATCGTTCTGGAAGAGGCCTCTCGTCCCTTATTCCTTCCGGCAAACAGGACAAACAGATTTTCTGAGCGTCTGAAAGCCACTGTAGCCTGCAGATTCAATGTTTCTCCCATATCCAGGGAATGCACCTCCGAGGACTCTGGAGACTTGAAAGTGGTAAGATAATTTCTTGATTCTCGTGAAACACTGACGTCACTTTAGGCCTGGCCCCGAGCTTCGGGATCAGCACCACTCGGTCTGGAAAGAAAGTCAGGAATGGCTCCTTGTGGCCCAAGGGCCCAATCTCTGAGACCCTTTTGGCCGAGCTTATTGCAACCAGAAAGGGCGCTTTCAAGGACAAGTCTCTCACTGATTACACATTGAATCCACTCGATGCTGGATTGGCCAGAAAGTTGAGAACTAAGGGTAGAACCCATTTTGGAAACCTTGCTTTCCTTTGTGGTCTTAGCCTTGCAGCCCCTCTGAGAAATTGGCGGACCAGGGGGCTGGTCGCCCAAGCCGTTCCTGTGAACGCTGATAAGGCCAACACCTGTACCCTCAGTGAGCTAATTGAAAGAGGCAAATCGAGTCCAGACTGTAGGAATTCGAGAACTTCCTGAATCCCAGCGTCTCTCACGGATCTTCCTTTTGAGGACACAAAGTCAGAAAATCTGGACCATATTCTCCCATACACTTTGTTAGTACTGGGTCTCCTGGAACTAGGGTAGAGATTACTCGGGAAGCACAGCCCAAGGCCTCAAACCTCTCCCTCTCAAGAACAAGACCGTCAGGCACAGCCGTGCTGGACATGGGTGCAGGACTGTCCCCTGAGACAGAACGTTTGGTCTGAGAGGGAGTGGCACTGGGGCCCTGTAGCTGAGCTGAGTCAGAAGCGTGAACCAAGGCCTGTTGGGCCAGAAGGGAAGTATTGCTGTGACTTCGGCTTCCTCGGACCGAAGCCTCTGCAGAAAGCGTAGAATGATGGGTATTGGAGAGAAGGCGTAAGCCCTGCTGAACCTCCAACAGTCTGTCAAGGCGCCCACTCTGAATGCTTGAGGGCACTGGCCCCGTGTGTAATATTTGCTGAGCTTATGGTTCAGAGAGGAGGCGAAGAGGTCAACCTCGGGGTCGACCCCCAGAGACTGGATCCAGGTAAACACCTCCGGGTGTAGCAACCACTCCCCATTGTTCAAGTGTACCCTGGAGAGAAAGTCCGCTTGCGCGTTCTGACTCCCAGGGATGTAGGCTGTAGTCTGTCAGGAACCTCTGGGCCCATGACAAGATCGGCTCTGTCTCCCGTAACAGGGATGGACTTCGCGTCCCGCCCTGCCTCCTTACGTATGAGACCGCCACCACATTGTCCATTCTCAGTAGGACTGCTCTCCCCTGTAACCAATGGTGAAAGGCTTGAAAGGCGTGGTAGGCTGCTCGTAGTTCCAGGACGTTGGAAACCGGTACGCGGGGAAGTGGTCCCCACCTTCCCTGGGCCACTTCTGTCCCGCAATGGGCCCCCCACCCTGTGTTGCTGGCGTCCATTGTAACTGCCACCCATGGGGCGAGGATATGGGGTGGCACCTGAGGAGGTTGTTGAACTGTAGGCACCACTGCAGACTATCCTTCATGGCCACAGTCATGCGGATAAGATGGTCGCCCTTGTCCGGCCTCCACTGTTGCAGAAATCCCATTTGGAATGGGCGCATCCTCCACAGGGCCCACCTGACCATGAGAGACGTAGAGGCCATTCGAAGACAGTGAGATGCCCTGAAATGTGAAAATGAGAGGGCTGGCCGCAACCAGTCCCGGATTATTGTAATTTTCTCCACCGGAAGAGAGATTGTGTTTTCGGTCGCTTTGAACTGTGCGCCTAGGTATACGAGCTTTTGAGTTGGTTCTAGGTGACTTTTTTCCCTGTTCAATAGCCAGCCGAATTCCTGCACGGTGGCAATCTCCTGAGCCCTGTGGGACAACAGCTGACTCTTGTCTTGCACCAGGATGAGTAGGTCATCTAGATAATGATGCAGCCTTACTCCTTTTGTCCTGATCAGGGCCACTACAACCAGGAGGACTTTCAAAAATACCCGTGGGGACGCTGACAACCCGAACGGGGAGGCAAGTGAACTGGAGGTGTCTCTTTTCCACCACAAAGCGAAGGTACTTGTGGTACCCCTCCGACACCAGAACGTGAAAATAGGCATCTTTCAAGTCTATAAACACCATTCAGTCGCCTGGCTGAACTGCGCGCTGGATTGTTGACAAGGTCTCCATCTTGAACTTCTCTCCTTTGATAAATCCGTTTAGGTGTGTGAGATCTATGACCGGTCTCCAGGAACCGTTCATTTTCTGGACCAGAAAAAGAGGGAAGTATAGGCCTAGGAACATCTCTTCCTCTGGGACCGGCTCCACTGCCCCTTGAGCCACCAGTGAATCTACGTACGCCAGGAGAATTGACCTATTCTCTTCCGACTGTGGCATTAACGTAGGCATAACCTTGAGTACTGTGGGCTTCACGAAAGACCTGGAGTGCCTGGCGGAAACTGTCCTGATGACCCAGGCATCCGAGTCGAGGCCGCCCAAACATGCCGGAAGAGAAGCAAATGCACTCCTACCCAGCCTGCCTGGGCGGACCCAATCTCAAAAGGCCTTAGTGGGTTCATGCCTGGAGGAAGTTGGGTTCTTCTGTGCCCGTTGGGCGGAGGACTGACCCCTCTTCCAGTTACGCCTGAAGTCTTGCCTAGGCCTATAGCTGTGAGCCTCTCTAGCTCGCTCTGAGCCTTGTCTTCTTGACTGGGGCTTATTCTGTCCGAACAGTCGCCTATCCTGTGGGAGGAACCCCAACTTCCCCCCCGGTGGCTCTGGCAATGGCCTTGTCCAGCATGTTGCCGAACAGAGAGGAACCTTCAAAAGGGATCCTGCACCAGGCCTGCTTAGAGCACGGTCTACGAGCCAAGCAGGAAGCCACAGGGCCTGTTTAGCCATGACCGAGGATAACATTACTCGTGCCACCAGGCGGATGAGGTCCAAGGAGGCCTCCCCCAGGAAGTCCGAAGCCCACTTCATCCCCGCAGGGGTGAGCTTCTTGCTATTTCTGGCGAGACCCCACTTAGCACAGTGTCTACCTCTTCGGTCCAGACCTCCATTGCTTTTGATATGGCCGCCAGGGCCAGAGCTGGTTTGCAGGCCATGCCCGCCGTCACATAGATTTTCTTGAGGTCTAAGTCAATCTTCCTCTCAAGAGGATCTCTGAATGACACTGAGACCTCCAAAGGAAGGGTGACATGTTTCGCCAGCCTTGCTACTGCTGCGTCCACCAATGGAGCGGACTCTTTAAGTCCTTGACTTTGTCTTCCCTGAAGGGATAGAGTCTGGCAGCTTTGTTGGACAGGGAGGCCTTCTTGTCCACCTTTTACCATTCTTCCTTTAGGATATCCTTTAGCTCTGGAAGAAGCGGGAAGTTGGGACGATCTCTACTTAAGTGTTTGAAGAACTTCCTTTGCTTTGCCGGGGAAGTCACCGACTCCTCCCACCTCAAGGCTTCCTTAACGGCCTTAATTAGTGGCGGGATTAAGGCTGCATCGAAGTCCGCCACATCTTCCCCCTCCATCTCGGAATCCGAGGAATCCAGGGGAGTAAAGTTTGGTTGGGATGGGCCCGACTCTTCCTGGGTCAAGCGTTCTAGAGAGCCCCCGGTGGAGGGTTGGCTCTGGGCGCAAAAGGGGCCGTATTCTCTCAACGATTGTCTCATTAGCACCTCCACCCCAGGGCTAGGGCTAGCATGCCGTTCTCCTGATTCTCTTTCCTTCACCTCCCGGGAATAACATGCCTCACAAAGCGATTTTCCCTCAGGCGCTTTTGCCTAAAACTACCTACTACTTGTGAATTCTGGTTTAACTTTATAGAATTGAATATTTTTTTCTTTTTTGCAAACCTCACTAATAGAAACATTATATATGGGTTTCTATACTAAACCTTATGTTACAAGAAACACTATCTTGAAAAATTATAAGAAACCTTTATTTGTACCTGTGCTTTGTTTATTTCGGTTTGTTTTCTATATGCTTATATGTTATTTTGTATTTTTTTTTAATTCTTTATTTATGTATAAATATATAAAGTGACATTGTTACTACATCTCAGAACATTACCAATCAACCTACAAAAACAAATTGCAGATTTAAGTTAAATTTAGCTACACATTAAGAATAATAGCCTATGCAACTCTACTACAGGGAGTGCAGAATTATTAGGCAAGTTGTATTTTTGAGGAATAATTTTATTATTGAACAACAACCATGTTCTCAATGATTCCAAAAACTCATTAATATCAAAGCTGAATATTTTTGGAAGTAGTTTTTAGTTTGTTTTTAGTTGTAGCTATTTTAGGAGGATATCTGTGTGTGCAGGTGACTATTACTGTGCATAATTATTAGGCAACTTAACAAAAAACAAATATATACCCATTTCAATTATTTATTTTCAGCAGTGAAACCAATATAACATCTCAAAATTCACAAATATACATTTCTGACATTCAAAAACAAAACAAAAACAAATCAGTGACCAATATAGCCACCTTTCTTTGCAAGGACACTCAAAAGCCTGCCATCCATGGATTCTGTCAGTGTTTTGATCTGTTCACCATCAACATTGCGTGCAGCAGCAACCACAGCCTCCCAGACACTGTTCAGAGAGGTGTACTGTTTTCCCTCCTTGTAAATCTCACATTTCATGATGGACCACAGGTTCTCTATGGG
>BLSH010513674.1:291210-303966 GCA_018402905.1 Glandirana rugosa | reverse complement strand
AAACACGATATTCATTTTTTTCTAACTTAAAAAAATTCACCATGCCTCTTACTAAATACCTTGGAATGTCTACTTTCCAAAAAGGGGTCATTTGGGGGGTAATTTTACTTTCCTGGCTTGTGAGGGTCTCAAGAAATGAGATAGGCCGTCAGTATATCAGGTGTGATCAGATCTGATCAATTTTCAATGATTGGCACCATAGCTTGTAGACTCTATAACTTTCACAAGGACCAAATAATATCCACTAATTTGGGTTATTTTTACCAAAGATAGGTAGCAGTATAAATTTTGGCCAAAATTTACAAAGAAAAATTACTAATTTGCAAAATTTTATGACCGAAACAAAGAAAAAGGCATTTTTTCAAAAAAAATTCAATCTTTTTTTACTTATAGCACAAAAAATAAACCCCCTCCTAGTGATTAAATACCACCAAAAGAAAGCTCTATTTGTGTGAAAAAAAGGACGCAAATTTCATATGGGTACCGTGTTGCATGACTGAGTAATTGTCATTCAAAGTGTGATAGCGCTGAAAGCTGAAAAATGGCCTGGACAGGAAGGGGGTTTTCGTGCCAGGTACTGTTGTGGTTAAACAAAGGGGAATCGTTCATGAAAAGTGGAGAGCACTTGTGCAAAAATGGTTGTCGCCTACATTAAGTTTCATCTTTCATTCTCTGGGTGCATGAAAGAGATTTCTGTGAGCACTAGTTCCAAGTCAAGTTATCTGCAGAGCGTACATGTATTCACCAGCAGAAAAAGTGCAAGTCATGCTGGCTTGCAGTGTGTGGGAGTGTGAGTAGGAGGTGGAATACAGTGAAGGACAATATTTTCTGCAACTCTTGTAAAGAAAGGAAACCCATACTTATATATCTTCACCTGAAATAACCCAATCTCTGTAAACATTGTAACACTGCGATCATTACATACAACCTGACAATATTACATCTTGAATAAGGACCACACTGTTATTCGAATAATGTACAGTATAATCAATTAATATTGACCTTAAAGCAGAGCTCCACCAAAAAGGGGAAGCTCCGCTTGTCTGCCTCACCCCCCCCACCAAATTTGGCAGGGGGAGAGGGGAGCAGGTACCTGGTTTTGAAGGGTGCCCGTTCCCACTTTCGGCTCAGTTTGACGCTGCAAACTGAGACGGACGTTTGGGCCCCTCTCCTTCCCCGCAGCCTTCACAAAGCACAGTGCGCTCACGCCATCATCATGTCCCAAAGGTCTCTGTTGGGTCCCGCAGGCCAGGCTAAGCCCTTCAACACATCTGTATATGCATGGAATGAAGTGCAACCAGCGGCGGCTGGTCCATAAGGGGCACTTGGGCGCCGCCTCCCTGCCTCTGACAAGAAAAAAAAAAAAAGTCAACCCCCTACAGGAGGCACCGGTATATTGACTTTTCTTTCCTTTTTTTTTTTTTCTCGGCTCCTTGCTGTCTGCTGACAGCAAGTAGTGAGCCGATTGGTCAGTCATAAAAGACTATGTGTGTGCGCTGAACAGGCGCACACACATAGTCTGATTGGCAGCCCTGAGCCAGTGACTGACTGGCTTAGGATGCTGTGGGCGGGGGTGGGACGGTGGCAGACGTGCTGGCTGCGTGATTACTCACGCAGGCGCAGCACTCCGCCGGGTTTCAGTCCCAAATCCCACGCCGAAGACCATCCACTCCAGGCTCCAGCATGCTGTCCGCAAGCGCAGCTCTGCACACTGCCGGCCCACTCTCCACAAACCAACCTCTGCACACTTCTGCCTGCCTATTAGATGGGGTAAATGCCGACTTTGGGGGGGGGGTCTGTGTCTGTCAGTGCCCTATCTGCAACTCTGTATACCCTATCTGGTTACTGTATACACTATCTGGGACTCTGTGTACTCTTATCTGGGACTCTGTATACCCCTATCTATTGACTGTATACCACTATCTGAGACTCTGTATACCCCTATCTGGGACTCTGTATACCCCTATCTGGTGATTGTATACCCCTATCTGGGGCTCTGTATACCCCTATCTGGGACTCTGTATATCCCTATCAGGGACTCTGTATACCCCTATCTGGGGACTGTATACCCCTATCTGGGACTCTGTATACCCCTATCTGGTGACTGTATACCCCTATCTGGGGCTCTGTATACCCCTATGTGGGACTCTGTATAGCCCTATCTGGGACTCTGTATACCCTATCTGGGACTCTGTAAACCCCATCTGGGACTCTGTATACCCCTATCTGGTGACTGTATCTATCTGGTGCTAGGTATACTGCTATCTGGGGCTCTGTATACTGCTATATGGTGACTGTATACTGCTATCTGGGTCTCTGTATACCCCTATCTGGTGACTGTATACCCCTATCTGGGGCTCTGTATACCCCTATCCGGGGACTGTATACCCCTATCTGGGACTCTGTATACCCCTATCTGGTGACTGTATACCCCTATCTGGGGCTCTGTATACCCCTATCTGGTGACTGTATCTATCTGGTGCTAGGTATACTGCTCTCTGGGGCTCTGTATACTGCTATATGGTGACTGTATACTGCTATCTGGGTCTCTGTATACCCCTATCTGGTGACTGTATATCCCTATCAGGGACTCTGTATACCCCTATCTGGGGACTGTATACCCCTATGTGGGACTCTGTATACCCCTATCTGGTGACTGTATACCCCTATCTGGGGCTCTGTATACCCCTATGTGGGACTCTGTATAGCCCTATCTGGGACTCTGTATACCCTATCTGGGACTCTGTAAACCCCTATCTGGGACTCTGTATACCCCTATCTGGTGACTGTATCTATCTGGTGCTAGGTATACTGCTATCTGGGGCTCTGTATACTGCTATATGGTGACTGTATACTGCTATCTGGGTCGCTGTATACCCCTATCTGGTGACTGTATACCCCTATCTGGGGCTCTGTATACCCCTATGTGGGACTCTGTACAGCCCTATCTGGGACTCTGTATACCCTATCTGGGACTCTGTAAACCCCATCTGGGACTCTGTATACCCCTATCTGGTGACTGTATCTATCTGGTGCTAGGTATACTGCTATCTGGGGCTCTGTATACTGCTATATGGTGACTGTATACTGCTATCTGGGTCTCTGTATACCCCTATCTGGTGACTGTATACCCCTATCTGGGGCTCTGTATACCCCTATGTGGGACTCTGTACAGCCCTATCTGGGACTCTGTATACCCTATCTGGGACTCTGTAAACCCCATCTGGGACTCTGTATACCCCTATCTGGTGACTGTATCTATCTGGTGCTAGGTATACTGCTATCTGGGGCTCTGTATACTGCTATATGGTGACTGTATACTGCTATCTGGGGCTCTGTATACGGCTATCTGAGGCTCTGTATACTGCTATCTGGTGCACTGTATCTATCTGGTGCTATGTATACTGCTATCTGGGGCTCTGTATACTGCTATATGGTGACTGTATACTGCTATCTGGGGCTCTGTATACTGCTCTCTGGGGCTCTGTATACCCCTATCTGGTGACCCCTATCTGGGACTCTGTATACCCTATATGGGACTCTGTATACCCCTATCTGGGACTCTGTATACTCCTATCTGGTGACTGTATACCCTATCTGGGACTCTGTATACCCTATCTGGGACTCTGTATACCCCTATCTGGGACTCTGTATACCCTATCTGGGACTCTGTAAACCCTATTTGGGACTCTGTATACCCTATCTGGAGACTGTATACCCTATCTGGGACTCTGTATACCCCTATCTGGTGACTGTATCTATCTGGTGCTATGTATACTGCTATCTGGGGCTCTGTTTACTGCTATATGGTGACTGTATACTGCTATCTGGGGCTCTGTATATTGCTATATGGTGTCTCTATATACCCCTATCTGGTGACTCTGTATACTGCTATATGGTGACTCTGTATACTGTTATATGGTGACTCTGTATACTGCTATCGGGTGCTCTGTAAGTGTATACTGCTATCTGGTGACTCTGTATACCCCTATCTAGGGCTCTTTATACTCCTATCTGGGGCTCTGTATACTGCTATATGGTGACTTTGTATACTGCTATCTGGTGCTCTGTAAGTGTATACTGCTATCTGGAGCTCTGTATACCCCTATCTGGGGCTCTGTATACCCCTATCTGGTGACTCTGTATACCCCTATCTGGTAACTCTTTATACCCCTATCTGGTGACTCTGTATACCCCTATCTGGTGATTCTGTATATCCCTATCTGGTGATGCTGTATACCCTATCTGGTGATGCTGGGCTGTATACTCCTGACACAAGGGGTGGAAACTATAAGGGGTGGGGCTTATGAGAAGTGGGAGGGTCTGGCACCCCCCATCCTAGAATTTCACCAGCCGCCACTGAGTGCAACATCATTCCCACCTAGGTGAGTAAGGAGGAAGTGCTTGTGGGAGGAGGCTGGAGTTGGATCCAAATAATTTGTTTTTAGGGTGAAAGTCTGCTTTAAGCAGGGATTAACCACTTGACCTCCAGAAGATTTCATCCCCTTCATGACCAGGGCATATTTTGCTACTCGGTGCTGTGCTAATTTAACTGACAATTGCGCGATTATGCAACACTGTATGCAATTTTTTGTGTGATATAAACGATAAACTACCCTAGCCTGTCCCTATACTGCCCTACCCCGCCCCTTGGAATTGAACATAATGGTATGCCATACAATTTTGCATATAGACAAGGTGCTGTTGCATGTAAATCTGACTTCCTAATACATTTAATTATAGTTTTAATTATCATGATATAAAATAATGGATGTGGGGGCCTTTTGGTGGGCGTGATTTTTTTGGGGGGGAGGGCAGCATTTCATTCAGGCAGCACAATGTCTTGGGCCAGCCCTGGTTAGACCAATAAGCAGGTCTCAGCCATGAATCATTGCCTGGGACCTGCTGTCAAAATCGCGATGTGACCCGGCAGGGCTGTGTCTACTTGCCCGCAGTATGACTACTGTGGGTGGGCGACAAGCAGTTAATGAATGTTACAAACAAATCCCAACTTTTGGAGCTTGGTTGCAGTTCACGTAGATCTGCATGCTTGGTGAACATGAAATCATTCAAATGTTTCAAACTTTGCTTCCAAAGATTTCAGATTCTCAGTGTATGTGTAGCTTCCAACTATACCTCATTTGAAACTAAACCTCTGTGTCCCTTTTTCCTCCTCTGTTGTCCCTCTTTTTGGTCTGCTGTATAGACATCTATAAAAGACTAACACACGTGTTATACTACTCTTAAAGTAAATCTATGGCCTCACAAAAAAGAAAAGAAAATATGCTCATGTGTGCTCATGCTCATGTGTGGAGAAAATACACTGGGGCTTTGAGCTGCATGGCCTCAGGTGCTTGTGTGCAAGAGGCTGAAAGATAAAGAATGAAGATTATTCATATTAAATTACCACCATTTTTTTTCATTGTGACCAACTACCTGCAGATTGGTTCAACCCCTGGGCTTAGCATAAGGGGTTGCAGGGGTCACAACTGCAACCCCGCCCCTAGCTCAAGGGTGCCTCTGCAGCCTTCCTGTCATATCCTCCACAAAGTCCAGCTCCGATCTGCCCTAGGGCCCCACAGCCACGTTCCAGTACTGGGATTCCACTTTGACTTCCACAGTCCACACCCCTCCGTTCTCATTGGCTGGGGAGAAGCTGTGAGCCATTTCCTGAATGGAGAGGAGCACGGGGTGAGAACAGGCCAGGATGGGGAAGTGTCTGTGCTGTGTGCTGGAAACAGGGAATAGTAACCAAGCTCAGCGAGTTAAGAGGAGGAAAGTGCCGTCCTGTAGCCGTGATGGGACCAATGTCACGTGACGTAAGACACCGCTCCTGGTCATCAGCTGGGATTCTCCGTACCCCCCACCCAGGGTTGTCCGCTTATCCCACTTCCCTGACAACTGGGGAAAAGACACACACCTCTGGAAGGTGACCTTCCCCCAACACCTGCCAACACTGACATAGAAACCTTCAGAAATTGCTAAAACAAATCCCTAAACACCTCCTGAGGGGCCCCTGAGGGGTTGCAGGCTCCGGATTTTGTGTCGCGTGGCTTTGCCTCCGCAGATCTAAGTTGCCCCTCCCCCCAAAGCCCCATGACCACCCCCCTCCCCCCTGGATGCTATGCCCGGCTTCTGAGCTCCTTTCCCATTACAGCCCTCTATACTGCTCCTCCTCCGCAGGGCTGAAATCACATTCCTTTACAACACAGCCAGTCAGCCACGATCTGCACAGGGTGTATCTGCCTACTGAAGCTACACTGCCGTTCTGACCAGAGAATTGTACAGGTCAGAACGGCAACATAAAAGCCAGATACACCCTGTGCAGGCTGACAGACTGTGTGCAAAGGAATGTGATTTCAGCACCATGTAGTGTGGGGGGAGGAACTGAATACAATGCTGGGATGGGAAAGGAGTTCTGCCAAGTGACCTGCCAGGGGTGATCCATGTCCTCTGATTCTCCAGCAGTGATCCCTGTCCTCTGATGTAAAGATGAGTATCTTGGCGTGCGGTGGGTGTAACTGCACGCACAGTGGAAGTGGTGGGTGATAGTGGGGGGGGGCCAGGTCAATTTTTGCATTGGGGCCCATAAGCTTCAAGCTACGCCTCTGGTTAAACCTGCATACTGATGAGGGTCCACTCTGATGCCGATGGTGTTGATCATGTGTGCCATGACCAGCCTTTCGAAACAATTCATAATTATTTGAGTTAATTGTCACGTGACTGTATGATGAGCTTGAGATAATGAGAGTAGCCCCTTACACAATTCTCATCCTAACACCCCTGGAGTTTGAGACAGGGACTCCTAGGGCAATGGCAGGGTACAGGTGTCAGGAAGCTGAAAACTCAGAATTGAACTTGGAAGCACAGCCAGACAGGAAGGCATGAAATCACAAGCAGGATCAAGGTCAGAGACGAGCAGAGGTTGGAAATGTGCAGGCAGTAAGGTACAAGAGAGGCAGGTCAGGCGAAAATCAGGTTAATAGCAGAATCAAGCAGGATTCAGGATCAAGGATAACAAGTTTATAACCTGAAAGACTATCCAGCAATGACCCCATGCAGGCATCAAGTTTATAGCTTGTCACTCAAATTTGACCACACCTAGTCCTGCCCACTGCTTTCTGGATTGACAACACTGCTGAAATCTACCCACTGTGAGCTGCAGTGACTGGGAGGGGAAGCACGTGAGACATATGTAGCACCCTGGTCCTAAACAGGGCTCCTAACAAATTTAGTTGTGCTAGGTTGTAACTAGCCTTTCTAATTGTTAGTGGATCCACTGATTCTGCCCAAAGCCTGAGTCTGATGTGTAGTCCCTCTCTTCTGTCACAAGGTGGCACTGCTGCTTCTGATATTAGACATAACCAGTTAACACAGGTTATGGAAAGATATGTTGTCTCAGCCAATCAGCAGGGGGTTACTTTTGGCTGCCAAGCATGCTGGGATAGACTATTTATTTGGGAGGAGTCAGGTGATCAGGGGAGTTTGAGTTGCTAGGCCAGAAGCCTGAGGCCTATCCCAGGAGCACCTGGCTGCTAGGCCTATCCAGGAATCCAAGCAGCAGCAGTGAGTTAGGCTTTGATTCGGAGGCCTAACCAAGTTGAGGAGGTTCTGCCTGAGGGAGAACCAGATCGGTGCCAGCAGTAAAGGAGAAGCAGTTGCTACGAAAAGACAACCACTCCTGTTTCCAGAGGCAGGTGTAGAGAGGATGGAGGACTGAAGAAGTATCAGAGCAGCCCTTTCCCTAGGGACGGTGAAGAGGTGGGAAAGCTTCAGTAGTCTCATCCGGGAACCCAGCAGGTGGCTTGGGTGCACCTTGAAGATAAGTACAGTAACTGTGAGTCAAGTCAGGGACCCAGTGGGATAGCTTGGGTGGTGCTTGAGTGATCTACAGTGGGATACTGTGAGATGTCAGTGAAGAATCTATAGTGGGATACTGTGAGATGTGAGCAGAGATCTACAGTGAGATAACGAGAGTGAAGTGTTGACATAGGAGACAGCGGTTGCTATGAAAATACAGATTGCTGCATTCAACTTAAAGGCCCGTTTTCTGTTTTGCTGTCAGCCTACTTCTGTTTTTGTCTGCGGAGTCTGCCTATTTGCATATTGTATTTGCCTAAGAGTGTCCTGGCTCTAACCCTCTCTCCCCCAGTTCTTGTTAAGAGACAAAAAATCTCTTTTTGTTCATTTCACAAGTCACTGGCGCCCAATCATTCTGCCTTGCACTATACCCACCATGCCTAGTAACCTGCACCCTGAGAAGGAATGTCAGCTGTCTCTGACTCTGGAGGTCACCAATAGGCCTTTGGAGGTTGGGGGCATCACTACACATAAATAAAATGAAAGAAGAAGATTCAGCTTAATCAGACTGGGGGATGTGAAAGAAGTGCTGCAATATTAGTGCATTATTTTCCCTAATATTAGTGGTCAGTGGGAAAATATGTGCCCTCCTATATTGGTGATCAGTGGGACAAAAAGTGCCCTCTTACATTGGTGGTCAGTGGGAAAAGAAAAGTCTCCTTACAATGGTGGGCAGTAGAAGTGTCCCTTTATATTGGTGGTCAGAGGTGCACACTTAAACGGGTCAGACGCAATTAGTTTATTTTCATTCAGCCAGCTGGGACATCGTATTCTAACAGTGCTACAGCTGAATGGATGCAGCCACTGATCATGGAACATTTTCCAACATGTCCCTTGACAGCAGTCGATCACACTATCAATGTCTGTTGAGTGGGAACGGCCACGCACTGATGAAAATTCATCTGGTCTCTGCTGAACTGGACAAATTTTGTAAGGCTAACTTTACATTGGTGGTCAGTGGGATAGGAAATAGCTCTTACATTTCTGGTCAGCAGAGAAGGTTCCTACTTACATTGGTGACCAGTGGGAGAAATGTCTACCTACATTGGTGGTCAGATAAAGAAAGTTTATTGGTTCCAATGCTTGAAACAGGGGAAATAAAAAATAAAATACTAATACTGATGCTGGCTATGGTGGGTGATATGCTGCTGGAAGTTGTTTGGAAGAATAATCAACCCAGAAGAAAAAACCCAGGGTCTGGACGCCCGCTGGGCTTGGTGTCTACGATGTTTACATGCCTTGACTAAATTTTGTTGATTTACTTCCTAATGTTTTCTTATTGTTTTGCAGCAAGCTTAAATTGCTTTAGGAAGACAGAAGGGCAGTAGACCATTCAAAAACACATATTTGGAGACATTTATTACTACTGTGGCCCAAGCTCCCATATTACCTAGAGAAAAGCAGACAATGCTTTATACTGTACAATGATGAGCATTTTAGAAAAACTAAGCTAACCCCTGACTGGTTATTTTTCTGATTGTTGTAACTCCTGCCCACAATAAGTGACAGTTAACTACGTAACACACTCAGATGAATGAGCCAATACCAGGCAAAAGCTGTTATACTGTAGTTATAAAATAAATATAATTTTCCCATTGCCCGCCCTTGATAAGGTGATGTTTGTCAGGGCTTGGCTGCCGCTTTATTTCTTTGAAATTCCGAGCTGTAAAATCAACCTTTGTTCCTCGCTAATAAAGCTTTGTTGGCACAGGTAGAATCTACTGGGCATTTGTCAAACTGTCTAAAGTCTGGTTGCCACTCTTCAAAACAGTTCTTATTATTGGGGTGTAGTTGAGGTTAACTTTGCTTGCATCTGAATAGCATTTTATTCATGTCTTTATGTTCAAATCACATTTTTAAAAAAACAACTCTCCAGATTTCAACCTAGAATTGCTGTGTATTGTCATATACAGGTGCTGGTCATATAATTAGAATATCATCAAAACATTGATTTCGCTAATTCCATTCAAAAGGTGAAACTTGTATACTATATTCATTCATTACACACAGACTGATATATTTCAAATGCTTATTTCTTTTAATTTTGATGATTATAACTGACAACTAAGGAAAATCCCAAATTCAGTATCTCAGAAAATTAGAGTATCACTTAAGACCAATACAAAGAAAGGATTTTTAGAAATCTTGGCCAACTGAAAAATATGAACATGAGAAGTATGAGCATGTACAGCACTCAATACTTAGTTGGGGTGCCTTTTGCCTGAATTATTGCAGCAATGCGGCATGGCATGGAGTCAATCAGTCTCTGGCACTGCTCAGGTGTTATGAGAGCCCAGGTTGCTCTGATAGTGGCCTGCAGCTCTTCTGCATTGTTGGGTATGGCATATCGCATCTTCCTCTTCACAATACCCCATAGATTTTCTATGGGGTTAAGGTCAGGTGAGTTTGCTGGCCAATTAAGCACAGGGATACCATGGTCCTTAAACCAGGTACAGGTAGCTTTGGCACTGTGTGCAGGTGCCAAGTCCTGTTGGAAAATGAAATCTGCATCTCCATAAAGTTGGTCAGCAGCAGGAAGCATGAAGTGCTCTAAAACTTCCTGGTATACGGCTGCGTTGACCTTGGACCTCAGAAAACACAGTGGACCAACACCAGCAGATGACATGGCACCCCAAACCATCACTGACTGTGGAAACTTTACACTGGACCTCAAACAACATGGATTGTGTGCCTCTCCTCTCTTCCTCCAGACTCTGGGACCCTGATTTCCGAAGGAAATGCAAAATTTACTTTCATCAGAGAACATAACTTTGGACAACTCAGCAGTCCAGTCCTTTTTGTCTTTAGCCCAGGCGGGACGCTTCTGACGCTGTCTGTTGTTCAAGAGTGGCTTGACACAAGGAATGCGACAGCTGAAACCCATGTCTTGCATATGTCTGTTCGTAGTGGTTCTTGAAGTACTGACTCCAGCTGCAGTCCACTCTTTGTGAATCTCCCCCACATTTTTGAATGGGTTTTGTTTCACAATCCTCTCCAGGGTGCGGTTATCCCTATTGCTTGTACACTTTTTCTACCAACATCTTTTCCTTCCCTTTGCCTCTCTATTAATGTGCTTGGACAAAGAGCTCTATGAACAGCCAGCCTCTTTTGCAATGACTTTTTGTGCCTTGCCCTCCTCGTGCAAGATGTCAATGGTCGTCTTTTGGAAAATTGTAAAGTAAGCAGTCTTCCCCATGATTGTGTAGCCTACAGAACTAGACTGAGAGACCATTTAAAGGCCTTTGCAGGTGTTTTGAGTTAATTAGCTGATCAGAGTGTGGCACCAGATGTCTTTAATATTGAACCTTTTCACAATATTCTAATTTTCTGAGATACTGAATTTGGGATTTTCCTTAGTAGTCAGTTCTAATCATCAAAATTAAAAGAAATAAACATTTGAAATATATCAGTTTGTGTAATATGAATGAATATAATATACAAGTTTCACTTTTTGAATGGAATTAGTGAAATAAATAAACTTTTTGATGATATTCTAATTATATGACCAGCACCTGTAATTAATGTAACATGTCTCTGTCATGAAAAAAGTATAGGGGCTGTCATGAGCAACCACTCTTTTTGAGATTGTTGGTTCCCTGGCTGCCATGCTAATTCTTTGGCTTTAAAGCTTGCATAGGTACATCGATCTAGCCTTGTAGTGGAGAATCACTGATACTACAGTGACCAACGCTTTCTTCAATGCCTCATACTGAGTGGCTGCCCTGCTTCATAGTGAACACATGGGGGCACACGGGCGGCAAGGGCACAATTCACAGAACATCTTGCATTTTTTTAATTAATGGAAGGTGTTCTCTGATTGGACAAGAGAAGACGCAGGGTGGTGATGTCATAATCTCCACCTCATCCAATCAGAGAATGCTTTCCAGAAGACAGCAGCGATCACTATTGTAGCAATGATTACTACAGCGATTCTCTGCTTCCCATGGTCCCACAGGTATGGCATATGCATTCCTAAATTGCTCTACGCCAGATCAATGTAAAATCATTCATACCTAGAAATCAGATTTCATACTGTCTTCGTTTCTAAACCAGCATGCTAGTTCAGAGTCTGTGAACCACTTAAGGACCGGAAGGATTTCCCACCTTAGGACCAGAGCACTTTCTGCAATTCGGCAATGCGTTGCTTTAACTGACAATTGCAGGATCGTGCGACGTCCTGCCCAAATTAACATTGCGTCCTTTTTTTCCCACAAATAGAGCTTTCTTTTGGTGGTATTTGATCACCTCTGCGTCATTTCCTGACAGACTCCATGGCAGCCTACGTGTGGGTTTACCCCACCCCCTCCACTCCTATAGGACCCTCTACCATAAATTTAGTCTCACGGCCCATGCCTGTTTTCCTTTTTTGTCCTCCTCCAGGACCCATGCAGTTCAGGAGATACCATATTGGCGTTCCAGGCAGTAGTCCCCAGCTTGAAGTGGGGCAGGCAGATGCGGGGTGGTATTGTCCTCCAATGCCCAGGGCCCAGCTACGGCGGGCGAGTGGCAGTAGGCCAGGAAGATACCCAGGAGGGGAGGCCGGTGGTTGCCCATGGCAGAACATCTATATGCTGGCAGGGTCTCAAGCAGCGGCGGCTGGTGTGGGAGGGGCACTGGGGCGCCGACTCCCCGCCGGCAAAAGACGAAGGAAAAAAAAAAAAGTCAACCCCGCCTACCTACAGGTGGCGCCGGTACATTGACTTTCTTTTTTTTTTTCTTTTCGGCTCCTTGGCTGTTACATGACAGCCAAGTAAGTGAGCCTATTGGTCGGCCATTCAAGCCTATGCATGTGCGCTTCTTCCTGCGGCCATGCATAGGCTGATTGGCTGCCCTGAGCCTCCGCTCAGGGTGATTGGATGCGGGGCCGGGGGCGGGTCACTGTGGCAGCGGAGGTGA
>BLSH010513674.1:264075-274542 GCA_018402905.1 Glandirana rugosa | reverse complement strand
ACGACCCGTCGTTTACTGTCCAGATATTTCGTCGACGTACGAGGGCTTAAGTCCTACCGGTTGTAAACTTACAGGAACAGCCCCTCGACGTCTTTCTACGCCTCCCAGTCCACTCCGACCCTTGAGCCGTTACTGTCGTGGAGGAGATCCTGACCTCACCCAAAGAACGGTCGGAACCGCCTCGTCGATAACTACTCTACGGGACTCGACGGTGTCATCTCCGTGTTCAACGTCAGGTAGACGGAGACCGCAAGGAGAGCCCTATTCCTACCCATCTTCCTAGATCGGGCGTATCTGGGTCCCACCAGAGCACCTCTCCTCCTCCTCCAACGACGACTCGACTCTGGAACCTCAAGGTCTCAGCTCAGCAGCAACCTCCTCCTCCTCTCCACGAGACCACCCTGGGTCTATGCGGGCTAGATCCTTCTACCCATCCTTATCCCGAGAGGAACGCCAGAGGCAGATGGACTGCAACTTGTGCCTCTACTGTGGCAGCTCAGGGCATCTCATCAATAGCTGCTCCGCCAAGGCTGGCAAGAAACCCACTCCAGTCCTAGAGGAGGTGCTGTCATTGCCGAGTTCCCAGCCTCACCTGACCCTCCGCATCTTTCTGCAGCTCCCCGACAAGGACATTCAAATGTTGGCCATCCTGAATTCGGGAGCATGCAGCTGCTTTATAGACCTGTCATTTGCTGCCCAGCACCGGGTCCCTCTTAGACCCAAGGAACGCCCATTGTCGATCCGCTTGGCCGATGGGTCGGCCATCAAATCGGGCGCAGTGATTCAGGAAACCTTTCTCTTGCTGACCCGGACGGCCGAAGGCCACACCGAGTTACTTGTGCTGGATGCCATTGTCTCCCCATTGAGTCCCGTGATCCTGGGCCTCCCATGGCTTCGAGCACACAGTCCTCATATTGACTGGAACGGGGGTGAAGTCCGGTTCCAGTCCTCTTACTGTTGGAATAATTGCTTTCCACCTGCTCAGAGAGCACCGCCAGCGGTACTCTCCATCAACCCTGACCCAGACCAGGAGACTCATCTTGTTGTTCCCGAGGCGTACCAAGATTTCTGGGATGTCTTCAGCAAGAAGGGAGCAGACACCCTACCTCCACATTGGCCTTACGATTGCCCGATAGACCTGCTGCCTGGAGCCGAGATACCTTTTGGCAGGATTTTCCTGCTCTCCGAAGTGGAGCATGTGGCTCTCAAAGCCTATATCGAGGAGACCCTGCAGAAGGGTTTCACCAGGCCTTTCACGTCCCCAGCAGGAGCTGGGATCTTTTTCTTTGAGAAAAAGGACCACACTCTTCGGCCGTGTATCGACTACCGGGAGCTTAATAAAGTCACAATCAAAAACAGATACCCCCTGCCTCTGGTTCCGGAACTGTTTCAGCGCCTCGGCTCTGCAGCCGTGTTTACCAAGCTGGCTCTTCGGGGGGCTTACAATCTGATCCGCATACGGGAGGGGGATGAATGGAAGACGGCATTCCGCACACGATTTGGTCACTTTGAGTATTTGGTCATGCCCTTTGGGCTTTGCAATGCCCCGGCCACGTTCCAGCACCTGGTCAATGATATCTTCAGGGACTTTCTGGACCAATTCGTGGTAGTATATCTGGATGATATCTTGATCTTCTCCCCCTCCCTAGAGGAGCACCGGAAGCATGTCAGGCGTGTACTCAGCCGCCTACGACAGCACGGGCTGTATGCCAGGGCCGAAAAATGTGCCTTTGAATGCACTGAGATCGCCTTCTTGGGGTTCCATATTTCTACTTCTGGCACAACAATGGACTCCCAAAAAGTCGCAGCTATCGTGGACTGTCCCCACCGGTGGACAAGAAGGCGGTGCAACGCTTCGAAGGCTTTGCCAATTTTTTCAGAAAGTTCATCCGGGGCTTCTCTGCTGTGATCTCCCCGATAACACAGTTAACCAAACAGGGCACCCGCTTCGCCTGGACCCCGGAGGCACAAGGTGCCTTCCAAACCTTGAAGAGACTATTCACCTCGGCACCTGTTCTCAAGCACCCCGATTCCACACGGCCCTATATCTTGGAGGTGGATGCTTCGGAGATCGCCGTCGGGGCAGTCTTGTCCCAAAGACAGGAGCCTAAGGCCCCTGCACCCTATCGCCTCCTTTTACAGAAGCTCTCTCCCCCCGAGAGAAAATACGATGTGGGTGACAGGGAGCTTCTTGCCATTAAATCCGCCCTAGAGGAATGGCGGTACCTTTTGGAAGGGGCTACTCATCCAGTCTTGGTCTTCACAGACCACAAGAACTTGGAGTATCTTAGAACTGCCAAGAGGCTCAGGCCCGCCAAGCACGATGCGCCCTGTTCTTTTCAAGATTTAACCTACACATTACATACCGGCCCGGATCCAAGAATGTCAAGCCAGATGCGCTGTCAAGGATGTTTTCTGAAACCAAAGAAGCTCCCCCTCCTGACACCATCCTACCAGCGCACCACTTAATCCGAGAAGATCTGTTGACCCGGATCAGGCAAACGTTGGCCAGCTCCACCATGCCCACAGTTCCTGGACTTACCCTCAAGGATGGAGTATGGTGGTCGGGTACACAAGTCTACGTGCCAGAAGAGCTTCGCCTGTCCGCCCTTGAACTCTACCATAACCATCATTTAGCCGGGCACTTCAGCCATCGAAAGACTACAGAGTTACTTGCTCGCACCTTTTGGTGGCCACAGTTGAAAGAGGACTGTAAGAACTATGTCAATGCCTGTCCTGTCTGTGCTAGGAACAAGGCGGAAAGAACCAGAGCCTGGGGTCTATTAAACCCATTGCCTATCCCCGAACTCCCGTGGGCACAGATCTCAATGGATTTCATTGTGGAATTGCCCCATCTGCAGGCTACACAACCATCTTCGTGGTGGTCGACTGCCTCACGAAGATGGCACATTTTATCCCGATGAGGGGCACTCCCTCGGCCACAGAAACGGCCAAAGTCTTCATTCGGGAGATTATCTGTCTACATGGCATCCTGAAAAATGTGGTATCTGACAGAGGGGTGCAGTTCACATCCCAGGTCTGGAGATCCTTGTGCTCTATTCTAGGAATCAAGTTGGCCTTTTCTTCAGCATATCACCCGCAGTCTAATGGCCAAACAGAAAGGACCAACCAGACCCTGGAACAATACCTCAGATGTTACTCTTCCTACTCTCAAGACGACTGGGTCTCCTTGTTACCACTAGCTGAGTTCGCCTACAACAATTCCATCCATTCTGCCACTAAGCAGTCTCCGTTTTGGGCGAATCTCGGCTACCATCCCACATTCCTGCCTGTTTCCGTCCCGGAAAGTGCCATCCCGACCACACAGGAGATCACCAAGTTCCTGGAAAACAACAACAAGATGCTGCAGGAGACCCTTGCGCAGACCCAGGAGCGCAATAAGGAACGCTATGATAGGAAGAGACGCGGAGAGCTTGACCTACAGCCCGGCTATCGGGTCTGGTTGGCGACCACTAACTTACGACTCTCTTGTCCGTCCAAAGCTGGGACCGAAATTCATAGGACCTTTCCCAGTAAAAAGGAGAATTACCTAGGTGGCCTACGAACTCGATCTGCCGTCCTCGCTCAAGATCCACCCGGTGTTCCATGTTCACCTTCTAAAGCCAGTGACCAAGGACCTGTTTCCAGGACGAAGGTCGGCTCCGCCCGAACCGGTGGTAATTGATGGAGAGGAGGAGTTCGAGGTGGAATCCATCCTTGATTGCAGAAGAAGAGCTGGAGGAGTGCAGTTCCTGGTGAAATGGAAAGGTTATGGCCTTGAGGAAAATTCATGGGAGCCGGAGAGCAACCCGGACAAGAGCGCCCGGATGGGCATCCGGAGGCTGCCCCTTGGGGGGGGGCAATGTTAGAAAAAGACTGTGCTAAGGGTTAATGGCAGTTGATTGTTGTTTCATCTAGCTCCTGGAAGGAGCAGCTCTATTTGAACTTCCTGCTTCCTCTAGCCAGTGCTGTTCGTTCTACAGCGTTTCCTGCACCTGTGACCCCCCGGTGACTACTTCTGAGTGACTCCCTATTCCTGTGACCCCGGCTAGCCCTCTGGACCTGTTGATATCTGCCCGCATCTGACCCCAGCTTGTTTACGACCATCCACTTGTCTGCTCCCTCTGTACTTCTGTTGCCAGCACATTACCGACCCTGCCTGTATCCGACCATCCGTTTGCCTGATCCCGTTGTACCGCACTGCCTGCCAGTTGTCGACCCGGACTGAAACACTACTCTCCTGTCTTGCACAAGCTTCTGTGGACTTCTGATTACCACCTGAAGATTGTCCAGCCCTCGTGCCCCCCCTGTGCTCCAGAGCTCCCTGTCTACACTACCAGGGGTTCTTGAACCAGGGCCGCAAGAGAGGTTTCCCCCGCATAAGCCAGACTTTACCACCAGGTACGTGACACAAGGTGAGTCAGCACTTGCTACGTCCGCCATAAGAGCTCCGCTTCCATAGCTGGAGGTGGGAAAAGCACACTGTTACTCTGCCCCATTGCAGACACTTTAGCCAGGATTTCAGAGCTGTTGGCTGGTACTTCCTGATAGCCCCAGGCAAAGGGAGCCCAGCCCGAAATGTTCAGCCTCCGATCTCTGTACTCCATGAGTTCCTTCAAAAGCCACTCCAGATTGCTCCCAAAGTCAGGTTCCTTGGACAGCCTCCAGTTCCACAGTCCCAGGCTGCCGTAGCCAAAGCCTTCTGTCGGGCTGTTCTCCACTGTCCATGGGCACACTTGGGCTACATACCAGCAGAGGGCTCTGTAGTTCTCGTTCAACCACATCTCTGCCAGGACCAGCCTGCTTAACTCAGCTGTCCACTCCTTGAGCAGTTGTTCCCCCCAATAACAGCATTCATACTTCATACTGCAACCAGTACCTTTCCTGAATGGAGGGGAAAATGTATCCATGGTAGCCCTGCTCACGATTTAGAGCTTCCTTCCAGAGTTGCTGGCAGACAGAATCATACCATCCCAGCAGGATTTGCACTGACACTGGTCCCCTGTGCTGCACCTGCATTTCTTGTAGCCTCCTTCCGAATTCCTCTTCCATGGTGGCTGGTATCTATACCTATCCTCTACTGCTATCCGGACCTCAGATCCCGGTGGTGGTTTGGACATCCCAGACTGCAGGAAGCATCTGTAAGGAACCATGAATCAGACGGAGACAGAAAATGCAGTAAAAATTACACCTTTTAATAAAATGGTAAAAATGGTACAAATAGTAAATGTAGTCAAAACATAGCCAGGGTACAGTAGCCAAAGTGGATAGTAAGAACAAGCCAGTAATCAGGAAGCCAGAGATCAGCATAGTCTGAGGCAGCAGACAGGATCAGGAACCAGAAGGGACATCAGCCGGGCAAGTCTGGTTGCAAGCAAGATATGTTTGACCAAGGCGAAGGCACGGAAGGAATGAACCAGGTAGTTTAAATAGCCAGAAGGGTCTGGCTGTAGGCTGGACTGATGAGCAGGAAATGATCACCAGGTGAGCCACTGTGGAACGATAAGTGCTGGCAATTAACCGACAGCTGAGCAGCCTGAGCACTGAGGAGGGAGAGCTGACAGCCCAGCCCCGACAATACCCACTCCTCAACGACCCCTCCTCCTTGGAGGACCACCAGGTTCGAGGGGAAACCATCTATGGAAAGCACGGAGGAGGATAGGGGCATGTATGTCCAAGGATGAGACCCAAGAGCGTTCCTCCGGACCATACCCTTTCCACTGAACCAGGTATTGTATGCGCCCACGGAAACTATGGGAGTTAATAATCAATTGTATCTCATACTCTTCATGGTTCTCAACCTGCACCGGGTGAGGACGTGGTACCGAGGTGGTGAAGCGGTTGTACACCAAAGGTTTTAATAAGGAGACATGAAAAACATTCAAAATACGCATGTTAGAAGGAAGGTCTAATGCACAAGCCACTGGGTTGATTCTATAGAGAATACGGAAAGCCCAATAAGCCATGGTGCCAGTTTCAGTGAGGGAACACAGAGTCTGAGGTTACGATATCACAGCCAGACCCTCTCCCCAACCTGGTAGGAAGGTGCAGGTAGACGTCTGTGGTCAGCATGGAGTCTATACCTATCACTGGCACGTCACAATGACCCTTGGACCTGCACCCAAGTGGAACAAAGATCACGGAGATGCTTCTCTAGTGCAGGAAATTCTTTGCGGGACAAATGAGTCAGGCAACATGGATGGCTGGAAACCATAATTCACCATAGACGGAGACAAATGGGAAGAGGTATTGACAGCACTATTGTGAGCAAACTCTGCCCAAGGTAAGAGGTCTGACCAGTTGTTATGGTGGTCATAAATATAGCAGCATGGAAACTGCTCTAAGGCTTGGTTGGCTCGTTCTGCTGCCTCATTGGACTGCGGGTGATACGCAGAGAAGGAAAGCTGAATTCCTAACTGTGCACAAAAGGCTCTCCAAAATTTGGAGACAAACTGGCTACCCCTCTCTGAGATGATAACCTTGGGTAGCCCATGTAACTGAAAGATCTCCCAAGCAAAAATGGATGCCAGTTCTTTGGATGGGGGCAGCTTCTTTAGTGGAATACAATGTGACATTTTCAAGAACCAGTCAACCACCATAAGAATAATTGTGTTGCCCTGGGAGTTGCGAAACTCCACAATAAAATCCATAGACAGGTGGGTCCAAGAATGGTAAGTCTGGAGCAAAGCAGTGTGGACATTCTCAGGGACAAACCAGCGGTCACCAAGTTTCTCGGGAGGAGAATAGATCTGAGCGGCAAGAATTCTGTCACCCAAGGGTGAAGTGAGACTAGTACGTACAGAAGCCAGAATACGATCAGAAGATATCACAGGAGCAGGAACCGAATCTTGGAAGTGGAGGAAAACTGTTGCAGCCCTTACATTCTTAGTACCGGGTAAGAATAAGACTAGGTAATTGAAGCTTGATAGAAAAAGAGCCCATCGCACCCTTCTGGGAAATAAGTGTTTTGCCTCAGACAAGAATGTGAGATTATTATGGTCAGTCAAAATGAGGACCCAGTGGTACCTTCAAGGAGATGCCTCCATTCTTTAAAGTGGAGTTCCACCCACTTAAAAGTCAGCAGATACAAAAAGTGTAGCTGCTGACTTTTAACAATCGGACACTCACCTGTCCCTGGCTCCAGCGATGCGGTCGCCTGAGGGTTCGCTCTTCTCCCCTTCCCCTTGGCGGCACCCGGCTTTCAAAGCATCAAAGCCGGGCACGCACTACGCATGTGCGAGTCGCGCTGCGGCTTGTGAGTGGCCGGCGTATCTTCTGGGACCTGTGACATGTCCCAGAAGATCGCCGGGGGGGAGGGGAGGAGAAGGCGAACTTCCTTCCAGAGCCGCGGCCCTAGGAGAGGAAGTGAAAACAGGGTCCCTGGTCGCTCCCCAAAAAATGACATGCCAATTGTGGCATGTCAGGGGGTCACCTTCCCTAAAAGCAGAAGTTCCACTTTTGGGTGGAACTCCGCTTTAAGAGCTAAAAGGATAGCTAACAATTCTCTGTGCCCAATCTCATAATTGCATTCTGCAGGAGACAATTTCTTAGATAAGTAGCCACAAAGGTACATAGCGCTCTCAGAGGTAGGATGCTGAGACAGAAGGGCGCCTACTCCAGTCTCCGATGCATCAACCTCAAGAATGAAGGGTAACGTAGGATCAGGATGTGCCAGCACAGGAGCTTAAACAAAGGCAGTCTTAAGAGACTCAAAGGCTTTAATGGAATCCGGAGACCAATTCTGGGGGTTACCACCCTTTCGGGTCATATCAGTCAGGGGTTTGAGCAGAGAAGAGAAGTTCTGAACAAATTTCTGATAATAAATGGCAAAGCCAAGAAAACGTTGTAGCGGACATAGCCCTACGGGTGGAGGCCACTGTAGAACTGCAGATAGTTTTTCTGGGTCCACCGAAAAACCGGCAATAGAAATGACACAACCCAGAAATGTAACCTGTTCACGATTGAGCTCGCACTTTTCCAACTTACAATACAGGTTAATATAATTAAGCCTCTGTAGCACATGGGAGACATCTGTGTGGTGGCTGTCTAGCGATTTAGAATATATGAAGATATTGTCGCGATAAACCACCACACATTGCTGCAATATATCTCGGAGGCCATCATTGATGAATTCCTGAAAAAATGCAGGAGCGTTGCAAAAACCAAACAGCATTACGAGGTATTCATAATGTCCTGTCCTGGTATTAAACTCTGTTTTTAATTCGTTGCCCTCCTTGATCCTCATGAGATTGTATGCCCCTCTCAGATCGAGCTTCGTGAAAACCGCTGCTCCCTTGAGGCGGTCACATAATTCCGTAATCAACAGAATTGGGTAGGCGTTCTTAATCGTGATGCGATTGAGACCCCTATAACCGATACAAGGTCTCAGTTCCCCACACAATGGGAGAGACACAAACTTGTGTATTCTGTCCACTAGACAAGTCATAAGAAGACAAATAATGTTCTAGCAATCTGATAAAGTATTATTCATTTATCTTCATACATTTATTGAGGGACACAATTAATGTTACACCTTTCCATTCACTCCAGAGGTGAAGCGGTATTGTCCTATTTCAGAGAATTAATCCAAAAATACACGTTTAAGGGGCAATTAGGTTGTTGTCCATAATTATAGAATGATCTGCTCTCTTCATGGGCCATAATCAGTGGGTAGGAGGCTTGACCCTAGTCCTTTCCAAAAGCCCCTGTCATGGCTGGGTCTGTCACAGTCTTCACTGGAGCCAACAACCTTTGAAATTTAAATTTTTTAAAGAAGCTGATTGTTTGCTATGGGCAATACCACCAGCTGAGACATAATTGGTCTCAACTTGTTTTTATTAATTCCCCCTGTGTCTGTGAACTAAGCCATCTGATGATGTCATAGTTCACAACCATTTACAGGTACACTGGCTGCACTGCAAAAATAAACACGACCACTTTAAAAACATGTTGTGAAAAAACATTGATTATAATAAAAATGAACAAGTGAACATCTTTATTATAATTTTAATGTATCCGCAAACAATAGTTGTTTGTTGCTGAACAATTCAGTCTAAGATGGGTGAGATGACAATTGCTAGGTCTATGGCCACTTTCAGATTTAAACACCCAAGGCAATAGTTCTTGGAATCCAACTTTACCAGAGTTTCAAAATTGCAGTTATTATTCTAAAGTTGGTCAAAGACCAAGGGCCGTCTTAATAGCATCAATTGGCTCCTGGGAAAAGTAATGAACTGGGGCCCCTACCAGCCGCCCTAATTAACACACCTACTCTCAAGAATTCATGTATAAATAGTTTCTAGAATTAAGCATATAATTATTAGTACTTCAATAAAATTGATTTTAAAATATAAGAAAACATGCCAAAAATCAAAGACTAATCACAGTATGGGGGGGGTGGGGGGTGGAGGAGGCAGAAGGGCACAGTACGGGGTGGGGATGGGGGGGTATAGGAGGGCATAGTACAGGGGGGATCAGGAGGACACAATTCTGTGATCAGGAGGGCACAGTGCAGGTTACGGGATGCTGTCCAAGACAAGGCCATGACTGTCCCAGCAATTCCAGGACAGTTTCCAAGTACGATGTAATGCAAGATTATTATGGGGCCCATGGGCAGTGCCCATGGATGCCCATGCATTAAGATGGCCCTGCACAGACCTAAGAGCAGTTGTGTGTGTAGCACGGCTGTCTCCATGGACTTTAGCCCTGCCCACTAACCAGTAGTGTATTTAGGTTTTGTGCTGCCCTAGGCCTGACTAAACTTGTGCGCCCCCCCCCCGCACGGTCGTGGAATGCCAGCTGCCCGCACAACAACTCATTGGTTGGGGTCCGCTGCCTGGGACCTTCAGGACGCCCACCCCCATATATGTATGGGCTGTCCCCCTCTGATGGCAGCCCTGGCTGTATTATCATACCGGCAGCATTAAAAGTGCAAGCTTTTCATGCTGCAGGGATTCTTTTCATGCTGCCCCCCTGCACAGTGCCGCCCTAGGCCTGGGCCTTGTTGGCCTAGGCCAAGATACAGCATTGCCACTAACACCAGGTGAGAGAAGGAAGTGTCCTCAGTTCAGGAGAGGTAATGACCATTTTGTAAAAGAACAGGGGAGAACTGGAACTAGCCACCTTTCTGGGGATTTTAGCTTCGCTGGCAAGATTTGCTAGGAGGAGATCCCGCACTTTAGTAGGAGCAGAGAGCCAAGAGGACTGTGTGCTAGGAGAGTGATCCAAAGTGCTGTGCAGAGCAAAGAGAGCTGTAGAAGGCAAGTCTGCCAGGTGATACAGCAGAGCGAGCTGCACTGTACTCAGCAAGGAGAGACTGTGCTGTGGAGGAGGCTGCTGCAGAGATCAGGAAGGAACTGAGCCACTGTACTGTAGTTTGCTGTGCTATACAAGCAGAGGCGAGAGCACCATGGGAGTCTGGTGGGAGAGTGCTTTTGTCTCCAGAAACGGAGAAAGCACAGGCTTGAG
>BLSH010513674.1:238218-259084 GCA_018402905.1 Glandirana rugosa | reverse complement strand
CCCTGTGGCTGCAAAAGTGCCCTCATCTGTATTATTGGCTGCAAAAGTGTCCCACCTGTGTTATTGGCTGCAAAAGTGTCCCACCTGTGTTATTGGCTGCAAAAGTTCCCCCACCTGTGTCATTGGCTGCAAAAGTGCCCCACCTGTGTTACTGGCTGCAAAACTGCCCCACCCGTGTCACTGGCTGCAAAAGTGCCCCACCTGTGTCACTGGCTGCAAAAGTGCCCCACCTGTGTCACTGGTGGCTGGTGTATGAGGGGCGCTTGGGAACCACCTCCCTGCTGGATAAAAAGTGCCCCCACCTGTGTCACTGGCTGCAAAAGTGCCCCCACCTGTGTCATTGGCTGCAAAAGTGCCCCACCTGTGTCACTGGCTGCAAAAGTGCCCTACCTGTGTCACTGGCTGCAAAACTGCCCCACCTGTGTCACTGGCTGCATAACTGCCCCCACCTGTGTCACTGGCTGCATAACTGCCCCAACTGTGTCAATGGCTGCATAACTGCCCCCACCTGTGTCACTGGCTGCATAACTGCCCCACCTGTGTCACTGACTGCATAAATCACCCCACCTGTGTCACTGGCTGCAAAAGTGCCCCACTTGTGTCACTGGCTGCAAAAGTGCCCCCACCTGTGTCACTGGCTGCAAAAGTGCCCCACCTGTGTCACTGGCTGCAAAAGTGCCCCGCCTGTGTCACTGGCAGCAAAAGTACCCCACCTGTGTTATTGGCTGCAAAACTGTCCCACCTGTGTCACTGGCTGCGATTTGCCCCCTCCAATGATACTGGCTGCAATTTACCCCCACCTGTGTTATTGGCTGCAATTTACCCCCACCTGTGTTATTGGCTGCAATTTACCCCACCTGTGTTATTGGCTGCAATTTACCCCACCTGTGTTATTGGCTGCAATTTACCCCACCTGTGATGCTGAGCTTTAAACTGTGTCCTGTGATGCTGAGCTGTATACTGTGCCCCGTGATGTAATGCTGAGCTGTATACCGTGTCCTTTGATGCTGAGCTGTATACTGTGTCCTGTGATGCTGAGCTGTGTCCTGTGATGTAATGCTGAGCTGTATACTGTGTCCTGTGATGTGATACTGAGCACAATATGTGGAATACAGGGGACGGAGTGGTTGGATTCTATAAGGGGTGGGGCTTATTAGAAGTAGGAGGGGTTCACAAAGGAAGGGCGGGGCCGGGCGTCCCCCCATCCTAAAACTTCACCAGCCTGATTGCCCCAATCTTCTCCATATATATATATATATAAAATTCACAATAGAAAATACAAAACATATCACATGCTTACACTGAGAAAATGTACAATTTTAAGAAAAATATTAGGCAATTTGGAAATTGATGGCAATATATCTCAAAAAAGTTAGAACAGGGCCATGTTTTCCACGGTGTAGCATCCCCTCTTTTTTTAACAACATTCTGTAAATGTCTGGGGTACTGAGGAGACTAGTTGCTGGAGTTTTGGGAGGGCAATGTTGTCTCATTCTTGCTTGATATAGGATTCTAACTGCTCAACAGTTCTGGGTCTTCTTTGTTTTACTTTTCCTTTCAAGATAAATATTTTCAATTGGAGAAAGGTCTGGACTGCAGGCAGGCTATTTAAGCACCCAGACTCTTCTACAAAGAAGCCATGCTGTTGTCATAAATGCAGTATGCAGTTTAGCATTCTCCTGCTGAAATATAGAAGGCCTTCCTGAAAATACACTGTCTGGATGGAAGCATATGCTGCTCTAAAACCTGGATATATCTTTCAGCATTGATGATGCCTTTCCTATTGTGCAAGCTACCCACTGCCCACACTAATGCACCCCCATACCATCAGAGATGCAGGCTTTTGAACTGAGCACTGAAAACAAGCCAGAAGGCTCCTCTCCTATTTAGTCTGGAGGACGTAGCGCCCATGGCTGCCAAAAAAGAATGTCAAATTTAGATTAATCTTACCACAGAACAGTTTTCTTTTTTTTCTCAATAAAAAGGTTTTTATTGATCAACAAAAACAAAACATATACATCCACAGAGCATCATATCAGCAATTATATGTCCAAGGTGGTCACACATATATACATATAACCCAGAGTTTACCAACTCATACAATGAAGACTCTAATGGTCAGTCTGGAACATAGAATGGGATGAAGAACTTGTATCAGGTCTACGTCCACTGCCTTCTCTGGGTACACTCTCAACACATCTTAAGAATAGTCTCCCTACATGAGCAGCCTGTCCATGATCACATCCGCTGGGGCCAAGCCCAGCGTATACAGCCACAGAGCCCACAGTCTTTCGAACTTACCACCCCTGCCTCTGTGCTGGTATATCAATTTCTCTAGCCTGAGTGTATCTCCCATCCGGGCCAACCATTCCCTCCCTGTAGGGGGTTCAGTGGATTTCCAGTGTTTTATTATTGCTAATCTAGCCTGGAAGAGTGCTCTCTCTCTGGCCTGTCTGGGAG
The DNA here is from genome assembly GCA_018402905.1 of Glandirana rugosa. Taxonomy (NCBI): domain Eukaryota; kingdom Metazoa; phylum Chordata; class Amphibia; order Anura; family Ranidae; genus Glandirana; species Glandirana rugosa. Next base: position 256,624 of record BLSH010513674.1, on the reverse strand, counting down.
CATCTTTCACCTGCAGAACATCTAGTATCCCCAATAGACAGCATTTGGGATCCTTGGGGAGTTGTATCTGAAATGCCTAGTTAAGTGTGTTAATGACAGATTTACAGTATATATGGAGCTTGGGGCATCTCCACAACATGTGGATCAAGTCCCCGTGATCTCTACGATATCTGGTGCATTTGGGTTCAGTCTGCAAACCCATGCATGCTAATTTGGCTGGTGTGTAATGAACCCTTAAGACAATTTATAATTGTGAAAGACGCTGGGCTACATTTAGGAGGCAGTGTGTAACTGACTGCAAAGCCTCCTCCCATTGGTCCTCCTTGAAGGCACCTACGTCTCCCTCCCATTGGGTCACTGCTCTAAGGTTGGACACAGGTAGGAAGAGATGTAGAATCATCGCATAGCTATTGGAGATAAACCCATTATATGTGGTGACCCCATGCATGAAATTGAATATGGGAGCAGGTTCTAATGTCCATGTGTTCACATCATGCTGTGCATTAACCGCATGGTGGAGCTGTAGGTAGTAAAAGTACATAGATGATGGGAGTGAGAAGGCGGCTTGAAGATCCGAGAAGGATCTCAATCACCCATCTGTAAAGATATGAGACATATATGTAATGCCATGTCGTCTCCACACAGCACCACATCTCAACTTCCCCAATTTGAGGTATTGGGCGTTGTCCCAGATAGGGCTAAATCTAGTGAACCCTATAATTTTCTGCAGCATTCTGGTTTTGGACCAAACTTTTTTCATAAGGGTGTAAGTACGGTAAAGTTTATTTGGTTTGCTAAACCGTAAAGCCTCTAGGCCCTCTGCCACTTCCATACCCACTGACTATTTGAGTAGCTGCGTGGTCGAATCTCTGATATTCAGTGCACATTCAGTGTGGGGACTAATAGCCCTTGCTAGATGTTGTAGCTGCGATGCCAGATAGTATACCCTTGGGGTGTAGCAATGGCTCAAGCTTTATTCTTGCTGCTTTAGATGACCATATTAGTGATCTAAAAAGTTAATTAATAATGCAGAATTTTTTAAGGGGGGTGATGTCTGGGGTGTTATGCAGTACATATAGCAGCTGGGGCATTAGGATCATTTTTATGAGATTGACTCTGCCAACCGGGGAAAGCCTTAGTCTCATCCAGACCCCAACTCTATCCTGGGATCTGTTAAGTAGCGGAGTTAGATTAAGGGAAATATAGTCCAGAGGCGAGGGGGTGACCCATATGCCCAGCTATTTAATTTGGGTAGAGACCGGTATCTCCTGTACCTTCCCCACCTGAGGGTCCATCTGCCTATCTAAAGGTAATAAAGATGATTTGGACCAATTTATAATAAGCCCCGGAAACAATCCAAATTCTTGAATAACTCTCATAGCCTCAGTCAAGGATGTGGATGGTCGCCTCCGATGACGAAATGCGTAAGACGGAGCCAGTACGTCACAACGCTAGACTCACTTAGTAGCAAACAGAGTAGCGGTGATCTCCTAGGCGCTTAATCTGACTTCTAAACTGTGAGTACGGGCGGCACTTGCGTGTCAGTCTGCTTTCCATACGGTATTACACTATGGTGTCATTTCACTTACATGGGGACGCATGAATGAATGCTACGGTAGCAGCCAACATCTACAGAATGCGAACGGCAATCGCCGGACCTCTGGAGTACACGGTGGAGCTGTGATATTAACACACATCGGACTCCCCTTCACCTATCCGGCCCCGGAGACCGGCAGGGGGCGTTCAGTATAAACAATACTATAATATGGTCTTAATATGCAAAGTTTGTGATTTTTTTGTTTTGGATATATGCACTTGTAATTTAGACCGTTTTAGTACTGAACTGATATTACATCAAGTCTTGTCAGCTCTGCTCTTATAGCACATTTTGCAAAGTTTGCACAGAGTCTTGGTATTTCCCAGGTGCACATTTTTGCACAGTTCATAATTTGCATAATTTGCACATGACTCCAAGGAGGAGTGTTACCACATAACTGGTATTGCCTCATTCTAGCAGCACAAATTGCACATACCTTTGGGATTTATTAAACTGTCTTAATGAGTATCATTTTGTGAATTTTAAATTTTGCACATATTCTTGGTACATATTGCTGATTTGCACATTATATTTGTAGCAGTTGAGCATTTATTTTTAACTGCACAATTTGCACAGTTTGCACATGAGTGTGGTACATAATTTGCTGGTTTGCACACTTATTTGCACATATTCTTGGTACATATTGTTGATTTGCACACTATATTTGTAGCAGTTGAGCATTTCCCTTTAAGTGCACAATTTGCAAAGCTTGCACATGATTTTGGGTACATAATTTGCTGGTTAGCACATTTGTTTTGCATTAGTTGCATATTTTCTGGGTTCTACAATAGCATTCATTTTGCACAATTTTCAGGCAGCGCCAACTTTCCATATCCCTTCTGTCTTTTTAAGGATGTGGATGTATGGGGGCGTGGCTGAGCAGCGGATGTGAGCAGACATGTGCTCTAATCTCTCCGCCGGTAATCCGTCTATTTATCCTGATAGCAACCATCTACAGGACTTTTTCAGGAACACAGTGCTACTGAAACAATCAGCATACACTCCGCTACAACCCTAGACGAGTGTGAAGCATGAGAGCATGTCCAAAAGGCAACGAGAGGCCCGCATCATGCCGGAACCCCATGCTCAAGATGGCGCCCAGGCCCAGCGATTGAACAAGGAGAAATACAAAGAGGCGGCCCAAAAGCTGTTTTCTAAGCAAGGCCCCAGAGACAGTGTGCCGCCGTCATCCTCTAGAGACAGCTCGGGCGCACACTCAGAGGCAGATGACACAGTTCCCCTGATAGATATACAAGGCCTATTAAACTAGTGGAGTGCAACGAACGATCGGACTTCATCCCCTGGTGAGGAGGCCTCGATCATTGGAGAGAGCCCCGAACCTACGTTAAGGGATGTAATGATGGCGGTTACGAAATGCACCTCCTCTATAGTGAAGCTGACCACGGAGGTACAGAGTGTGAAGGCTGAGGTAACAAGGTAACATATATAAGACAAGATATGCAGAGGCTCAGGGAGCGTACTTCTGCTTTGGAAGAGCGGGTTAGCAGTATAGAGGATGACATGGAACCTATGGCCAGGGACTTAAAGCACACAGTTATGGCCTCTGAGCAATATGCTAATAGACTCGATGAGCTCGAAAACAGGATGAGGAGGAATAACGTACGAGCTGTGGGGATTCCAGAGAGGGCAGAAGGAAAAAATCCAGTGGCCTTTATTGAGGTCTGGCTCCTTACAACATTTGGTAAAGACTCCTTTACACCCATGTTTTCAGTTGAAAGAGCACACAGGGTCCCTCTGCGACCGTTGCCTCCAGGGCACCCTCCCAGAGCCTTCTTGTTTAAACTGCTAAATTATAAGGACAGGGATGTGATCCTTACTAAAGCCAGAGATATGCATGAAGCACTGGTCATGGACAATGTAAAACTTTCCCTGTTTCCGGATTACTCTGCGGACGTACAAAAACTGAGAGGGAAATTTATGGATGTGAAGAAACGGCTGAGAAAACTCAATCTTAAATATGCCATGCTGTATCCGGCCAAATTGAGAGTGGTGGCCAGGGATGAAGTTATCTTCTTTGAAAGGCCTACTGCAGCTGCAGAGTGGCTTGACAGAGAGGAGAGGTCCCTGCATGCAAATACACCCTCTAGACAAGTAGCTCCCTGATATGATGTTCCTTGGTGGCAGTAAAGGTACAACATAAGTTGATGGTTCATATCTGGACTGAAGGCGGATGAAGGTTGGAAGTAAATACGTTTGGGAAATAACCTTTGATTTTTCTGCTGTGCCTTCACAAAAGTTCATGTGAGTTTTTGAACTTTTCCTGTTCACCCCCCAGGAGATCTGTGAAAGATAACTAGATCTTGTACACATGGTTCTAGGGTTCCTGTTGAACCTACTCAAGAACTTTTAGCAGACAGGGTCAGTCGGACGGGCATGCAGGATACCGAACCTGGGATATGGTCCTGGGAAACTGTTGATAATTTCATGAATGATTGCCCCCCCCCTGGATGATGGATAGCAGACTGAGAATATTGTCTTGGAATGTCCGTGGTCTGGGTACTCCTGTGAAACTTGGCTGTGTTAAGGGCAATGAAACAACTTCGATCGGATATTGTGTGTCTGCAGGAAACATATTATGCGAGGGATTTGGTTCCTGCATGGGCGATGAGACTTTATAATCCTCAATACCATGCTGCCTACTCCTCTTATTCTAGAGGGGTGAGCATTATGGTGAAACGTGGTATAGCCTGTACATGTATAAGAGTGATTATAGAGGGTCGATTTATTTTCCTGTTATGTAAATTATATGGGGTGTTGTGTATATTGGCTGGGGTGTACATACCACCACCGTTCTCAGCAGAGGTACTAAAATCCTTGGTAAAATGTATGTCTCAACATCCTGATGTTCCAACGATAGCGGTTGGAGATTACAATAATATATTAGACCCATTATGGGACAGATTTGTTTGTGACTCCTCTCAGCAGAACTTGAGGGGTAGAGATACACCCTTTGCCCATCTCCTAACGGAGATGGGATTGAAGGATGTGTGGAGGATGAGACACCCCTGCCAAAAAGTGTACTCTTGCCACTCGACTGCCTGGGATGGCTTGTCTCGCATAGATTTGAGCCTGGGCAACCAGACCCTTTTGCCACTGGTAGCAAGCTCGGGGTATGAGGCGGATCTCGGACCACTCCCCATTTTGGGTGGATCTGGGATTCTCAGGGGCGCCGGGAGTACGCTGTTGGAAGATGAATCTGTTTTGGTTGAGCCTCTTTCCAGACCCAGATCCCATTGTAAAAGAGCTTGAGATTATTGTCCAGGTTAATTTGGACTCTGCGGAGGTGGGTGTGGTCTGGGATGCTGCTAAAGCTCATCTGAGAGGGCAGTTTATTGATTTAATAAATAGCATCAAAACTTCAACTAAAGAGTGGGAGCTATTTACCCTTGCGGAGGCGAGTAGAGCAGAGGCTAAATTTATTGAGAATCCCTCCGATGAGTCCAGGAGAGGGTGGTTGGCAGCACAGGCATTAATGAGACAGGTTGAGACTCAATTGGCAGAGAATAAGAGATTCTTTTTACAGCAAAAACATTTTGAGGAGGGTGAGAGTACTGGCCATATGCTGGCTATGCTGGTTCATAGCCAGCAGGGGACAGTACATATAGAAAAAATGCTGAATCAGGATGGTAAGGTAATACAATCTACACAAGAAATTTTAGAGACGTTTCATGCTTTTTATAAAGAACTTTACTCCTCTAAGGCTCACCCGTCCACGGGAGATATTTTAGACTTCCTGGAAGGGTGCCCCTTGCCATCTCTTCCTCTTGCGGATGCAAAGACCCTTAACGATCCTATCACAGAGGAGGAACTCCTCTTAGCTATAAAGCAAGCCGCTAACGTAAAGCCCCAGGGGCGGATGGAATTCCTTCGGAGGTGTACGGACGCTATGCAGGACAGCTATGCAGGACAGCTAATCCCCCTGCTTCTTAAGATGTACAATGAAGCGTTGGAGATCGGTAGACTCCCATGCTCGATGAACAAGGCCATAATAGTGGTTATATTGAAACCGGGCAAAGATCCCCTTAGTGCGGATTCCTATAGGCCCATTTCATGACTAACAGCTGATGCCAAACTGTTGGCAAAATTTTTGGCCAATAGGTTATCCAAAGCCATACATAAGTTGATCCACAGGGACCAGTGTGGCTTTATACCTACTCGATCCACTGCTCAGAATTTGAGGAGACTGTTCTTAATCCTACAGCTCCCTGTGGACAATATGGGAAATAGGGCAATTTTCTCCTTGGATGCGGCCAAGGCCTTCGATAGTGTGGAGTGGACATATCTGTGGAAGGCCTTGGCCCGCTTTGGGCTTGGGGACACCTTTATACGCTGGGTACAGGTACTATATGCGTCCCCTTCGGCACGCATTAGAGTGAATGGGGGGCTCTCATATGCCTTTTCGCTTCATCTGGGCACCAGGCAGGGGTCCCCCCTGTCGCCCCTCCTGTTTGCCCTAGCGGTGGAGCCTCTGGCGGCAAGAATGCGGGCTTCCTCTGAGATCATCGGATTTCGGAGGGGGCAAAAAACTGACGTAGTGTCCATGTACGCTGACGACACCCTGATATACTTGGGAGATACGAGAGGCACACTATCTGCTGTCATGCATCTGATTGATGAATTTGGCAGGTTCTCGGGCTTCACTATTAATTGGGACAAATCGGTACTGATGCCCCTGGATCCCTTGTTAGAGCCACTTCCAGAGTGTGCGGCAATGGTGGAAATAGTCGCTCAATTCAAATGCCTGGGAATTCAAGTTACACCCGACCCGAGGGATTACATACGATTGAATTTGCAGGATGCCCCTCTCGGTGGTTGAGAGAGTTAACTTAATAAAAATGGTGTGATCCCCTCAGCTTTTATATGTCCTTCATAATGCACCTATATGGATACCAAAGAAATGGTTCCTATGTATAGACACTCAATTTAGGGAACTGATTTTGGGCAAAAAGAGCTCCCGTATTAGTCTAATTACACTACAACGTCGGAAGGATCAGGGTGGACTGGGAGTCCCCAATCCTAGAATATATTATATTGCCTCTCAGGCTCAGCACCTGGGAGGATGGGGGGATTCCAACCCATTGGACCCGATACGGAACATGATTGTCCCGGAGGGATCTGAGGGTATGGCGTTGATGTATCTGGAGGGTGGTCTATCACACCTGTCCAGTGCGCTACCTACCATTTCACTCATTAAATTGGTATGGAAACACATTAAGACTAGGCTAAATATTGTAGGCTTCTTGAAGGATACCCCCTTATGGCGCAATTTAGGATATAAAGAAGTCTGTAAGTTGAAAGGCTTTAGAGAATGGGAGCGAGCAGGTATTAGGTACATTCCCAACTGTACAGGGGGGTGGTTCTAAAGTCCTTCTCCGAGCTCCAATTGGAATTCCAGTTGCCAAACTCCAATTTTTATAAGTATCTGCAATTACGACATGCACTGGAAGTGCAGGCTAGGAGTGTTAAACTTGAATTGACGACACACCCCATAATACCAGACCTATTTCAGGCCACGGACAAAAAAGGTATGATATCTAGAGCATATTCCATAGTTCTTAATGCTATCCATGATAAAAAGGAATTGCCATGCAGAAGGCGATGGGAAGAGGTCGGGGACATTGGAGGGAGATGTCTGGGATTCTTGTCTGGCCACAGCCCCGTTGGTCTCCTTATCGCCCTCCCAGAGACTATCCCACCTATTTCTGATACACAGAGCATATAGGACACCACAAAGGTTATATGATTGGGGATGTAGGGACACGCCCCTATGCCCGAAATGTCAGAGAGAGCATGGTACTCTTATTCATATGATGTGGAGATGTCCCAAGCTCTTTCGGTACTGGGAGGAGGTGGTATCTACTATTTCTCAAGTATTTCAATTCCCACTCAGCAACGACCTGATTGTTTGTCTCCTGGGCATTTTGGATGAGGAGGTGTTGACTCCCCACACTCACTTGGCAATAATCCGACTTCTTTATCTGGCACGCAAGCTGATTGCCAGATTGTGGATAACGCCCAGGATCCCAACGAAGGGTCAGTGGGTTGCACAGGTCAATTTAATGCTGATCAAAGAAAGACTCACTTATATACATAGAGGGGTCGCCAAAAAGTTTCTTTTGATGTCGCAGTCATGGCTGGATATACCGGGATTGGCACCATCGCAATTGGTAACGAATAGAATATTGCAGATTTAAAAGCAGGAGGAGAAGTAAACTCTTATTGTGCTCATGCACAACCTTGTTTCATGCTATGTGCAGGTGACTAGAGGGACACAAACTGTTTATTCTTTTCTCTTCTTTTTTCTTTTGTTTTCCTTGGTTGTGAAGTTTTCAATAATGATCCTGATCTTGAACAGTACGGATTGCATACAAGATTGTAAGACGGACTCCTATCTCCCTCAAATGAGGGGGTGGGTTTGTGTGCAAACGGTAAAGGGATATCCATAACTAGTACATTAGTAACAATAGTATTGTTTGAAAATGATGTTGACAACTTTATTCGTATATATGCGCTACAGGCAATGTACATAAGATTATATGCAATGTATACCCTTGGGTTGACATTCTACTATTTGTATTCTGTGCAATCTTCAAAATAAAACTTCTTTTTTGATTTAAAAAAAAAAGGATGTGGATGTATCCCCGAGAAAAAGCATGGTGTCACCTGCGTACATCATCACCTTTTCATGAATTGTACCATATACAAAGCCCTGGATAGTTGTATTTGCTCTAATAACAGCAGCCAGGGGTTCTATGGCCAGAGCAAACAAAAGAGGGGATAAAGGGCACCACTGTCGTGTACCCCTATACAAATGAAAGTCTGGAGATATTTTCCCTGCCACACTTATAGCTGCTACTGGAGCACTATATAGCAGTTTGAGCCTTGATATAAAACCGTCCCCAAAGCCAAATTTCTGCATGACTGCCCATAGATATTCCCATTGAATGCTATCAAAAGCTTTGTGGGCATCTAGGGACAGCAATGCTCTAGCTCCCATTTTATCCAATGGTGTCTGGATATGGAGAAAAAGCCTACGCAGGTTGATGGCCTGTGGAGGGCGCATATAGCAAGGAGGTATTTGCGCAGTGAGGTAGACACCATAGTGTGTTTTAACCACTTCAGCTCTGGAAGGATTTCCCACATTAGGACCAGAGCACTTTTTGCGATTCGGCACTGCGTCGCTTTAATTGATGACGTTGTACCCAAACAAAATTTGCGTCCTTTTTCCCCTCACAAATAGAGCTTTCTTTTGGTGGTATTTGATCGCCTCTGCGTTATTTCTGATCACCGCTATAAACAAAAAAAGAGCGACAATTTTGCCAAAAAAAAACAATATTTCTTACTTTTTGCTAAAATACATATAAAAAAAATTTATAAAAAAACAAATGTATTCATCGGTTTTGGCCGATTTATATTCTTCCTCATATTTTTAGTAAAAAAAAATCGTAATCTGCGTTTATTGATTGGTTTGCGCAAAAGTTGCCGAGTTTACAAACCATGAGAATTAATTTCTGGCGTTTTTACTAATTTTTTTTTTCTTTTACTAGCAATGGCGACGATCTGCGATTTTTATCGGGACTGTGATATTGGGGTGGACATGTCGGACATTTTTGACACTTTTTTGGGAAAATTACATTTATACAGCGATCAGAAATTTAAATATCCAAAGTGGCAGTGAAGGGGTTAACTGTGTTCCCTGTGTGTGTTCTAACTGTATGGGGGCTGGGCTGCCAGGGGCACCAGAGATCTAACTGATCCCGAGTACTGGGATCAGTAGATCTTTGACATGCCGCCTGTCAGAACGGGGAACCGCCGTGTCTACATCAGTGGTTCCCCGTTCTGGCTCTGTCACAGGCCATCGCGGGTCGCCGGTGGACATCAAGTCCGCCCGACCCGCGGGCCAGCTCAGGGAACGCCCCCTAGCCGTTGTGCCTGCGAGTGACGACTATAAGTGGCGATTTGCGGGACAGAGCCACACTGTCGCCGCTTATAGTGGTTACGCGGTCGGGAACCGGTTAAAGGGTCATGAATTCCCCTAATGTTCCATGACAACACCGGTACCACCATCAGTTGACTGGGGTCTGTATGGATAGCATATAATGGGTCAAAAGGGGGGCCCCAAATGTGGCCTTTAATTTCCAAGCCCCCAGTATCAAAAACCCAGCATGTTCATTCAAAGAAGTTTCAGATTTGAAGAGTTTGCTAGTGGACAGTGCCTCCCCGTGGACAAATGTAATAATTGTTGATATCCCATGGATTAATGCAGAGAAAAAGTATTCAAAAGAAAGGCACAAAGTTGCCCGTTTCAAGTAAAAAATAACCAGCAGTAGTGTTTGTAGAAGTGGCAACGTGGGCCTAAATGGCCAAGTGTGCTTGATTTTCAAGAAGGCAACTGTGAAGAAACATAAACAAATAGCCTTCCTCCTCATGTGGAACAATCGGTCCCATAGGTCTTTAGCCCCCTCTTCATTCAAGGTGTCCGGGCTTTGAGAGTAAGCAAATAACATTCTAGGATAGTAGTAAATTCAGTTCCAAACTCGCATTCCATATCATGGCTTAGTGTTGTATGTTTCCAGCATTGCCCATATAAATGCACAAGCCACCAGCCTGTTTTGCAAGGTGTAACAGTTCTCACCTGGATCCTCTAGAATCAGTACCCTTCAGCTGCAGGTCTCCGGGCCTGACTCAGGGTTTGTTCATGCTCATCAATCCATGCAGATGCTGCCGTCAGTTTAAAAAAAATGAGTCTGTCCCCCTGTGATGACACGCAGGTTGGCCGGATACAGCATGGCGTATGTAGTCTGAAATTTCTGTTGGTGCTGCTTAACCTCAGTGAAGCGGGTCCTTAGTTTTTGCACCTCAGTTGAGGAATCCGGATAAAAGGAAACTCTCGCCCAGTTGTATTGAATATTCTGCTTTTCTCTAGCCAGTTTTAGCAATATCTCTCTGTCTCTGTAATTCAGCAGTCTTGCTAGGATAGGGCGAGGTGGGTAGCCTGGTAGTAACGGCCTTGTAGAAACTCTGTGAGCTCTCTCCACTGCATATACATGTGTAAAGGCATCTATGCAAAAGATCCCTATCAGCCAGCATTCCACAAAGTCAGTGGGGTCACAACCCTCCACCCTTTCGGGTAATCCCACTATGCGTACATTATTTCGTCTGAGACGATTTTCGAAATCCTCAGCTCTCATGTCGTTGGTTTTAGCTTGGCGGGTATTAGACTGTGTGTCTCTGATAAGATTGGGGAGTTTATCCTCCATGTCACTGATTCTGCTCTCGGCTGCTGTTGTTCTCTCCCTTATTTTTTGGAGATCCTACCTTATCAAACTGACTTCTTCCTTCAGGCCACCAAAGCATGCTTGTAAAGTATTCACAGAGGCAGTGCATCTATAAACAGCTCTTAGGATTTCTGCCAGGGTTGGTTGCTCTCCCTCCACCTCGCCTTTCTCCTCTTCCTCCTCCATATCTATGCTGCTGTCCTCAATATGTGTGGGTATGGCTGCGGCTCACAGCACCTCCTCCACCTCTGTCTGCTCAGCACACCATGCTTCTGTGCCATTAGCAGATTCCGAGGAGCCTACACAATCCGACAGTTCAGCCATTCGCAGGGCATAATATCTGATATCTTTAGGGGGATCACCCACCTGGTCTTTGAGGGGTTTGGAAGTCTTACTCCCATCGTCCTTCTTGTCCTGGCCTTTGGTGCGTGGTGGAAGGGCCGCCGCAGCACTATGTTGGAATTCAGGCCGTGGTCCATCTCCCTTGCTTCCCTGGATCAACATGCTGGCAAATAGAGTGGAAAGTCTCACAAGTGTTTCCGCTGGTGTTCCCAGTGACACAGGGACCAAAAGGAGCAGCTTGCAGCGCTGGAAACTGGATCAAATCAGGGTAATGTGCGGGAGCTCTGTGAAGAAGCGACTGCTCACATGCCCTGCTTGGCCACTCCCCTACGGAACAGTTTTCTACTTTTCAACAAACCATATTAAATGAGCTTTGGCCCAGAGAAGACAGTGGTGTTTCTGGATCATGTTCAGATATGACTTCTTTGCATGAAAGAGCTTTACTTTGCATTTTTGGATGGCATGGTGAATTGTGTTCACAGGCAGTGATTTCTGGAAGTATTCCTGAGCCCATGAAGTGATGTCCATCACCGAATCATGCCTGTTTTTAATGCAGTGCTGTCTAAGGGCCAGAAGATCACAGGCATTCAATATTAAGTTTTAGCTTTGTTCCTTACGCACAGAAATTTCTCCGATGCATCTTTTCACAGATTGGTGAACCTCTGCCCATCTTTACCTCTGAGTCACTCTGTATCTCTAAGATGCCCTTTTTATACCCAATCATGTTACTGACCCATTGTCAATTAACCTACCGTAACTAGTTCCAAAATGTTCTTCCTGCTCTTCCTTGTCAGTACTACTTTGCCAGCTTTTGGTTGCCCTTTCCCAAGTTTTTTTGAGATATGTTGCTGCCATCAATTTCAAAGTTACCTTACTTTCTTCTTAAAATTGTATTTTCTCGGTTTAAACATTTGATATTTTTGGTTTGGTCTATGTGAAATTCAACAAAAAGTTCCCCACATACGCACTGATGCAAAAGTATGGAATAAAGCCAGGCAACTACAGGGCATCACAGGTTTCACAAAATATAGCCCAATATGGGGTAACGGATACTATGAAGAACTGCTGACTTTGACGTGTGGAGCTCGGTGGAAGAAATATGGAGTCACGCACCTGAGACACATTTTTGCTGAAGGCCAATTGTGCCCTTTTTCAGTGTTGCGGGAGCAGTTTCATCTCCCGAGCACTATGCATTTATACTATATACAGTTGTGGCACGCTGTGAAGGCACAGAATAGCGGGACTCTGTGGACGCTTTCCCTGACCCCCATATTCCACTATGTGGAAGAAGTGACTACTTTTAAAGGGTTTATCTCTTGGTGCTACTCAATGCTGTTGTCTGCTTTCCACACAGGATTTACAATAGAGGTGGTAAACAAGTGGGAAAGAGACGTGGGAGTGTTTGAGGAGGAGCAATGGGAAAAGGTAATGCAGGCAGTGCGGATGAGCTCCCTTAATGTGGCACAACACCTGTCTCAATTATATATTGTTCTGAGAGTGCACTATATACCCAGATGGGAGTAAGGGCGGACTCGGAGTGCCCAAGGTGTGCCAGAGACCATAGGGACTTGATTCATCTTTTATGACACTACCCCAAATTACACCTATATTGGTCAGGAGTAATACGGTCTTTCAGGTCAACATCCCATTAGATCCTAAACCAGGGTTTCTCAACCAGGGTTCCATGGGTTGCACATATGGGGGGACACTATCCGTCTAGAGAAGTACATATTTCAGCACAGAGGTCGCCCCGGCAAATTTGAAAAACTATGGTCGTCCTGGCTTGGTCGCACAGTCTAGATGTCGCTACGATCTGAATTTATAGCTCTTTTTATATCCGGAAATGTTAGTTTTTTCTATATTTTAAATCATTTGAATGGTTTTACACTATGTGGTGCATTTCTCCTTCTTTCCTTGATATACCGGATCTTTGGAATGCCATACAAGCAGCCACTTATTGATCTGTTGGGGTTCGGAAGTGGGAGGAACAACCGTTTGGTGTATTACGCCCCCTGCAAGTTTGCAGGTGTATGCCTGTCTATGTCCACTACAGTTGGTAAGGAGTGACTCTGTACGGTGGAGGTTTTCCTTGGTGACACTGGATTGGTTTTCTCCTCATTTGGGTATTACACCCCCTGTCTTGTTTTGACTCAGCAGACGTATGTCCGTCTGTGTCCAATCTATTTGGTAAGCCTCTATATGAACCGGTGAAGGGAGTAGTGAGCACAAGGTGTCTTTCTGGAGAATTTGCTTTATCACACTTCATAAGATAGACTTTTCATAAACATTGTTTACCATTCATTGCACATTCACTTTTGCACTTTATTGTATGTAGCGCCCCCATAGTATAGGTGTGTTTTCTAGAAGGGTTTTGGCTAGGAGAGGTAAATTTATTCAGGCCTGACTGTAATGTGCAGGCCTGGATGTTTTGATCTGGGCTGGGAGGAAAGGCTCAGGGAGGATTGGGTGGACTTAACAGATGAGTTCACCAGAACCTCCCACTTCTTTCTAGAAACCTGAAGAGGGTTTTCTGGTCAGAGAGCTGGGAGATGGGTGGAGCCATCTGGAGTGTTCTAAGGAGCCCTAACCAATCCCCAAGCAGGGTTGGCAGGGGCAGGCCTCCTTAAATACTCAGAGTCGGCTCAATCTGGGAGAAGTAGTGTTGGGTGGAAGTCTGGAGATGTAGCAGTGAGAGGCGCTGTGGTGGGGGTTCGGGTGCAGCCAGGAAGGAGAGTGAATCCTGGAGCCGCACAGGAGGAACAGAAGAACAGCGGAGGTGCTACAGGAGGAGAGAGACTTTAAAGTATCCACCGGTGGGTGAGTGGTGGTCCCTGGGACTGGAGGAGAAAGCGCTGGAGCAGGCTGGGAGAAGAATGGTGGACAGTCTGGGGGAGCCATTCAAGGGAAAGGAGAGTCACAACCAGAGAGCAGGTTGAAGGGACCTGAAGAGGTAGTTGTAATCTGTCAAAGGCTCGGTTAGCACTAAAGTATTTTGCTGCACATTCAGGGGCCCGTGATCCCTGGCCTGTAATGGGTGTTCCGGAGGTCCTGCTGAAATAGGGTTGGCTAACCATGGTAAAGAGAAAGGTATAGAGAAGCCTGATAAATCCCCCTTCAGGCTGGAAACTAAGTTCTGAGCTGGAGAGAAGCAAAGAAGTATAAAGTTGTGAGTTCTGTGTAGTGAGAGAACTGTAAGAGAAACGGTCAGCAAGTGAAGTGCTGGAGATTAGAGAGGAGCAATAGTCTGCAGAGGGAGAGTCTGCAGTGAAGTACGCATATACAGGACTGAATATGGAATCCTTGTACCATAATTATTTGGGCATCCCACAGTTACCCCTTATCCCCATCCAAGCTATTTCCCACAAATAAAACAACAAAAACAAGAACCGGTCTGGTCAGTGTCTCCGGATGTGTGATATATGGTGCGATTGAGGTCAGCAATCAAGTGAACCACTACTACAAGCCACTCTCGAGGGAGCACATGGCTACATGTTTTTTTGCACTTTGTGACCTTTGCACTTTATTATTAGCAAGTTGCACTTTATATCCTTTATTGTATGGACATTTGACACTATGTCCTTATTTGTGATACACTAAATAAGATTATCAGCACTTTATTAACATTATACGGACATTTATGCATGTCCCATCATTGAGACATCGATACATGTTCCCTCTCATAGAGGAATTGCACGTTTATTATTATTTTCTGATGTTTTGAAGTTACTATTATTTAATATTTTTGTTGAAAGCTTAAAAGTGGCCTGGGCAGGAAGGGGGTGAAAGCTCCCAGTAGGCAAGTGGTTAAAATATATATGTAGTGCCCCCATGGTATAGGTGCGTTTTCTAGCAGGGTTTTTGGCTAGGAGAGGTAAATTTGGTCAGGCTTGACTGTGGTGCGTAGGCCTGAATGTTTTGATCTGGATTGGGAGGAGAAGCTCAGCTCAGAGGTGCTGTGGTGCAGGCTCCTACCCAGGAGGTTGCCCCAGTCTGGGGAGGGTGACCGTGGGGCCTGGGAGTTCGGGTGCAGCTGGGAAGGAGAGTAATTCCTGGAGCCACACAGGAGGGACAGGAAAACAGCAGAGGTGCTACAGGAGGAGAGAGAGACTTTAAAGTATCCACCGGTGCGGTGAGTGACAGTCCCTGGGACTGGAAGAGAAAGTGCTGGAGCAGGCTGGGAGAGGAATGGTGGACAGTCTGTGGGAGCCATTCAAGGGAAAGGAGAGTCACTACCAGACAGCAGGTCGATGGGACCTGGAAGAAGATGGGCTGGGAGTTGTAGTCCATCAAAGGCCCGGTTGGCATTGACGTACTATGCTGCACATTCAGGGGTCCGTGATCCCTGGCCTTTAATGGGTGTTCCTGAGGTCCTGCTGAAACAGGGTAGGCCTTACCACGTGCTAACCGCGGTGAAGAGAAAGGCATAGAGAAGCCTGATAAATTTCCCTTAAGGCTTGAAACTAAGTTCTGAGCTGGAGAGAAGCAGAGAAGTGTAAAGCTGTGAGTTTGTGTAGTGAGAGAACTGTGGGAGAAACGGTCAGCAAGTGAAGTGCTGGAAGGTTGAGAGGAGCAATAGTCCGCAGAGGGAGAGTCTGCAGTGAAGTACGCATATACAGGCTTGTATATGGGAACCTTGTACCATAATTCTTTGGACATCCCACAGTTACCCCTTATCCCTATCCAAGTTATTTCCCCCAAATAAAACAAAAAAAGCAAGAACCGGTCTGGTCAGTGTCTCTGGATGTGTGATATATGGTGCGATTGAGGTCAGCCATTAAGTGAACCACTACAACCCACGCTCAAGGGAGCACATGTCTACATATACACAGCAATCACCCATAACATTATGACCACCTACTATAACCTGTTTAGCCATGGACTTTACTAGACCTCTGAAGGTACAGTTTGCTGGATCTGACTTGTTTTTCCACAGATGTGCGATTGGATAGAGATCTGGTGAATTTAGAGGTCACACCACACCAACACCTCAAACTTGTTGTGTTCCTCAAACCGTTCTTGAATTCATCAGGTCAGGCCACCTTCTTCCATTGCTCTGTAGTCCAGTTCTGATGCTGACGTGCCCATTGTAGGCACTTTTGGCTGTGGACACAGGTTAGCATGGGCACCCTGATTGGTCTGTGGCTATGTGGTCCCACACATAACAAACTGTGATGCACTATGTGTTCTATCATAATCAACATGAACTTTTTCAGCAATTTGAGTTCTTCAGTAGCTCTTCTATTGGATCAGACTACATGGGTCAGTCCTCGCTCCCAACATGCATCAAAGAGCCTTGGCCCTGTTGCTGGTTCATGTTTTTACATCCCTGGACCACTTTTGGTAGGTCCTGACAAGAGTTGATCGAACCCCCCGATGTTCGGGTTCGGTGGGTTCGGCCGAACTTCGGGAAAAAGTCCGGGTTCGGTACCGAACGTTACCCGAACTTTATCCCGGACCCCGAACCCCATTGAAGTCAATGGGGACCCAAACTTTTCGGCACAAAAATGGCTGTAACAAAGTCCTGGCAAGTGCTAGAGGACTGCAAAAGGAAGTAAAATGGGGGTAAGAGTAGGGCAAGTGCCCTACAAAAAAATGGGGAAAGGGAAAATAAATTAAAATCAAATTTAAAAAAATGGGAGGGGGGGTGGATGTGGAGTTGGAGCCTAGACGTTGACTAGGCCGTGACCGTGGCAGTGTAGGTGGAAGTGGCGGTGGTGGAGGAGTAGGAGGAGGTAGCCAACACTGTTTTTTTTGTTTATAATTGGGGTAGCCCCCAAAATATTGAGGCATATTCAAAAAAACAAGTATATGAATGGCTGTGTGAGTCCGGTCTAAATGTCTATTCTGCACAAGGTACAGACAAGTCTTGTGGGATCCATGTCTGGTTCATTTTAATAAAGGTTAGCTTGTCCACGTTGGCTGTGGACAGGCGGCTGCGCTTGTCTGTGATAACGCCCCCTGCCGTGCTAAACACACATTCAGACAATACACTGGCTGTAGGGCAGGCCAGCACCTCCAAGGCATAAACGGCAAGCTCAGGCTATGTGGCCAATTTGGAGACCCAGAAGTTGAATGGGGCAGACCCATCAGTCGGTACGTGTAGGCGTGTGCACACATACTCTTCCACCATGTTGCTGAAATGCTGCCTCCTGCTAAGACGTTGCCTATTGGCAGGTGGTGCTGTTTGTTGTGGCGGGGTGCTGACAAAGCTTTGCCACATTTCGGCCATGCTAACCCTGCCTTCTGAGGTGCTGGTGGTGCCACAGCTGCGTTGGCGGCCTCTTCCTCCCCCCCCGCCTTCGCCTTGTGCTTCCACTGAGCCCCCGGTGTCATTTGGGAATGCCCTCAGCAGCGTGTCTACCAGTGTGTGCTTGTAGTCGCGCATCTTCCTCTAATGCTCCAGTGGGGGAATTAAGGACGGCATGTTGTCCTTGTAACGGGGATCCAGCAGGGTGGCCACCCAGTAATCGGCACACGTTACAATGTGGGCAACTCGGCTGTCATTGCGCAGGCACTGCAGCATGTAGTCCGCCATGTGTGCCAGGCTGCCCAGAGGCAAAGACAAGCTGTCCTCTGTGGGAGGTATATCATCTGTGTCCTCCGTATCCCCCCCAGCCACGCTCCAGTGATGCCCACGAGCTGCGTTGGGTGCCACCTTGCTGCAGTTCCTCCTACTCCTCATGATCTTCCTCATCCTCCTCGTCCTCCAGAACTGTGCCCTGGCTTGAATATTTTTGATCTGGCCTATGCTGGTGCAGGAACCCACCCTCCGAGCCACTTGCGAATGACTGGCCTGATAACCGTGGAAATGACCCCTCTTCCTCCTCCTCCTCATCCTCCTGTGCCACATCCTCTTCCATCATGGCCCGAAGTGTTTTTTCAAGGAGACATAGAAGTGGGATAGTAACGCTGAGAACAGCGTCATCGGCACTGGCCATGTTGGTGGAGTACTCAAAACACCGCAATATGCTACACAGGTCTTGCATGGAGGCTCACTCGTTGGTGGTGAAGTGTTGCTGTTCCGCAGAGCGACTGACCCGTGCGTGCTGCAGCTGAAACTCCACTATTGCCTGCTGCTGCTCGCACAGTCTCTCCAGCATGTGCAAGGTGGAGTTCCACCTTGTGGGCACGTCGCATATGAGGGTGTCCTCCTACTCCTCCTCCTCCT
>BLSH010513674.1:224293-235211 GCA_018402905.1 Glandirana rugosa | reverse complement strand
TGTACGAGAGACTCTGAGACTGATCACATCCCTCTCCTTCGACTGTCGCAAAAACACTCCCTGTATAACGTTTGTAAAATCGTAGAGTAGGACGTCGCTGTCAGCTTCCTCTCCCTACACTAGTCAGAGTCTCAGAGAGCATGTGACTGCAGCATCAAGTGACTCCAGCTTATAAAGAGGCTGGGTCACATGATGCACTGGCCATTGACAGCCATGCCATTAGTAGGCATGGCTGTGATGGCTTCTAAGGGCAAACCAGTGAAACGCTTGTTGATTGGCTGCCCTGCAGCTATTCAACATGCGGACACCCAAAAGTTCGGTACGGACCTGAACGTTACAGTTCGGGTCCGCTCAACACTAGTCCTGACCACTAACCACAGTCTTTTAGCCATTACAATTTGGCCCTTGTTAAAGTCTCTAAAATCTTTACACTTGCCCATTTTTTCCGCTGTTAACACAGCATCAGGGATAACATGTTCATTTACTGTCTAAAATATCCCTCCCACTTTCAGATGTCATTGTAACAACGAGCAGGGCCCTCTGATTCCTCTTGTACCAAATTGTAATGTATCTCTAATGTCTGCCTTCATTTTGTTAAGAGCTGCGCAAACTGTTGGCGCTATATAAATCCTGTATCAAAATAATAATAATAATCGCTGCTATTTACTTTCACCCAGTGATCATAATGTTATGGCTGATTGGTGTATGTGTTCATTGTTTTTTCAGAGACAACACCAATGAGCCTAGGTTCACACTAATGTTATGCAGGAAACTCTGCAATCTGTGCACATTTCCCGCACCATATTCCAATCACATTGCCCTTGCAATCCACTGCCAGTATCAATACAAAATTAACGACACCCCAAACGAAGGTCGCATATGCAGTGCATTTGCCTGCACCAAATCTCAAGGTACATAACGGCCATGAGATCTGGTTGCGGTGCGGGTCCAAAAAGGTTCATGCATGTCTTTGGTGCGATTTGAGCCCATTAAAAACGGATGGGTTTAAAGCACACGACACTGAATTGCATGTGAATTGCACAGGAATGTGGTGCAGTTCCTGTGCGATTCACTTGCAGTTCATAATGCAAACCGAGGCTAAAGGTCCCATTTTTTTACATGTTGTTGCACTGTGCATTTGAAGTAATTTGTGCCAGCAGTGAGCAGCTTGTCCCCCCAATGCTGTTGGTTTTTAAGGATGTTGTCGGCCATGAGGCTGCCAGTGTCCCAGCAACCAATGATACTTAGACACACAGGGGGAGATTTACTAAAACTGGAGCACTCAGCATCTGGTGCAGCTGTGCATGGTAGCCAATCAGCTTCTAACTTCAGCTTGTTCAATTAAGCTTTGATAATACAACCTGAAAGCTGATTGGTTTCATTGCAGAGCTGCACCAGAATTTGCCAGTGTCCCAGCAACCGACAACACTTAGCTGCACAACATCATTGGTTGCTAAGACTCTGGTGGCTGCCAGTGTCATAGCAACCATTGACACTTAGCCACACAATGTCATTGGTTGCTAGGCCTCTGGTGGCTGCCAGTGTCCCAACAACCGATGACATTTATCCCCACAACAGCATTTGTTGCTAGGACTCTGGTGGCCGCCAGTATCCCAGCAACCGATGACACTTAGTTACACAACGTCATTGGTTGCCAAGACTCTGGTGGCCGCTACATCAGTGCCACTAGAGTCCCAGCAACCGATGACACTTAGCCACACAACGTCATTAGTTGCTAGGCCTCTGGTGGTCGCCAGTGTCCCAGCAACCAACGACATGTAGGCACACAACATCATTGGTTGCTAGGACTCTGGTGGCCGCCAGTGTCCCAGCAACCGATGACACATAGCCACGCAATGTCATTGGTTGCTAGGTCTATGGTGGCCTCCAGTGTCCCAGCAACCGACACTTAGCCACACATTGTCATTGGTTGCTAGGACTCTGGTAGCTGCCTGTGTCCCAGCAAACGATGACACTTAGTCATACATTGTCATTGGTTGCTAGTACTCTAGTGGCCACCAATTTCCCAGCAACTGACAACACTTAGCTACACAACATCATTGGTTGCAAGGACTCTGGTGGCTACCAGTGTCCCAGCAACCAATTACACTTAGCTAGACAATGTCATTGGTTGCTAGGCCTCTGGTGGCCACCAGTGTCCCAGCAACGGATGACACTTAGCCACATGTCATTGGTTGCTAGGACTCTGGTGGCCGCCAGCGTCCCAGCACCCAATGAAACTTAGCCACACAATATCATTGGTTGCTAGGCCTCTAGAGGCCGCCAGTGTCCCAGCAACCAATGACACTTAGCCACACGTCATTGGATGCTAGGCCTTTGGGGGTCGCCAGTGTCCCTGCAACCAACGACACTTAGCCACACAATGTCATTGGTTGCTAGGACTCTAGTGGCCACCAGTGTCCCAGCAACAGATGACACTTAACTACACATAGTCATTGGTTTCTAGTACTCTAGTGGCCACCAGTGTCCCAGTAATTGACGACACTTATTTGCAGAACGTCATTGGTTGCTAGGACTCTGGTGGCCATCAGTGTCCCAGCAGCGGATGACACTCAGCCACACAACATCACTGGTTGTAGGCCACTGGTTGCCGCCAGTGTCCCAGTAACCGATGACACTTAGCCACACAATGTCATTGGTTGCTAGGACTCTGGGGGCAGCCAGTGTCCCAGCAACCGATGACACTTAGCCACACAATGTCATTGGTTGCTAGGCCTCTGGTAGCCACCAGTGTCCCAGCAACCAATGACACTTAGCCACACATCATTGGTTGCTAGGACTATGGTTGCCTCCAGTGTCCCAGCAACTGACACTTAGCTACACATTGTCATTGGTTGCTAGGACTCTGGTGGCCCCCTGTGTCCCAGCAAACAATGACACTTAGCCACACATTGTCATTGGTTGCTAGAACTCTGGTGGCCCCCTGTGTCCCAGCAAACAATGACACTTAGCCACACATTGTCATTGGTTGCTAGTACTCTAGTGGCCACAAGTGTCCCATCAACCGACAACACTTAGCTGCACATCATTGGTTGCTAGGACTCTGGTGGCTGCCAGTGTTGTAGCAACCATTGACACACAATGTCATTGGTTGCTAGGCCTCTGGTGGCCGCCAGTGTCCCAGCAACCAATGACAGCCACACAACATCATTGGTTGCTAGGACTCTTCATGTATATGTTTCTAACACATATTTGAATTTGTCGGATTTACTGACATTTGTCCTGTAGTGGTGTTTATGAATTCCAGAGTGTTTTCCTGAACTGGAATTTCAAGCTGGTGGTGCAGAAGCAGAGTAATGCAAGGAGAACTTTGGCTTTCAGGAAAACAACACTGGGCTCCATGAAGTTGTCTTTTTATTATCATTCATGGACAATTATTGGACAGATGGAGTTTAGTTTCACCTCGGTATGGGGAAGTTCTTCTTGATAATTTTACACAATGGGGCTAATTTACTAAAGGCAAATAGACTCCTTAATTTGCAAGAGCAGCATTTGCTCCAGAGCTTAGTAAACAAGGGGATCACTGCTGACTTCCATCATCCAATCATGTGCAAGGAACGTTGCAGGTTTTTTTATTTCCATGCATGTGATTGGGTGTTCTTTCAAAGTGAAGCATCACCTCATTTACTAAGCCCTGGAGCAAATTCTCTTGCAGAGTGGAACTGCTCTGGCAATGTGCATATGCTATTTCCCTTTAGTAACCCCCCATTCATCCCTGCTATTGGTAAGCCATCACTCACACTCTCAGACACCCCTGACAAAAACAAGAGGGCGGGACTCACATCCCCGCCCACTTTCCCTACCGACCAATAACACGGCTCCCACAACAGCTGCTTATGACGTCACCACAAGTTAGTCTAGGGACTTTTATGAAGGGAGCGTCCATCAATGACAGATTTACCAATAGATTCATCGATCATTGACTACTTGTGGGCGGGCCATCCTTAAACCCGATAATGACGTCATCTAGAAATTTGCTCCCCTATCGAAACAATAAGATCCGCCCCGAGTACCGCAACCTTCACTGCCCCGCCCCGTTCACCCGCAGCCAATTGGGGAGACAGAGGGGAGGGGGCTCCGGAACCGTCCGCCAATCCTAAGCAGCGGAGGGCCGGGCTGAGCGGTGTGCGTGTGTCCTGTGAAGTGAGTGCGGGTCGAGGAGCTGAAGTGGGGGGACCGGCTGCTTAGTAGCTGTGTGTCTGCGTCACACGAAAATGCACTCGGATGCTGTCAGTAAGTACAGGCCGCGGCCGGCTCCCCTCCACCCGCTGCCTGTCATTGTAGGGGGACGTTGTAGTATGAGCACCCAGGGGCCCCTGACTGCTACAATGGGGGAGAGGTAGTGCGGCGGCGGCTCTGGCTGCTGCGTAATAATAGCGGCCGCCATGGCCGTCTGGCGCCCCCCTCCTCCCCCTGTGTGGAATATGAAGCTGGGATCCTCACCCTCCTCCGCCCAATCACTGCCTCAGGGTACCTCCTGGGGGAGAGAGAAGTGGTAGGCGTGTTAGTGCGCCTCCTGGCGGCAGGGTGCGGAGAGGCAGCTGCTGTCAGATGTCTGGTTCAGGTGTATGGGACAGGACTGGTGTTGTGTATAATTATATGATATACCTGATATGGTGTCTATGGAGGTCAATGTGGCCTCATTTATGTACTGGAACAATATATATGGGGCCAATCTAAGGGGTTGCCTGGGAAATGGTGCCCATCTAGGGGCGTCTGGTCAATGGTGCCCGTCTAGGGGCGCCTGGTCAATGGTGCCCGTCTAGGGGCGTCTGGTCAATGGTGCCCGTCTAGGGGCGCCTGGTCAATGGTGCCCGTCTAGGGGCGCCTGGTCAATGGTGCCCGTCTAGGGGCGCCTGGTCAGTGGTGCCCGTCTAGGGGCACCTGGTCAGTGGTGCCCGTCTAGGGGCGCCTGGTCAGTGGTGCCCGTCTAGGGGCGCCTGGTCAGTGGTGCCCGTTTAGGGGCGCCTTGTCAGTGGTGCCCGTTTAGGGGCGCCTTGTCAGTGGTGCCCGTTTAGGGGCGCCTGGTCAGTGGTGCCCGTCTAGGGGCGCCTGGTCAGTGGTGCCCGTCTAGGGGCGCCTGGTCAGTGGTGCCCGTCTAGGGGCGCCTGGTCAGTGGTGGCCGTCTAGGGGCGCCTGGTCAGTGGTTCCCGTCTAGGGGCGCCTGGTCAGTGGTTCCCGTCTAGGGGCACCTGGTCAGTGGTTCCCGTCTAGGGACGCCACGTCAATGGTGTAGATCTATGGAGCACCACGTAAATGGCGCCGATCTACAGGGGGCTACGTAAATGGTGACCATCTAGGGGGCCTCGCTCTGGTTCAAGTGTATGGGATAGTAATGGTCTAGGGGGTGCCTCGTAAATGGTGCCCGTCTAGAGGGCACCTCATAAATAGTGCCCGTCTAGGAGGCCCCTCGTAAGTGGTGGCGATCTAGGGGCAATTCGTAAGTGGTGCTCATCTAGATGGGGTGCGTGTATGGTGCCAATCTAGATGGGGTGCGTGTATGGTGCCAATCTAGATGGGGTGCGTGTATGGTGCCTAACTAGGGGCCTTGTAAATGGTCTGATGATTATTGGGCTGATCTATGGGGCTGCATAAATGGGCCAATCTATGGTGTTGTGTAAAGGGACCGATCTATGGGGCACAAACTCATACCAACTTCATCACTGGTCCCTGCTGGAGTCAGTCATTGTCATTCCTATTTGTTCTGTGTCTCATACACATTGGTTGTAGTTGACTTGTTTTTGGGCACACAGATTGGGGGGGGGGGGGTGCATTGACATGTCATACTGCATTGAAGTCAGTTTGCGTATATCAGGTGGTGAGTATAGCCACCCAGAAGAAAAGTAGTTGCAATGGCTGCACGCGCAATGTATATGTGGTCTTATTTCCCAAATCGTCTTCAATGACAGATACCCAAGAGACAGTTGGCTTTGCCTTCCACAGGAAACAAAAATAAGATTGAGGCTGGGTTCAGACATCCCGCGGCTCACAGCAGGGGGTCCGGTGTGTCTCTGTTCTCTGAATCAGGTCCCAATTTCTGCCTGAATTCGCAACTGATTCGGAGCCAAAGACACACGGGACCCTTTCCAGCCTGAAAGTCCCTTCCACCCCCTCGTCCTCTGTTTCATTGTGTATCCGACTGTCCAGGTTTGCACATCGTAACCTTTACTTTGTTTCCCTGAGTCTGGCGATTGCAGTCATCGTCCCAAATTTTGTTACCACTATGCTGTATCCTCTCTCTCATTACCTGAGGATTTCCCTTTCTGATAAGCTGGACCATGTCCCCCGTAAAGTGTTAGGATCAACTCTGGCGGCCTTGCTGGCTGTGTTCCGCATGTTCCCACCAGCCTATGGATAATGGCCCGGAGAACAACGTAGTGCCCCTTGCTTGACCTTGGTGTGGTTTGGTGCTCCCTAGTCAGAGGATTGGTAAGGTGGGTATATGGTGCAGACTGGGGTGAACAAAATTGGCTCTTCCTTATCTTAGATAGCAAAGATGTAGCAGTTAGGTCTGGGCATATTAGCATTTTTCTGTGGAGTATTTTTGGCTTGTGCTTAGTTTAAGCAGGCATATCCCTCCTTTTTTATACTTGTATTGAATTTTTAAGACTAAGAAGACTTATAATGTGGTACATGTAATTTCAAAATTTAAAACTTATATACCCCCTGACCTGGCAGCAGTTCCCAGGTCCACCCTCTCTTACATGGGGGCCCAGCACTGCTTTTTAAATTACGTTTACATACTGGAATTAAACAGTAATATTCATTTTTAAAAAGTGCACCTTCGCTTTAAATTAGTACCAGTAATTGAAGGACTTTTCAAACTATGTACATATTTCATAAAGGTGAACAATTAAAAATTCCGTATTTTATACTTGTCATCTACTATGTGAATTCGGGTTGCACCGATACTGGTATCAGTATTGGTGCCGATACTGAGGGTTTGTGCAAATGTTCCGATGCTTGATCCGATACCTGTTTTATCGGGCCAGGCATCCTCAGTGTAGTGGGGGGGGGGGGGGGGTGGGCAGCCTCCCACCCTGTGTAGCTTTCAATAAAGCACCTGACAGACGCTTCTCCTCCTCTTCCTTCCGCGGCTGTCAGCTGCTTTATTGAAAGCCACACAGGGAGATTGGTGCTTGTAACCCCCCCCTCACCGCCACACCCATTGTCCCCTTCATCTTCTTTTGGCTCTCGGTGTCCTCTTCTGGATCTCTTGCTCTCTCTGGGTCCTCCGCCGGCTCCTCCGTGTGCTCCTCACTCTCTCCTGGTCCTCCCTCCGGCTCCTCTGTGTGCTCCTCACTCTCTCCGGGTTCTCCTCCAGTCCCCCCCTTGTCCCGGATCTGTCAGGATG
The DNA here is from genome assembly GCA_018402905.1 of Glandirana rugosa. Classification (NCBI taxonomy): domain Eukaryota; kingdom Metazoa; phylum Chordata; class Amphibia; order Anura; family Ranidae; genus Glandirana; species Glandirana rugosa. The sequence goes on along the minus strand of BLSH010513674.1, from coordinate 227,836 downwards.
GAGAGCGGAGGAAGGGGGCAGTAAATATGCCATTTACCGGCTCCTTCATTTTCAGAATGAACAGAGTCAGTAATCACAGACTCTGTCCATTCATAACTGAGCATCGTAAACTGTGTTTACAATGCTTCAGTTTATGAATGGAGGGGAGCCTCTGTCTCCTGGTCATTCATTTTCAGTGCAGCTGATGCTTGGTGATATATCAGGGGTCTAAACACACCCCAGACTCTTCAGTCCTTTTTCCTGTCTCAAAAGGGAGAAGTCGGGGTGTGTTTAGACCCCTGATATATCACCAAAGCCCTCCGTAATAAATACAGTATATAAAGGTTAAATTGTAAAAATAATAATAATAAAAAAAAAAACCTGACACCGTCCACTCCCCCCCCCCCCCCAAAAAAAAATGCATTGTTAAAAAAAATAACAATTGTAAAAAATAAAATTGTCACATAAACTACTGACACAGTCCACGCCTCATTAATGTCCATCAGTGCCCATTAGTGCTGCATATTAGTGCCTCCTCATCAGTGCCCTTCAATGCTGCCTCATCAGTGCTGCATATTAGTGCCACCTATCAGTGCTGCATATTAGTGCCACTGTCACATGACATTAGAAAAAAGTATCGGTGAGTACTTGAATCAGTACTTGTACTCTGTCTTGGTATCGGTGCAACCCTAATGTGAATCAATACCCAGAATTGATAATTATAAGTGCAAAATGCAAAGTAATTACTATAAAAAATGGTTAGATCAATAAAAATTGATTAAAAACTCAAAGTTCATATTAAAGCGGAGTTCCACCCAAAAATGGAACTACCGCTTTAAGCACTCCTCACCCCCTTACATGCCACATTTGGCATGTCATTTTTTTTTGGGGGGGGGGGGGAGTGTGTCCCCAGGTTTCAGAGGGACTTCCTGTCCCTCTTCCACCTTCCGCCTCTGGGCCGCCTAGGCGACTCCTCCTCTCCTCCTAGGCGGCCCCTCCCTCCTGGCAATCTTCTGGGACACGTCACAGGTCCCAGAAGATTGCCTGGCCACTGGCAACGCGCAGCGCGTGCCCGGCCGTGAAGCCACGGCCGGCGTCCACACCTGAAATGCCGGCGCCGCAGGGAGGAGGGGGAGACGAGCGAGGCTTTGGGCGCAGCCGTCGCTGGACCGGGAGACAGGTAAGTTACTGTTTATTAAAAGTCAGCAGCTACACTTTTTATAGCTGCTGACTTTTAATAAACCAAAAATCTAGTGGAACTCCGCTTTAAGTATATATAATTTATTTCATATGAACTTTGAATTTTGTTTTTACTTTTATTGATATTAATTTTTTTATAGTAATTTAATTTGTATTGAAAATTATGGTTTTTGCACCTTTTATCAATCATGGATATTGATTCACATAGTCGATGACCAGTATAAAATACAGAATTTTTTTCATTGATTATTCACCTTTATGAATTATGTACATAGTCTGAAAAGTCTTTCAATTACTGGTACTGATTTATAGTTTTGTTAGATATTTAACCAGTTTCCGCCCGCACTATAGCTAAAAGAAGGCTACCACGCGGGCTTACTTTGCGGGAGGGTGCACATGGATGTCGTCCTGTGATAGCACTGCCTGCACAACCCCCTGCCCGGGCATGGAGTCATTGGCCCTAAAATATTATTACTATATATAATATTGGCCTAGGCCCTACTTTGGCTTCCACCTGGTTAGCAATAAACGTGAGCGTATGGGATTTGAGTCTTAACTGTCTTCCCCCTTGGTACCGCACCTGACCCTACCCGTGAATCTGTTGCCTTTGGATGCTAAAGCAGTAGATTCTTCTAGTTTTTGCTGCAGTCAAATTGGGCAATGCCACAGAAAGAGCAGCAGCCCTGATCATTTTTGCTAAAAGGACAATATTGTTTAAAGCCTGGCGAGATGACCTGACCTAAAAGACCAGACCCTTTGGAGCCCCATTTCTGTTGGTTTTGATATTTTGATATTTTCTTTGGGGAAAAGGAATGCAATTTTTTTATTTTTTTTTAATGTTTAAACCAGTACAATGAAAAGAAATAGTCTTTTGAACTAGAAAAGTGGTCCACTTCCAAGTGAGCCCCCCCAAAAAGATCAATTGATGCCAGGCCAGGGATAGCGGTAAATCTCTCTTTAATAATGGGTGTAATGGGAGGAAATTTTGAATAGCTCTTTTATGTCTTGGCTCATATAAAAAAGGGTATTGTTTGGACTCTTATTGTCCCCAGGCCCAATGTTTTTTTTCTATCACAAATCTTCCAGGAGACCAAGGGAAAGCAGAAGCTCTCTTGAGCATCATATCACATCTGAAGGAGGAACAGGTCATTCTGCAGGTTCCAGAGGACCAGCTATTGCGGGCATTACAATCCCACATTATCCTTTTCCAAACACCCTTATGGGGAATTCAGAATGACGGTGGAGGTGTGGTGTATACATCGTTCCTGCACCGCCCCAAAAATGCTGCTTGCAGGAGTTTGTTTCCTTTCCTGCAGGCACACCGCCCCAGTTTGAAAGCACTCAGGCTTTCACACTGGGCTGGATTTGGAGGCAGTTTGGAGGCGCTTTACAGACGCTATTTTTAGCACAAAAACGCCTGTAAAGCGCCTTCAGTGTGAAAAAGGTCTTAAAAAAAAAAAAATTCAGTTTTCTACACGCTTTACAAGCTGGCCCAAACTATGTCCCTCACTAACCTGTGAGGCCGCTGGGTGTGCGGTATAAACTGTATGTAGCGGTGGCCACATAGAGCATACTGAACATACCACACCGTGTTCTGGGCGCGAGCCAAGACTTTGTCTCATACCCGGAAACAGAAGAGTCTAACCACAGCGGTGCTCGGCCGCACACAGCAAGCAATGTATTCTGTCAATGAATTCAAAACTTCCTCTGATTGGCAGAGGTTGTGACATTATCAGCCATCTCTCTGACTTGGCCCAAACGAACGAGTTCTTCTTTAACTGCATTTTTCATACATCTCTTTTTTTTTTTTTTTTAAGATATTTTTATTGATTATAAATACATACAAGCACGAAAACCAACAACCATATGTCGGGCAACATGCCCGATCAGCAAATATAAAGTATTGGTGGCTTATACATGGGTAATAAAAAGCTTTCCCAGTTACATTTTTGCATCAAATGGCATCATGGTATATCATTAACTAAGCATACTTGAGTCTATTGGGTATACGGCATAGCATATTGTGATTTATAACAATTCAGATGGACCATTGTTAATTTAGGGTAGAGTAAGTGTCCCTGCTCCCTATGGCAGGGCGGGACATAGTGTAAGGGGGTTGGCCAGCCACCCGCCCCAGATCTTATGAAATCCTTTACTCCGTTTTCGGAGATCAAATGTGATCTTGTATAGGGGTAATGCCTCATTCACCAATTTCAGCCATAAGTTTTTATGCAATATCTGTGAACTCTTCCACGTCAACAAAAGAGATTTCTTTGCGTAAAAGAATAGGATACGAAGGAGCCTCTTTGTCGAGGCAGACAGTGACAGGTCCCCAAAGATTCCCAAAAGGTGCACCTTCTCAAG
>BLSH010513674.1:185499-197377 GCA_018402905.1 Glandirana rugosa | reverse complement strand
CCGAGCAACCAATCACGATGCAAACACGACCAAACACGGCGAATTTAAAGACAAGATAGCAAATAGCAAAAACGTGACCTTTGGTGACCTTTAATAAAACATTAATAACGCAAAAACGATAAACGATAGAACAGAAATTTAAGCGGCACAAACCAGCACAAACGTAGCACTAACCAACGAGCCCTGTTTCGTGTCTTTCAGGTGTTGTAGGGGGGCTGAGTGACCTTTGGTGACCTTTAATAAAACATTAATAATGCAAAAACGATAAGCGATAGAACGGAAATTTAAATGGCACAAACCAGCACAAACGTGGCACTATCCAACCAGCCCAGTTTCGTGTCACTTGGTTGTTGTAGGGGGGCTGGGTGATGTCATAGTCTGGAAAAAACAATTGCTAATATCTTAAAAATAAAAGCAGCACAAATGTAAATTTTTGCGGCACAAAACAGCACAAACGTAGCACTAAAGAAACACACTTGAGTTTTTATTTGTGCTGATTGTAGGGGGGCCAGCTTCGGTGAGCTCCCCCCCACCCTTCTCCTACCTTGGATCGAGCAGAGAGTGGGAGGCACGATGGTAATATCCTGGGTGCCTTCTAGCATGCAGAGAATGACAGCGGGAGAGCCTGGGGAACAGAAGCGGCTTCTAAATGACGCCACAGCGGGTCCGGATGGGACAGTGTCTCGGTCCAGATCTGGCTCGCCATTTAGTGATGCCTACTTTAAGTGAACCTGTAAGATTAGAAAAATGGTAACTGCCTTTATAGACTTGTTAAAACAAAAGTCAGGATATAGGGCAATCATCCTGATCCTGGCTTCCCTGCCTATTGAATTGCTGATCAGAATCAAGTATGTAGCCTTTGAAGTCTGAGTCTTGCGTGCTTGCTTCTGGACACCTATCTATTAGGTAATACGGACTGGACACATTTTTCAAAAATCAGCAACTTTGCAGCATTTATCAGATTTAAACAGTTCTCTTCAACAAGAACCATGTTTTTAGCTTTAGATTGGAATCCCTGTCATTTTTTTATTGCTTTCTTTGTCCCTGTTGGGTAGAATCAACCTCTACAACCATGGGTCCCCCTGCTTTCAGTGTCTCCCCATACACTTTAACCTTCTGAGAGTACCTGTCTTACCCTGCCTATATAGTTTGTTATAGCCATCCTACGCCAACTGTACAGTTAGAGAGCCCCAGCCTTTCCTAGATGACATTCTCCATTACCCAGCCTGTAGTCAAAGAATGAGGAAAAAACTACTCTGTCTGCTCTCCACAGTCTGGTACAACATTCACTTGGGAGAAGAAGGTCTATATCGTACACCTGTCTGTACAGAAAGTCAATAATAGTGGATGAACAGCATGGCAAATGGACCTCCGCGAAGGTGGCCGTGGCAAAGTATGGTTGCAACTAGCGATTATTTCCCAAAGTATCTTTCAGGACAACACCTGAGAGATGGTGACTCCTCCCACCAGACCATAGGAAACCCCTTCTTCCTCCAAATCTTTAAAGGGAGGCTCATCCTTTCCACTCATGAGTTTGTGTTTCCTCCTGCCCGTAGGGAACACCCTGGGAGGAGAGCCATGATCTCTCAGGCTACCCTTTTGCTGACCGCCAGCCCCCCCCCCCCATCTTACCGGCAATCAGGCCATGTGCACGGGCTCCTCTTCCCCTTCAGGTGCTCGGGGAGAGCCCACAGATGTTCCTGGGGCCTGCTTGGTGCCGCGTGTGGCTGCCGCCATATTTGTGTAGCCCGGACGGCCGGAAGTAAGGATCGGGTCAAGTGCTGACGTCCTTTCCGGCGGTTAGACGCAGGGGGAGGAGGCAGGGCAGGAACTGGAGCCTATATTCGCTTCCGGTCCGGCACAGCAGCACTATGGGACTCCGCAGGCGGTGGGGAGCCACAAGGAGCGCTGCACACCTACAATGGAGGAGAAGGCAGCGTCTGCAGGAGTGGGGACAGGCACAGGCTCCAGCAAGGCCCAGATAAGGGGGCAGTTTTGTATACTGTCCCTATGTTTTTTTTTGTTTTTTTTTTCCTGGGTTTCTGATCTTTTCTTGTATTCCCCCTGGTGGCAGGAGCCTGTCTGGGCACTGAGGTATTCCTAGCATTCCCTCTTTGTACACCTGTTTGGGGTGAGCCATGGGCAGAGACAGGGTTTCATGTAGGGCCCCCTGGGTTTTGTCTTTTTGTCTTCTCTTTCCCCACTAGGCCAAAAGAGAATTAGGCAAGAGGAGATGCCCTTCTTGCAGGGCTAAATTGGGGGAAGACTGGAAGAAAACCTTATGCAGTACTTGTATTACTGAGCTGGATAGAGAAAAGTCTGCTTCTGTCTGCGAGGATCTAGTGGCCTCAGTAAAGACTCATTGGCCAATACTGCTACCAGTCAGGGCTGAATCCTCCCAGCAGGATCTGTTGTTAGAGACCTCATCTCATCCTCCTATCAGGGATGGGCAGTCCCCAGCACCGTCCAACGATGGTTTGGAGGAGGGTGAGGGTACAAGTGTGACCCCCTCTTAGTTCAAGTTATCACTGGAAGGAGTTGACTGCTTTTTGAAAGCTATTCAGGCAACTCTGGGCTTGGGGGAGGAGAAAAAAGAACTAACACTTCATGACCATATGTACGAGGGTCTTGGTGAACCTATGGGGCATACGTTTCTGGTGCACCCAGCAATTTCAGATTCCATTAAAAAGGAATGGCAGGAACCGGAGAAAACGCCTTTTTTCTCAAGGGCACATAAGAGACACTTTCCTTTTGAAGAGGACCCCAAGGCAGTATGGAACAAGGTCCTGAAGCTTGATGCAGCCTTTTCCCAAGTCTCTAGGTCTATGGACCTAGCCTTCAAGGATATGGGGATCTGATGGGCAAACTGATGGACCTTCTGCTCACGATTGCCAGTCAATCATGAGCAATCTAAAACCTATGGCAACGACCTGCGTGGCTCGAAACCTAGAATACTACATTACCCAGCTTGAAGCTCATATACTGGCGGACTCATCAAAGCAGAAGTTACTAGATTCTTTCCCAACCTTGTCTGCTGCCATGGCCTATATTGTGGATGCCTCAGCTGAGGCTATTAGAATCAGCAGCCCTAACTAATTCCGCAAGAAGGGCTTTGTGGCAAAAGACCTGGCCTGGTGATGCGGCTTCCAAGAGTAGGCTCTGCGGTATTCCATTCTTGGGCGATCTGCTCTTCGGTCCTGAGCTAGATACTATTCTAGACAGGACAGTGGACAGGAAGAAGTCCTTTCCAATTAAAAGGAAGAAGCAGGCCCCAAAAAAAACGTTTTTGACCTCAAAAAGCTCAAGAACAGGGCCCAGGCAGGGAGGAGGAATTGGTCTGCACAAAAATCAAAAAATAAAGGCGGGCTCATTTTCCATCCTCCTAAACAAACCAAAAAGTCGCAATGACTTAAGCCTTCGGGTAGAGGGGAGACTTCAGAGTTTCCTTCTACAATGGTCAAGTGTGACGTCAAGTCAGTTTACCTTGACCGCCTTCTCCCAAAGTTACAAGATAGAATTTGCAGAAACCCCATCCAACAAGGTTCCTGGTGATGAATATTCTAAGGGATCCAGAAAAGGCTCTGGCTATGAAGTCCTTAATAGAAGAACTAATGCAACAGAGTGCAGTGATCCAAGTGCCACCAGAAGAAAGACAACAGGGGTTCTACTCTCACATATTCCTGGTTAAAAAAACATCAGCAGAATTCAGATTATCAACCTAAAGCTACTGAACAAGTCTGTGAAATACAGAAAGTTCAGAATGGTCTCATTTTTTTTTTCTGTCAGAAATCTGTTGACCCCAGAGTGTTTATGGTGTCAATAGATTTAAGAGATGCATATCTGCATATTCCCATTTCACCTTAGTCTCCGAGGTTTCTCAGAATAGCGGTGAGAATAGGGGATCAGGTCCATTGCCTTTAGTTCAGTACCAAGGTAATGAATGTCAGAAGAGTTAGCTGCACTTCGTCTTCAGGGAATCACAGTAATTCCCTATTTAGACGATCTTCTCTTTTTTGTGCCCTCAAGGGAGAGGTTACAGGACGATCTAAGCAAAGTTCGATGCCATCTAGAATCACTGGGGGTGGATTGTGAACCTCCAAAAATCCTCTCTGCAGCCTTCACAGGTAGTGATTGTATCTCCCGCCAGAAAAGAGGGACACGGGATTGTACACGGCCATGTTACAGGACAATCATCCATTGTCAGTAAGAAAGGTGATGTCAGCCTTAGGAGTCCTAACCTCTCACATGACGGCAATACAGTGGGCAAGACTTCACTTCAGAAGGCTGCAAATGTTCCTCCTGAGTTCATGGGACCACAGTCGAAGGACATGGAAATAAGGATTCCCACCAAGGTAAAGAGGTCTCTGTGGTAATGGAGGCAGTCTGTCCTGACCCAGGGTCTGTTATGGGCCTTTCCGACTGAAAAAAAGACTGACCACAGACGCCAGCTCCTGGGGGTGGGATGCCCATCTAGGAGAAGCTTTCACCCAGGGGAGTTGGCCAAAAAGGGAATCAAAGAAATCTTTGAATCGGAGAGAACTAAAGGCAGTAGCTTTAGCACTGATGGTATTTGCTCAGGAGCTCAAGGCTCGCCATGTCCAAATATTGACAGACAATGCCACAGCAGTGGCTTATATAAACAGGCAGGGGGGCGAACAAGGAGCAGCCACCTGCAGCAGTTGGCAGAGGAGATTCCGGCTGGAGCTGAAAAAGATTTGCTATCCTTATCAGCGGTCCATCTGAAAGGGGCCCTGAACAGGGGGGTGGACTTTTTAAGCAGAAATCCCATTCGGGAAGCAGAATGGTCTCTAAATCCAGAGGTCTTTATGATCCTTTCCAGGATGTGGGGATAGCCAGAAGTTGACTTACTTGCCTCCAAGGGAGAATGCACAAGTTCCTAAATTCTTTTCTCTGAACAAACTTGACGGGCCCTGGGCATGGATGCCCTGGCGCAGCCATGGAAATTTAATCTCTGTTATGCATCCACCCCCCCCCAATTCCAGCTAATGCCTCTGGTACTGAACAAGATGCAGAGGGAAGGAGTGTTGGTCATTCCGGTTGCCCCATTTTGGCTGAAAAGACCATGGTTTTCAACCATTCTAAGGATGGCAGTCAAGCCTTGTTGGCATCTACCGCTCAGACAAGATATCCTAAGCCAAGGCCCATTAAGCCACCCAGAAGCAGCCAAGCTGTCCCTAGCAGCTTGGTATCTGAAAAGCCGCTCCTAAGGGGTAAGGGGTTCTCGGAACGGTTAGTCTCAACATTGCTATCAAGTAGGAAAATGGTGACTAGAACCATATACTCTAAGGTCTAGAAGGTTTACACCTCATGGTATACAGCCGCTAAACAAAAACCAAAAAAGCTCCTGTCAATAATGGATTTTCTGCTAGTAGTGGCAGAACTAGCAATCAGTACCCTAAGGGTACAGGTGGCGCCACTGGCAGTCTTCCTAGAGACCCCTGTAGCTTCAGAACCTCTAGTGGCTTAGAGCTCTGTCTAGAAATAGACCAATACTAGTCAAGACTTTTCCAAAATGGGACCTGACAACAATTCTGCAATCTTTAGCAAAGAATCCTTTTGAACCAGCGGAAGAGGCCTCTCTAAGGGGTGTCACGCTTAAAACCGTGTTTTTTTGTTGCTATTACAGGTAGGATCAGGGAGCTGCACGCACTGTCGTTCAAGGAGCCGTATTTATTTATCAATCTTTATGGATAGGATTATTTTTGACAGACCCAAAATACTTGTCTAAAGTAGATTCTCTGAGCAACCGTTCTCAGGACATTCTTCAACCCAAACTTCTGCCCAAACCCGGCAGGGGAGAGACTTTTTTTCATAAGTTGGATGTTGGGTAACATAACAAAATTCTTCTATCTAGAGGTAATGAAGGACTTTAGGAAGTCTGATTCTTTTTGTTTTGTTTTCAGGCAACAAGAAAGGTTGTCAAGCTTCAAAGGGGTCAATTGTAAAATGGCTAAAATTGTCTATCCTGGAAGCATATTCCCACATGGGATTACCCCTGCCAGAAGGAGTTCATGCACATTCAACTAGAGCGCTTGCGGCCACATGGGCAGAAGAAGCTGGTGCCACCCCTGAACAAATTTGCAAGGCTGCAACATGGTCAAGTTTCCACACCTTCCTGCGGCATTACAGGTTGGACCTTCTGTCTGCCAAGGATCAGGCGTTTGGCTGAAAGGTCCTACAGGCTGTTGTCCCACCCTAAGGGGGTACGTTTCGGTTATCCTCTCGGGTGCTGTCCTGAAAGACGCTTTTGGAAAAATCAAGTTAGACTTCCCGGTAACTTGTTTTCCATGTGTCTTTCAGGACATCAATGACCCGCCCTATTATTGTTTGAATAAAATGCTGTGACTAACGTATATACTTATGTGTTCCAGCCGGGCCGGAGGTTCTCTTCTACAACTGATGAGTGGAAGGTATGAGCCTCCCTTTTAAGATTTGGAGGAAGAAGGTGTTTCCTATGGTCCGGTGGGAGGAATCGCCATCTCTCAGGTGCTGTCCTGAAAGACTCATGGAAATCAAGTTACCGGTAAGTCTAACTTGATTTTTTCATAATGAACTACTTGCCGACCAGCTGCCGCAGTTATACAAATTGCTGTATCGGTACGGTGGTCCTTTTTTTTTTAATAGGTATAGCAGGTCCATGCGTCCCCGGAGCCGATGTGCGTGTCCAGCGGCCGCAACATCCGCCGGCCACCCGCGATCACTCCACAGAGAGCCAGAACGGGGATCTGTCAATGTAAATAAACAGATCCCTGTTCTGACAGCGAAGTGGAGAGAGATCTTCTGTTCCTAGTGATCAGGAACAGCGTTCTTTCTCTACTCCCAGTCAGTACACTCCCCCCCCCCCCCCACAGTTAGAAACACCTCCCTAGGGAACACTTAACCCCCTGATTGCCCCCTAGTGTTAACCCCTTCCCTACCAGTGTTAAACAGTAATCAGTGGCTATTGTTAATCTGATCCCTGTATGAATATCACTATTCCCAAAAGTGTCCGATCTGTCTGCCGCAATGTCGCAGTCCCGCTAAAAATCGCTGATCACTGACATTACTAGTAAAAAAAATAATTAATAATAAAAATGCCATAAATCTATCCCCTATTTTGTAGACGCTATAACTTTTGTGCAAACCAATCAATATACGCTTATTGTGATATTTTTTTTTTTAACAAAAATATGTAGAAGAATACATATTGCCCTAAACTGATGAAGAAATCTGTTTTGTATTTATTTATTTTTTTGGATATTTAATATAGCAAAAAGTAAAAAAATAAATATATATATATATATATATATATATATATATATATATATATATATATATATATATATATATATATATTCAAAATTGTCACTTTTATTTGTTTATAGCGCAAAAAATAAAAACCGCAGAGGTGATCACATACCACCAAAATAAAGCTCTATTTGTGGGGAAAAAAGACATCAAATTTGTTTGGGTACAGCATCACACGACTGCGCTATTGTCAGTTAAAGCAAAAAATGGCCTGGTCATTAAGAGGGTAAAACCTTCCGGTTTCCGTTAACCTTCCATTAAGTGGTTAATTAGTTGGCCAATTTATTGTTTCGATTAATGGGATAAAAACCTCAAGTCTGGTGTATAATTTATATGTAAAGTTTAGAAAAAGGCACTTTATTCTTGAATATCCATATGCAGTGGTAAATATAAATAACCAGCTTATATGGTTTGGAAACAAAATATCCAATCCACTCTGAGAATAACAGACAAATTTTTCCTTTGCAAATTTTCATTTTGGGAACGTTTGTTCAATTTCCTTATGGTTAGTGGAGTCAAATCAACGTTACTTTTCGACCACAGTGACGGGAGCAGAAACATTTTTCTCGATTTAACTAATTTTCTGGCAGTGTACGTGGTTTTCATTCAGAATTTAGTCATTTTAAAATTGAATGTTAAAAGCAAGTGAAATTTTCGAATGACATTTGTACATTCATTGAATGTAGAAAGAATTTTCATATGAATATTCACGTCCGAAAATCGATGTGTGTATGGCCAGCATAAGACATTTAGTCACCTGTCATGATGGGGTTAAAGAAAACAAAGGTTATCACTTTATAGTGCAAAAACAGCTGATAATCACTACTATAAGGGGTCATTTATACTGTGAAAGTGATAGAGATATAATATATAATATATATATCTACCACTTATATATGTGATAATAATATATGGATATAATCATTTTAACCCCTTCATGCCTAAGCCTTTTTCTCACATTTGTTGCTTACAAGTTAAAATATGTATATTTTGCTAGAAAATTATTTAGACCCCCCAAATATAGAATGTACAGTCAGGTCCATAAATATTGGGACATCGACACAATTCTAATCTTTTTGGCTCTATAAACCACCACAATGGATTTGAAATGAAACAAACAAGATGTGCTTTAACTGCAGACTTTCAGCTTTAATTTTAGGGTATTTACATCTAAATCAGGTGAACGGTGTAGGAATTACAACAGTTTGTATATGTGCCTCCCACTTTTTAAGGGACCAAAAGTAATGGGACAGATTAACAATCATAAATCAAACCTTCACTTTTTAATACTTGGTTGCAAATCCTTTGCAGTCAATTACAGCCTGAAGTCTGGAACGCATAGACCTCACCAGACGTTGGGTTTCATCCCTGGTGATGCTCTGCCAGGCCTCTACTGCGACTGTCTTCAGTTCCTGCTTGTTCTTGGGGCATTTTCCCTTCAGTTTTGTCTTCAGCAAGTGAAATGCATGTTCAATCGGATTCAGGTCAGGTGATTGACTTGGCCATTGCATAGCATTCCACTTCTTTCCCTTAAAAAACTCATTGGTTACTTTCGCAGTATGCTTCGGGTCATTGTCCATCTGCACTGTGAAACACCGTCTAATGAGTTCTGAAGCATTTGGCTGAATATAAGCAGATAATATTGCCCAAAACACTTCAGAATTCATCCTGCTGCTTTTGTCAGCAGTCACATCATGAATAAATACAAAAAATGGGGAGGAAAGTCTGCTCCGGGTGGCTACCCGCTGCGCCCGTCGGATCAGTGAGTGAACCCCTCTTCCGTCCTAGGGGCGTGGAGAGTGGGCACCTGGGCAGCATCTGAGGTAGCCGACCGGTGGGGGCTTACTAGTGGGGACACACTGGGGTTGTCATCTCGGTAAAGTTTTCGCTGGGCCCAGTAAAAGGCCCTGGCAACATAAGTCTTAAAAAATGAAGAATAAGTCAGCCTCCGCATGATGGGTTGCCTCCGCCCGATTCACGGCTGGGGGGCCGGTTACTGGGGTTCGCAGACAGGTGGACTGCCCGCATCACCAATCGATGGGTGTTGGAGGTAGTGTCCTCCGGGTACAGGATAGAGTTCATCTCTCTACCCCCAGAAAGGTTCTTCCCTTCGAACTTAAGACTCCCTCAGGGGCGTCGGGAGGCGCTTCTAGGCGCAGTTTGGGCGCTTGCCGAACAGGGGGTGATTGTACCGGTACCCACGGTGGAAAGATTTCACGGGTTTTACTCAAACCTCTTTGTGGTGCCCAAAAAGGGCGGTGTCAGGCCAGTTCTGGACCTGAAGGCACTAAACTGCTTTGTACAGACAAAAAGATTCAGGATGGAGTCCATCCGCTCGGTCGTGGCCGCCCTGCACCAAGGGGAATTCATGGCGTCCCTGGATATCAAGGATGCGTATCTCCACGTTCCAGTTTGTCACAGGCACCAGCGTTTCCTGCATTTCGCAGTGGGGGATCTGCATTACCAGTTTGTGGCACTTCCCTTCGGTCTGGCTTCGGCTCCCCGAGTGTTCACCAAGGTGGTGGCCCCGATGCTGGCGCTGTTGAGACAGAGAGGTATCGCGGTGGTAGCGTACCTCGACTATTTACTAAGAGCAGAGGCAGCTGCAGCTCTGGAGGAGAACATGATAATCACGGTGTCCACGTTAAAAGAATTTGGTTGGCTGATCAACCTGCAGAAGTCAGCAATGACTCCATCCTGCCGTCTAGAATACCTGGGTCTGATTCTGGACACGGTGCAGGCAAGGGTGTTTTTACCGCCAAACAAGCTCCTGACACTACAGGCAGCAGTGTTAACCCTGTTATCACGCCAGTGGTCCTCCTTACGGTTCTGTATGCGAGTATTGGGGCTCATGGTGTCGTCTTTCGAAGCGATACTTTACGCCCGGAGTCACACTCGGCTCCTGCAGAAGGCAATTTTGTCGCAATGGGACAAATCTCCCCTATCCCTAGACAGACTGATCAGGCTGGATCATCAGTCCCGAGGGTCCTTGATTTGGTGGATTCAGGCTCCAGCCCTAAAAATGGGGAAAATGTTTTCTCCCCCTCAATTGGTTGATAGTAACGACGGATGCCAGTCTATCGGGCTGGGGAGGGGTCCTGGGTCAGTTCTCTGCCCAGGGTCGTTGGTCAGCTCAGGAAGCTTGCCTTCCGATAAATGTACTGGAATTGAGAGCGATCAGACTTTCTGTCCCGTTGGTAGGTAAGGCTGCGAGGCCTTCCTGTCCGGGTTCAGTCGGACAATGCCACGGCTGTGGCATATGTGAACCATCAGGGCGGAACAAGAAGCTCGGCAACAGCCGCGGAGGCGACTCTGATCCTGCGATGGGCAGAGCTTCACGTGCCAGCACTCTCCGCAATCTACATTCCAGGCATGGAAAACTGGCAGGTGGACTTTCTCAGCCGCCGGACTCTGGATCAGGGGGAATGGTCCCTACATCCAAAAGTGTTCCGCCAGATTTGCCTCAAGTGGGGCACGCCAGAGGTGGACCTCATGGCCTCCAGATTCAATCACAAGGTATAGATCTTTGTGTGCAGATCAAGAGATCCGTTGGCGGTTGCCACGGACGCACTGGTGGCACCCTGGGTTCGGTATTGGCTACTGTACGTCTTTCCTCCTCTGAAGCTTCTGCCGCGGGTTCTGCGCAGGATAGAAGCAGAGGGAATCCCGACAATCCTGGTAGCTCCGGATTGGCCTCGGCGTCCTTGGTACGCCGATGTGGTACGGAAGGTGGCAGATGTCCCGTGGTGTCTTCCACTTCGCGAAGACCTACTGTCTCAGGGACCCATCTTGCACCCTGCTTTACCCTCGCTGGCTTTGACGGCTTGGCTATTGAGTCCCAGGTGTTGAGGGATAGGGGTGTGTCTGACACCGTGATCCCTACTATGATTGAACCACGCAAGTGTACTTTACGTAAGATTTATTATAGGGCCTGGAAGGCCTATATTGCCTGGTGTGAGGTGGGTGGTTGGAATCCCCGCTCTTATGCGGTTTCCAGGGTGCTGACTTTTCTGCAGCAGGGACTGGACAAGAACCTGGCGTTAAGTACGCTTAAGGGTCAGATTTCGGCCATGATGGTTCTTTTTCAACGACCCTTGGCGTCACACTCGCTGATCCGTACATTTGTACAGGGGGTAAGTCACGTGGCTCTTCGGATACGGTCGCCTTTGGCGCCGTGGGATTTGAATCTGGTGCTTTCTGTACTTCAGAAGCCACCATATGAGAAGATCAGGGACATTCCCTTGCAACTATTGTCGCAGAAGGTGGCTTTTCTGGTGGCTGTTACATCCACTAGGCTGGTGTCTGAGTTGGCAGCCTTATCCTGCAAGTCTCCTTACTTGGTCCTTCATAAGGACAAGGTGGTTTTGCGACCTTCCCCTTCTTTCCTTCCGAAGGTGGTTTCTTCTTTTCATTTGAATGAGGATATTGTTCTTCCCTCATTGGACCCGCACCCGTCGCATCCCAAAGAATTTGAACTGCATTCTTTTGGATGTGGTGAGGGCTTTACGGGTGTATTTTGTTTTCTATAGCTTCCTTTCGGAAGTCTGATTCTTTATTTGTACGCTGCCCA
>BLSH010513674.1:127492-179936 GCA_018402905.1 Glandirana rugosa | reverse complement strand
AGAGGACTGTCCCTCCCAGACCTGACCTGGGGTGGTCCATACGGGTGGGTACTGGTGGTCCCAACGGTTAGTCACGGGTAATCTCCACGGTTAGCCACGGGTAGTCATTACGAACGATCACGGAGGAGTAGTCACGACGGATAGTCTCGGTAGGTAGTCACGGTTGGTAGTCACGGGTAGTCGCGTCGGAAAGTCACGGGTAGTCACTACCTCTTTTGAATGAATAAATGTTTTAACATATTTGTCTTTGTTTCTTTTATAAATAAAAAATAAAAAAAATAAAAAAAAAATTCGTTTTTTATAAATATTTTCTTTGTTTCTGTTTATACAATTTTGTAAATAAGTAAGTTTTCTCCATCACTGATGGGCACTGAAAGGCTGCGCTGATGGGCACTGATGGTTGGCACTGATGGATGGCTCTGATAGGCAGCACTGATGAGGAGGCACTAGCAAGCATTACTGATGGGCACCGATTGGCACCTCTAATGGGCACTGATTGGCAACCCTGGTGGTCATGGGTGGGCATACCTGGTGGGGTCCAGTCCAGACCCTCCCTGTCAGGAGAGCAGTCGATCGGCTCTACTCGCGTATGTCAATGTGAGTGGAGGAAAAGCCGATAAACGGTTCTTCCTGCTTACCCTGTGATTGGACACAGCTGATCACATGGTAAAGCGCCTACGTCTGAGGCTCTTTACTGAGATCGGTGATGCAGTGTGTCAGGCCAATGATCGGTAAAATTGTGGCAAAGTCGCATGCATTTTCGGTGCCATTATCGCAACCTTTTTCTTTTATCAGCAAGGTGCTGATAACACCATTTTCAGCAGTTTATGTTTAGGCCACCGAAATTTTGATGCATCTCTAGAATGGATGGTGTACTGAGCTGTATACTAATGTACACATTTGCAAGCACACCATGGATCACCATCCAAAGGTTTCTTTGTAGAGAGACCACATCACGGAGAAGTGCAACGTTTTGGAGCCGCGCAGGACCCCTTCGTTAGGCATGTGATGTCCGAAACGTTGCACTTCTCTGTGATGTGATCTCTCTACAATAAAGAAACCTTTGGACGGTGATCCATGGTGTGCTGGCGAATATGTACACTTGCATGACGTTTCCAGGACCCAACTGGTTATCGCTGCAGCGCCCACCCATGGAAGAGCCTTGTTTGCCAGGAATGCGTGCGATAGGAATATAGATAAAACTGAGCTGTATACTGACATGCATGAATGGTGTACTGAGCTGTATATGCGCTGCACTGTATTTTCTTATATGTAAACAAATAATGCATTCTATATGCAGGCCTACTAATCGGCTGACCAACTAATCGATTATGAAAATAGTTGACGACTTCCGGTATTTTCATAATTGATTATGTCGATCAGTTGTTTCAGCTCTAATATGTAGTTCAGTTTGGAGAACTCTGGGGAAATATTTTATCCATACTGTGCGACTCTGAAGCTGGACTGTCCAAGCTTATAACCCTCTCGGTACACACAGAGAAGGACTTTCAGGAAATATCTCCCCACAGTCATTACAATTACAGAACCTTTAGATCGAACAATACCAATCTCATCCCGTGCCTGCTTCAGTTCTGGACTGCCAAACAGTTCTGCGTAAAGCGGAGCTCTACCCAAAAAGGGATTCTCTGCTTCTCTGCCTTCTCCCCTTCCGCTGACACACTTGGCCCCTCTGGAGGGGAGGGGGAATGGGAACCAGGTTTTGACAGGTACCCGCTCCCACTTCCAGTCAATACGCTGTGAGGTTCGAACCCCCCTTCCCCCACAGCCTTCTGGGACACATTACAGGTCCCAGAAGCCTGCGGCCCATTTACAAAGCGCAGCGCAATAGAACAGCTGTGAAGCCGATAGCTGATTGAAGAATCGGCTTGGGTGAGGACACTGCTGGATGCCTTTACAGGTAGCAGCTACAGTATTTGTATTCTAAATAATCATAACAACCATAAACCCCCGCTCTGCTTCACCTCCCGACATCTTAAAACCCTTAAAGGGCTGGGAGGGATATTGAATTTATGTTTGGGGTCCTTGTGCAGAATAAATTTGGGGCCAGTCACACTCCTCCCTGATGGTATGGCAGGATGGATAAATATCTGCCTGTATTTCTCAGCATTGAGGTCCCCATTGATCCTGAACAAATCTCCAGCTCCATTTTCTGAAATGCAGACCCAAACTTGCAAGGAACCTCCACCATGCTTTACTGTTGCTTGCAGACATACCTGCTACAGCCAAATATTGCAGATTTTGACTGCTTACTCCAGAGCACCTGCTGCCATTTTTCTGCACCCCAGTTCCTATGTTTTTGTGAATAGTTGAGTCTCTTAGCATTGTTTTCATGTCGGAGGTATGGCTTTTTGTCCACAATTCTTCCATGAAGACCACATTTGGCCAGACTTCTCCAGACAGTATACGAGTGTACCTAGGTCCCACTGGTTTCCACCATTTCTCTGCTCATGGCACTGCTGGACATCTTACAGTTTCGAAGGGAAGTAAGCTTGATGTCTTTCATAAGCTGCATTAAAGTGGTTGTAAACGCTCATTTACCCATTGAAGTGAATAGCCTCAGATGATACACAAAGATTAAACAAATTCTCCTAAATAAGTTTTACGTGTTTATCTACAGTCTTACTGAACTACAGAGGAAAAGGATTTGAGGTACTTATTTCAGATGGTTGCAAACTTAGCAAACTGTATGACCAGGCAGTGGGAAAAGCAAATCTAATTCATCACTAGAGAGATCAGCAGGAGGAACGGGTCCTGATTCCCCTATATAGATCTTATTGAGACCTCATTTAGAATACTGTGTCCAGTTCTGGAGACCTCACTTACAAAAAGATATAACTGGTCTGGAGACGGATAACAAAGCTGGTAAAAGTTCTGGGGAATAAAACATATACAGTGCCTTGAAAAAATATTCATACCCCTTGAAATTTTCCACGTTTTGTCATGTTACAACCAAAAACAAAAAAAAGGAAAATAAATGCTTTTCTAATTATTTTTTTTTAACAAATAAATGGTCAATACTTTGTAGAACCACCTTTCCCTGCAATTACAGCTTTGTGGGATGTCTCTACCAGCTTTGCACATCTAGAGTGAAATTTTTGCCCGTTCTTTGCAAAATAGCTCAAGCTCTGTCAGATTGGATGGAAATAGTCTTGCCACAGTTTCACAATTGGATTTAGATCTGGACTGTGACTGGGCCATTTTAACACATGAATATGCTTTGATCTAAACCTTCCATTGTAGCTCTGGTTATATGTTTAGGGTCTTGTCCTGCTGGAAGGTGAACCTCCACCCCAGTCTCAAGTCTATTGCAGACTCGAACAGGTTTTCTTCTAAGATTGCCCTGTATTTAGCTCCATCCATATTGCCATCAACTCTGACCAGCTTCCATGTCCCTGCTGAAATAAAGCATCCCCCCAACATAATGCCACCGCCATGTTTCAAGGTGGGTTTAGTGTGTTCATGGTGATGTGCAGAGTTGCCATTTTGCTTTTAGGCCAAAAAGTTCAATTTTGGTCTCATCTGACCAGGGCACCTTCTTCCACATGTTTATGGCTTTCTTTCAACAATGGCTTTCTTCTAGCCACACTTCCATAAAGGCCAGATTTGTGGAGTGCATGACTAATAGTTGTCCTGTGGACAGATTCTCCCACCTGAGCTGTTGATCTCTGCAGTTCCTCCAGAGTTACCATGGGGCTCTTGGCTGCTTCTCTAATTAATGCTCTCCTTGCCTGACCTGTTAATTTAGGTGGACGGCCATGTCTTGGTAGGTTTGCAGTTGTGCCATACTCGTTCCGTTTTCGGATAATGGATTGAACAGTTCTCCATGAGATGTTCAAAGCTTGGGATATTTTTTTATAACATAACCCTGCTTTAAACGTCTCCACAACTTTATCCCTGACCTGTCTGGTGTGTTCCTTGGCCTTCATGATGCTGTTTGTTCACTAAGGTTCTCTAACAAACCTATGAGGGCTTCACAGAACAGTTGTATTTATACTGAGATTAAATTACACACAGATGGACTCTGTTTACTAATTAGGGGATTTCTGAAGGCAATCAGATCCACTAGATTTTAGTTAGGGGTATCAGAGTGAATGGGGCTGAATACAAATACGAATACTTTTCAGATATTTATTTGTAAAATATTTTGGAAATCGTTTATCATTTTCCTTCTACTTCACAATTATGTGCTTGCCCCCCGGGGACAGGGGTTCTGCAGCCTTATACAACAGTCAGTGCAGAATGTAAACTCCTACAAGTTTTAACCAGATACTGTTAGAAGTCATAAGACTGCTATAAACTGCTGATGAGAAAAGGTATTTAGCAGTTTTTTTTTTTTTACTGTAATGATTGCATTCCCATGTTCTGTGTACTGTGGGAGACCAGATATAGTGAATGCAGGGTCCTGGGTTTAGTAACACTTTAATATGTACAGTCTGGAGGAAAGAAGGGAAAGGGGAGACACTAATGAAATCTTTAAATGGGGGGGAGGGGGGTATAAGGTTCAGGGTGGCAGTTTCAATATGAAACCAAAGTCAAGAACACTGTGACATGATCTTAATCTTAAAAAGTAATATTTTATTGAAAGGTAGTTGATGCTTGGAATAAACTTCCTGTCAGGTACCATAAATCAGACAGAGACAGAAAATGCAATAGCAAATGTAGCACAGTTCAGGAATGTAGTAAATAACAGAAGACAGGGTTTGGAAGCCAGAGCGGGTAATCGGACGAGCCAGGATCAGGGAACCAGAAGTCAGTGTTTTCAGGAGCCAAAAATCGGAAGTAGGAATCAGGAGCCAAAAATCGGAAGTAGGAATCAGAAGAAAAGTCAGCCAGGCCAAGTCATACACAGGAACACACTGGAGATGCTGACCACACGAGGGAATAAGCAAAGCTGTTTAAATATCTAAAAGGGGCTGGCTGTAGACTAGACTAATGAGGCAGGTAATAGTAACCAGGTGAGTCACTGTGGAAATGAGTGGCTGGTAAATAACCGACAGCTGAACAGCCTCTGCACTGAAAGAAAGAGCTGCCAGTAAATACAGGAGCCCAGCCCTGACAGTACCCCCTCCTCAATGACCCCCCCCCCTCCTTGGGGGGGGGGGGGAGGCACCAGGCTTGAGGGGAAAACCTCTATAGAGGAGGGCAGGAGCATGTACGTCAGAGGATGAGACCCAAGAGCGTTCCTCTGGACTGTAACCCCTCCAATGAACAAGGTATTGTATGCCTCCACAATGCCTACGGGAGTCAGTGGTAGATTGTATCTCATATTCCTTATTGTTGTCAACCTAATCCAGGCAAGGGTGTGGTACTGTGGTGGTATGACCGTTGCAAACCAAAGGTTTTAATAAGGAAACCTGAAATACATTGGAAATATGCATGTTGGAAGGAAGCCCTAATGCGTAGGCCACTGGGTTAAAAAGGCCCAGTATATAGAGGCACCAGTTTTATTAAGGAAACACGGTGTCGGAATTTACGAGAAGACAGCCAGACCCTCTATAATTTGTAGGAAGGCACAGGTAGGTCAGCAGTGGAGTCTGTACCTCTCTCTGGCACGTTGCAAGGATTCTTGGACCTGCACCCAAGTGGAACTTGGTTCTGTAACATATTCCTCTAAAGCCCCTTTCACATGGGCTTTCCGTTCAGGTCCACCTGTCCATTTTTCATGCTCTGGAGTGGCGGATGTCAGCAGAGACATGTCCGCTGACATGTGCTGCTCTCCAATCCGATCCTGTCTGAAATCCAGACAGATGGAAACGCTATTTTCCATCCGTCTGTAGAATCGGATCGGATGAAAATGGACAGGTGTTCTGTTTTCATCCTATCTCCATAGAGGAGAGCGGGGCTCTGACAGCTCCATCTCCGCTCAGTGAGCGGAGATGGATCTATCATCCGCTAGCCCCGCTGAGCAAAAATGGACCCCGCCCACGGAACGCCCGCGTGAAAGTGGCCTTACACAGGATTTCCTTGTGGACCAAATGTGTCAGGCAACATGGATGGCTGGAACCCATTGTTCACCATAAACTGAGATAATCGGGAAGGGGCATTGATGGCAATTTTGTGAGCAAACTCTGCCCAAGGTAACAGGTAGGTTATGGTGGTCAGAAATATAGCAATGTAGAAACTGCCCTAAGGCTTTTTTGCCACGTTCTGCAGCCCCATTGGAGTGTGGGTGATATGCCCAGGAGAAGGAAAGCTGAATTCCCAATTGTGCACAAAAGCAACCACCATAAGAATAACTGTATTGCCCTGGGAGTTGGGTAAATCCACAACAAAATCAATAGACAAGTGGGTCCAAGGCCTCTCACCGCTGGGTGTAGGTTGTAGGAGGCCCACTGGAAGGTGTCGGGGTATTTTATTCTGAGCGCACACAAGATAAACAGCTACAAAGTTGATTACATCAGCATGGAGACTAGGACACTAGAGTTGTTCAGGCATAGATCATATGAGTTGATTCTTCCTTGTGTGCCCAACTGCTTTAGGAGAATGTTAGGTCTGGAGCAAAGCAGTGCAGAGGTTCTCGGGCACAAAGCAGCGATCATGAGGTTTTTCAGGATGAGAATGGATCTGAGAGGCCAGAATTGTCTCGCCCAAAGGTAAAGTGAGACTAGTGCGAACAGTGGCCAAAATACGGTGCGGAGTTATCGCAGGAGTGTGAACAGACTCCTTATTGGAAAGGGAGGAAAACTGCTTTGACAATGCATCAGCCCTTATATTCTTCGTACTGGGTAGGAATGTAATTGAAGCTTCACAGAAAAAGGGCCCACCATGCCCCTCTGGGAGATAAGCATTTTGCCTCAGACAAAAATGTGAGATTTCTATGGTTAGTTAAAAAGAGGACCGGCACTGAAGTACCCTAGAGGAGATGCCACCATTCCTTAAGAACTTAAATGATGGCTAATAATTCTGTCTCCAATCTCGCAATTGCATTCTGCAGGAGACAGCTTTTTTTTTTAGAAAAGTAGCCACAGGGATACATAGAGCTCTCAGAGGTAGGACGCTGAGACAGGAGAGCGCCTACTCCAGTCCCAGACACATCAACTTCAAGAATGAAGGATAACGTAGGATCAGGATGTGCCAGCACAGGAACTGTAGCAAAAGCAGCCTTGAGCGATTCAAAGGCTTTAATGGAATCCAGGGACCAATTCTTTGGGTTGTCGTCTATCCTTGTCATATCATTCAAGAGAGAATTCAGAGAAGAGGTATTACGAACACATTTTCGATAATTGCCAAAGCCAAGAAAACATTGTAGAGGACATAGACCTACAGGTCGAGGCCACTGTAAGACTGCAGCTAGTTTCTCTGGGCCCATCGAAAATCTGGCAGAAATAACATAAACCAAAAATGTAACCTGTTCACAATGGAGCTCTCACTTCTCCAACTTGCAATGCAGGTTGTCTCTCAACCTCTGTAACACATGGGAGACCTCTGTGTGGTGGTACACTAGGGATTTTGAATATATGAGAATATCATTGAGGTAAACCACCATACATTGCTGCAGCATATCTTAGAGGACATTGTTAATAAATTCCTGGAAACCTGCAGGAGTGTTGCAGAGACCAAAGGGCATTATGAGGTATTTGTAGTGTCCGGTCCTAGTATTAAACACCATTTTCCTTTCTTGTGAAAAAAATAAAAATAAAGTTTTCCATTCATCGCCGCCCTCCTTAATCCTAACGAGATTGTATGCCCCTCTCAAATTGAGTTTAGCGAAGACCGTTGCCCCCTTGAGGCAGTCAAATAATTCCATAATCAGTGGGATCGGATAAGCATTCTTAAAGTGGAACTTTAGTCAGAAAATTAAGTCCTGTGAGACCACTTCAGGCTGGCCCCTTTTGCAGGTATAGCTATAAATGTAAAACATTAAAAATAAATGTCTATTGAGGGTCTCTGGGCTTCAGCAAAATGGCAGCCTCTGGTAAGAAGAAACAGGAACAATCCTGGAGGCAATTTAGAGCAGACACTAAGAGCATAGTAGTACCATAGTTAGTAGTAGCAAAATTATTAACCAGTTCCAGACTGCATGCCGCATATTTACTGTTGCATAGTGGCAGCGTCCCGCTCTCATGCCCGCTGCACTCTGCAGGAGTGTTCCTGTGGCTCGGGTGGACCCGATGTCCGCCGGTGAGCCGCGATGACCTGCCGGAGAAAGAATGGGGAACCGCCGATGTAAACACGGTGGTTCCACGCTCCTGTCAGTGGGCATGTAAGGGATCTACTGAACCCTGTCCCTGGGATCAGTTAGATCTTATGCCCATGGTAGCCCAGTTAGAACACGCCTAGGGAACACAGTTAACCCCTAGATCTCCCCCTGCAGGTTAACTCCTTTATTACCAATGACATTTATACAGTAATCAGTGGATATTTAAATTTCTGATCGCTGTATAAATGTCATTGGTCCCAAAAAAGTGTCAAAAATGTCCGACATGTCCGCCCCAATATCAAAGTCCCGATAAAAATCGCAGATTACTGCCATTAGCAGCAAAAAAAAAAAAGTTTTGACTCCGTTGCCAAGGAAGACTTGTAATGGAGCCATGTGGCCCAGATTCCGTGAAACCTCTTATAGCGATCCCTGCATTTCGCCACCCATTCATCCGAAGCCATGACAGAATCAACCAGGCGGATCCAATCCGTCCGAGTAGGGACTCTAGTTGACTTCCAGTATACTTGTATCGGGCCTCTTGCCGCATTTAAAAGGTGCGGCAAGACCGATTTGCGATAGTGGCCAAGAGGGATGGGTGGGACATGCAGCAGAAACATCATCGGTGAGTCTTCCATTTCAATATCAAGTATCTGATTTATCTGGGCCTTCACGTCTAGCCAGAAGGGCTGCAGCACCGGGCACTTCCACCAAACATGCAGGTAAGTACCACGGTGTCCACAGCCTCTCCAACAAGCGTCAGAGGTCGCAGGGTACATTCTCTTTAAAGTCGTCGGGACTCTATACCACCGGGACAGCACTTTAAAGCTGTTTTCCTGCATCTTTGTGTCTACCGTACTCTTATGGGTAAGACAATATATTTGGTCTAGCTGAGCTGTAGTGAACTTGTGCCGCAGGTCCCTCTCCCACTCACGTATGAAGATGGGTTTCCCTTCTGATTCCGTGGCCTGCAGCATCTCGTGAAGGATCAAAATAGAGTGAGGGATGGGGCCGTCTGATTTGCACAGTTTCTCGAATGGAGTCAGAGAGGATGGGGGTCTAACCACAAAGGGGAGATTATGTATAAAATGGTGTAATTGCCTAAAACGCCAGTCATCCATTGGAAACCTCCCGAAAGGAGTTCAGAGCCATTCCAGGGACACTAGACCCTGTTCCTGTACAAATCTCCCGCATCGTATCTCCCCGTCCCTTGCCCAGGTGCGGGAAAAAAAGAGAGGCACTCCCCGGGAATAAACCAGGGAAACCCGCCTAAGGGTGAAAGCGGGGATCCCGGCGGAGAAAACCCACTCCGAGTGTTCAGTGCGTCCCACTGCTCCAACACCCGGACCGTAACAGGGGATGCAAAATCAGAGAGACCTCTATGGGCCCTTGGGAGCCATGGGTTGTGGGCCAGATTACGGCCTGCTAGGAATTTTTCAAGAGGGACCCACAATTTGGTAACTGTCTGGTGATTCCAGTCTAGGATTCTCTGCAGGGTAATTGCCTCATAATATCTCCTAATGGAGGGAACTCCCAGCCCCCTCGCTCCTTTAGAGCGTTGCAACATGCGAAGGGCTAGGCGGGAGCTCCGTCCCTGCCAGATAAATTTTGTAAACATGCTATTGAGGGTTGAGAAAAAGGATCTGGGTAGGGCAATTGGTATAATTAGCAGGACAAATAGTATTCTAGGCAAAATATTCATTTTCAGTATGCTGACTCGACCCATCCATGAAAAAGAGGTGCTATCCCATCTCTTCAGATCAGCTCGAAGCGATGAGATCAGCGGGGTATAGTTACATGAGTATAGCTATGAATAGAGCGCAGGGAGGTGGGTGCCCAGATATTTTATCGAGGGACCACACCATTCAAAAGGGAAGGACATCTGCAATTGGGTGCATAGCGTAGCAGGGATTTTTATGGGTAGTATTTCAGACTTGCTGTAATTAATCTTAAAGTTTGATATAGACCGGAATTTCTTCATCTTCGACATTATATTGGGCAGTGAGGTTAGCGGATCCACCACATAAAACACGTCGTCTGCATATGCTGAAAGCTTATGCTCCATCGTACCCACTCGCAGCCCCCTAATGTCGGGGTTGAGGCGTACCCTGTTAAGAAAGGGTTCCAGAGCCAGTGCGAAGAGGAGCGGAGACGGGACAACCCTGTCTCGTTCCGTTTTTAATCGCAAAAGGCTCTGAGAGAACTCCATTGGCTCGAACCCTAGCTTCTGGCGTGCTATAAAGGGAGTTTATCCAACCTAACATTTTCTGACCCAACCCCAGTCTAGTCAACACCACCCGTAGGTATGTCCAGTCTACCCTGTCAAACGCCTTTTCGGTGTCTGTTGAAAGCAGTAGACAGGGGAGGCTGGACTGTCCCAATTCAGCCCAGTGGATCAGCTGAATCGCCCTATTGGAGTTATCTCTAGCCTCCCTACCTTGAATGAAGCCCGTCTGGTCAGGGTGGGGCTTTAATCTATTTGCCAAAATTTTTGCTAGGATCTTTGTCAGTATTCAATAGAGAAATTGGCCTATAACTACTTGGTGCTGCAGGGTCTTTCCCTTCTTTCGGGATAACGGAAATATGGGCCAATAACGCCTCCTTGGGCATCTTGATATCTGATGCAAGAGCGTTGAAATACTGACACATATGTGGTGCCAGGAGGGGAAAGAATTTGCGGTAATAAGCTGTGGTGTAGCCGTCGGGGCCAGGGCACTTACCAAGGGGAAGACCATTAACCACTTCCGTACCGCCGGACGTCATATGACGTCCTTGGGTTTGAGTGGTGATATCTGTATGAGATCTGAGGACTTTTTGACCCCTGATCTCATATTTAAGAGGACCTGTCATGCTTTTTTCTATTACAAGGAATGTTTACATTTCTTGTAATAGGAATAAAAGTGATCAAATTTTTTTTTTCTTTAAAGAACAGTGTAAAAATAAAAAGCAAAATAAATAATTAAAAAAAAAAAAAATTTAAAGCGCTCCGTCCCGCTGAGCTCGCACGCAGAAGCGAACGCATACGTAAGTCCCACCCACATATGAAAACGGTGTTCAAACCACACGTGTGAGGTATCGCCGCGATCGTTAGAGTGAGAGCAACAATTATGGCTCTAGACCTCCTCTGTAACGCAAAACTGCTAACCTGTAGAATTTTTTAAATGTCGCCAATGGAGATTTTTAATTTGCAAAGTTTATCGCCGTTCCGCGAGCGGACGCAATTTTGAAGCATGACATGTTGGGTATCATTTTACTCGACATAACATTATCTTTCACAATATGGAAAAAAATTGGCCTAACTTTACTGTTTTCTTATTTTTTAACTAAAAAAACTGAATTTATTAAAAAAAAAAGCACGCTTGTAAGACCGCTGCGCAAATACGGTGTGACATAAATTTTTTCAATGACCGCCATTTTATTCTCTAGGGTGTTAGAACCGTAATTTTATAGCAAAAAAACTGTTTTTAACTGGTAAACACCGAACCCAAAAAACAGGCTTGGTATTGAAGTGGTTAATCACATTTTCTATTTCTAACAGTGAGATGGGAGCCTCTAGTTGTGCATTAATATATTTCTCAAACTTGGGGGCTTCAGCCTCTTCCAGGTAGTGCAAAAGGCATGCCTCTTTTTGGTCCTGGGGCATACCTGACAAAGTAGCTGGTAACTGGTACAGTTGTGCGTAGTAGTTTTTAAAAGTCCCTGCTATTTTGGAGGGGAGAACCTCGGGATCCCCTGATGCTGAGTGAAGTTGTTGGACATAGCCTGATGCTCTCTGTCTTCTCAAGGCTCTAGCTAATAGCCGCCCCCACTTATTACCACTTTCATAGAACTTGTGAGATAAGTGACGTAGTCTAGCCCTTACCCGGTTCTCCAGGCAAATAGCCAGTTCCTGCCTAATCGAGTCGAGCTCTGCAAGTATGGGTGGGGACAATTAGCGCTTATGTCGGAGTTCTGCCGTGTGTAATCTCGTCAGAAGGGTCTGTAGTTCCCCATCTCTTGCTTTCTTTAATCTCGCACCTTGGGAGAGGAGCTCACCTCTAACCACCGTTTTATGACCCTCCCAGATGGATGCCAACCCCACCTCTCCCGGGATATTTTCTTACTTAAAATAGCATGTAATCACATCTGTCGCCTTCCCCATCACCACAGCGTCATCCAGCAGATTCTCGTTTAAGCGCCAGGTCCACTCCCTGGTCTCCAAAGTTGAGGGAGCCAGGGAGATGGAGACCGGGGCATGATCAGAGATCGATATCGATCCAACGGACGCGCCAGAGAGCGACCCCATCAAAGTTTGATCTATGAGCAACATGTCTATTCGCGTGTACACCTGGTGCACCTTGGAATAGTAACTAAAATTCTTCTCTTTTTAGGGTAGAGCACTCTCCAGCAGTCCACCAGACGATGAGTCTGTAGTGATCTGCGGAAATGTTTTAAAAACGGGAATGAATGCACGGTGCGACCTGAGGAGGTGTCCAGATGAGGGTTGGGACATATATTAAAATCCCCACCGATCACCAGCTGCCCTTCCCGGAATGTAGATAGGGAGTCTAGGGCCTTATCTAGAAAGGTCAGCTGTCCCGTGTTTGGGGCGTAGAGGGACACAAGAGTGAGCCTGCGCCCAAACAGGGTACCCTTCAAAAACACAAACCCACCACCTGGATCAACCTGATGAGATATCGGGACAAAAGGGCAATGCTTGTGGATCGCTATCACAACTCCACCGGATTTCGCCCGAGGGGAGTTGCCTAAATACCACTGATTATACAAGTGTGTCGGAAGACGAGGGGTCGAGTCAGCCCGAAAATGCGTTTCCTGCAACAATAGAATATGTGCCCCCAACCTCTTAGTCTCAAGCCACAACTTACTTCTTTTGGAAGGCGAGTTCAGGCCTCGGACGTTATAGGAGACAGCTTTCATCAAAGCCATTGTAGGACATGGAGTAGGTGTCCGTTCGGGCGGCAATGTTGGCCAGAGGGACCCACGGCACGGCAAGTTCTGGATCTAGCAGACACTGGTAAAACAAACACATATTAGATAACAACCATAAACATAAACACCACTCTAAGAGTAGCAAAAAGTAAGCGTAAGTGTGGCCCCTACCAGGGAGGCCTTTGGCTAAAGTCAGGCACGTGTGGGTCTCTTCCCAGCCAGCCGGCCAGAAAAGGTGAGGCTGGCCCACACGTGACCGACAACCCCTATTGGGGAATCGAGCTCCAAAGAGTCCTTCTACTGGGGGAAAATGGGGAAACATCTGGCGAGAGTCCCTAGCGGGAGCCTGCTCCTGTGAATGGGCCCATCTGTGACACAGAGGGTCATATGATGTATACTTTATAATCCATTTGTTCTGGTGAGTGGGGCCACAACAGGACAGAGGGTCATATGTGAAGTAGCAGCAGCTAATGCAGACACATCTAGTCGGTTATCCATCAATATACGTGCAAATATTAGGTAAGGGAGAACCAGTTTTCACAACCGTATCAAGGCATCTCAAGTTGCCGAGGGAGGAGAGGCCCCTTGTTCCCCATGGCAAATTGCGGGGCCTGTTTCGTCGTCTGCGGCGAGCTGGTTGCCATGGCTCCATGTGCGGAAAAACACGGCTGGACTGGAGGTCCTTGGGAAGTGCGCCAGTCCGGTATGTCCAAGGGGGACAAACCCAAGTGGGCCAGAAAGTGGGGGAGGTCTGTTTTGGTACGGAGGGTGACCTGCCGGCCATCTTTTGTAGCTGTCAAACTGAAGGGAAAGCCCCAGTGATAGACCACATGATTGAGGAAAGCATGAATCCTAAATGTCCGAATAGGAGGCTTACCCCAAGTCAATATTCAAAATGCCTATGTCAAATCTCAGATGAATTCTCTGGTCGCAGATGGTCGATACTCCCGTCACATCAGGCACGTCAGGTGGTCACATATAAAGATAAATGTGTAAAGAGATGCCATATAGTGAAGTACGTAGGAATCAGTTATCAAACGTGTCCACCACCTACACCACAACCATATAAGTGCACAAGCCAGGGGACTGGGACCACCACCAGGAGAAATGGAGGCTTACCAACACTAAATCAATATGTCACTGTGATGAGCACTCCTCCGTATCCTGTATTCACCGATCTCTGAGTCCAACACCGCCAGACACTCAGGCAGATGCAGTCACGAAGTCAGCATATCATGAAACGAAAAGCTACTCACAAGCATAGAAAAGTAAAACACAACCGGCTGTATCGGAGGTGACGTCAACGCGCCCGGTCCGACGTACGTTTCATCCAAAAGGACGTCGTCATTTTGGATGAAACGTACGTCGGACCGGGCGCGTTGACGTCACCTCCGATACAGCCGGCTGTGTTTTACTTTTCTATGCTTGTGAGTAGCTTTTAACTTTATCAATAAACCTTTACAAAACGGTACTGTACGATGTGGTATTCCCTTCGTTTCATGATATGCTGACTTCGTGACTGCATCTGCCTGAGTGTCTGGCGGTGTTGGACTCAGAGATCGGTGAATACAGGATACGGAGGAGTGCTCATCACAGTGACATATTGATTTAGTGTTGGTAAGCCTCCATTTCTCCTGGTGGTGGTCCCGGTCCCCTGGCTTGTGCATTTATATGGTTGTGGTGTAGGTGGTGGACACGTTTGATAACTGATTCCTACGTACTTCACTATATGGCATCTCTTTACACATTTATCTTTATATGTGACCACCTGACGTGCCTGATGTGATGGGAGTATCGACCATCTGCGACCAGAGAATTCATCTGAGATTTGACATAGGCGTTTTGAATATTGCCTTGGGGTAAGCCTCCTATTCGGACATTTTAGGATTCATGCTTTCCTCAATTATCGGGATAATATCCAGGATTTTAGTCTATTGAATAGAGACTTTTTATTTCTGATCTCCAGCGCGGCTCCGTGTTATATATAGACTCTCCTTACTCAGACCTAGTATTTGAGCTGCTGCTATCCATTTGGGTTAGCGCTTTATTTATTATTTGTATTATAGACCACATGAGCTTTCTGCAATTCATCCAGGAGGGGTTTTAAGGCTTTTCTCTGCATTAGGGTGCGTCTGGATAGATCCGGGAACAGGGAGAGCCGGGCTCCATCAAAGTCCACATAGCGAATCCCCCGCACATGAAACATTAATACTTTCAGGGAATATTTGTGCAGCTTGCAAATTATGTTTCTGTGTTTATCTGGGTCGTCTGAAGGGGGTCTCAGCGCTCTATGTGCCCGGTCAATTTCAATGTGACTAGGTGCCTCTCTACCCAGAATCTGTATAAATAGTCCCTAGAGGCTGTTGCCTCTGGTAGGCCTCTTATACGAATATTAACCCTGCGGCTGCGGTTCTCAATATCATCCAATTGATCCAATAGGGACTCAATCCTTTGGTCTTGCTGATTACAGCGGGTTTGCAGAGTTTGCATAGCGGGAGTCAGGTCTTCCATATTGGTTTCCAGCACCTCCACCCTCCCTCCAATGTGGGCCGTGTCGGCCTGTAAAGCCTCAATATCCTGCTTCAGGACCCGTTCCATGCGGGTCATAAAGTTCTCTAGATCTGCCTTAGTGGGCAGTGCCAGTATATTTGAGTGTAAGCTCTCATCTCCTAGGGCCTCCATGAGGTCTGTGTGTTCCCCCTGCATCATTTCAGGCCTGGGCGGTGCGGTAGTCCGAGGTGCAGAGGTATGCGGCCTAGCGGAGGCTTCCATGGTAGGCCCGGTTCCCTTTGCTCGCGTCCCGTCCGGGACCGGGGCGTCCGGAGCGCTATCTGGCGAGCCCTGTGAGGAGGGGGAGAGGCCCTGTGATGCTGGAGATGGGATCCAGGGGGGTGCCGTCTGAGTGTCAGGTGCGGACTCACCCGTCGCCATCTTGGACCGCGCCGCATGTGTCCCTCAGTCTCCAGTGAAGTATACATCCAGGGAGCTGGATCTCAGCCGAGGGGTCCTCTGTGGCTGCGGGGATGGTCTCCTTGTAGGCATCTTTAGTAGCGGTGTTTGAGCCTGTTAGAGCTGCTGCGGTTCTGGTATAAGGAGTGGGTCAGACGGAGCTCAGCTCACACACGTTTGCTTGCTTCCATGCCTCGGCCACGCCCCCTTGACTGTTTTTTTTTTTTTTTAACAAAAATAAGAGGAATACAAATCGGCCAAAACCGATGAATGCATTTGTTATATATATTTTTTTGGATTTGTATTTTTTTTTATTTTTTTTGCAAAATCTTCGCTCTTTTTTTTTTGTTTTTTTTTTTGTTTATAGCCGTGTTCAGAAATGACGCAGAGGTGATCAAATACCACCAAAAGAAAGCTCTATTTGTGGGGAAAAAAAAGACGCAAATTTAGTTTGGGTACAACGTTCTCACGACTGCGCAATTGTCAGGTAAAGGAAAGGCTTGCCGAATCACAAAAAGTGCTCTGGTCCTAACATGGGAAATCCTTCTGGGGGTGAAGTGGTTAATGTGGAATGTATATACGTTCCTTGCTAAAGAACATTTTTTTTTTTTTTTTTTTTTTTTTCATCAAGTTGTCATGAGTAAAGTTTCACTTTAGCTGCAAGTTTGATTGAGACTCCTTATAATCGATACAGGGTCTCAGTTCACCACTCTCTTCTTTTTCACAAAGAAAAAGCTAGCACCAGCAGAAGAGGATTTGCAGATGAACCCCTGGGAAAGTGAATCTGCAACATACTCCTCCATAGCCTTATCATTCAAGACAGAAAATGGGTAAACTCATTCATGAGGAGGAATGGCACCAGGTTGAAGGTCAATTGAGCAATCATAAGCCGGATGTGGTGGCAAAATACTGGCCTGACTTTTGTCAAAGACATCACTGAATTCACGGTATTCCTCTGGCAAAGAAAAGAGTAAAGAAGTGCACATGATCTTAACCACTTCAGCCCCAGAGCCGTTTTTATCACTTGTTTTTTACAAGTTAAAATCAGTATTTTTTGTCTGTAAATTACTTAGAACCCCTAAACATATATTTTTTTTCTAACACCCTAGAGCAGTGATTCTCAACCAGGGTTCCGTAGAACCCTGGGGTTCCTCCAGAGGTTGCCAGGGGTTCCTTGAGCAATGAGCAGTTTCTGCCTCTCAGATAAATTCCCACTGACACCAATGATTTTTTTAGCCATCTTTAAGGAGGTAATTCTTTCCTATGACCACAAGTGTAAGGAGCATTCTTCCCACTAACCATTACACTAATGTATCATGAGTTGTAGATTCTCATTTTTAGCAGGGGTTCCCCGAGACCGGAAAACTATTTAAGGGGTTCCTCCGTGTTGAAAAGGTTGAGAAAGGCTGCCCTAGAGAATAAAATGGCGGTCGTTGCAATACTTTTTGTTACATTGTATTTGCGCAGCGGTCTTTGAAAAAAAATCCACTTTTGAGTTAAAAAATAAGACAAAAGTAAAGTTGGCCCAATTTTTTCTATATTGTGAAAGATAATGTTACGCCGAGTAAATTGATACCCAACATGTCATGTTTCAAAATTGAGCCCGCTTGTGGAATGGCGACAAACTTTGGCACTTAAAAATCTCCATCGGCGACGTTGACATTTTTTTACAGGTTGCATGTTTAGAGTTACAGAGGAGGGCTAGTGCTAACATTATTGCTCTCGCTCTGATTGCAGCAATACCTCACATGTGTGATTTGAACACTGTTTGCATATGCGGGAGAGACTTACGTATGCATTTTCTTTGCTGCGCGAGCTTGCGTGGATGGTGGCGCTTTAACCAGTTCCCAACCATGTCGCGTACATTTACTGCTGCAGAGTGTCGGCGTCCCGCAAATCGCCGTCTATAAACGGTGGCTTGCGCGTGTGCTGTAGCGGGCGGGAGTGCCGCCGCCAGCACGCTCTCATGCCCGCTGCGGCTTGGACGGGCTCGACCTGCGTCGGCGAGCCGCAATTGCCTAGCAGAGAACAAAAACCAGGAACCGCCGATGTAAACACGGCGGTTGCCCGCTCTGTCAGGCAGCATGTGAGAGATCTACTGATCCCTGTTACTGGGATCAGTTAGATCTCCTAGGGACACGCCTAGGGAACACAGTTAGATCTCCCCCTGCAGGTTAACCCCTTCACTGCCAATGACATTTATACAGTAATCAGTGGATATTTTAATTTCTGATCGCTGTATGAATATCATTGGTCCCAAAAAGGTGTCAAAAATGTCCGACATGTCCACTTGCAATATCATAGTCCCGATTAAAAATCGCAGATCGCTGCCATTACTAGTAAAAAAAAAATATGTAAAAACGCCAGAAATGAATTCTCATGGTTTGTAAACGCGGCGACTTTAGTGCCAACCAATCAAACGCCGTTTTTTTTTTTTAAATCGGCCAAAATCGATGAATACATTTTGTGTTTGTTTTATATATATAAATATATATATAATTTTTTTTTTTTGGATATGTATTTTAGCAAAAAGTAAGTAATATTTTTTTTGTTTATAGCGGTGATCAAAAATGATGCGGAGGTGATCAAATACCACCAAAAGAACTCTCCATTTGTGGCAAAAAAAGGATGCAAATTTCATTTGGGTACAACATCGCACGACTGCGCAATTGTCAGTTAAAGTGACTCAGCGCCGAATCGCAAAAAGTGCTCTGGTCCTAACGTGGGAAATCCTTCCGGTCCTTAAGTGGTTAATATTATTTTTTTATTTTTTAGCAATGTTCCTTTTAAAAAAAAAATAAAATATCTGATCACTTTTATTGCTGTGACAAGGAATGTAAACTTCCCTTGTGACAGTAATATATGGTGACAGATACTCTTTATGGAGGGATCGGGGGTCTAAAAGACCCCCAATCCCTCCTTTGCACTTAAAAGTATTGAGATGGACAAAAATGGTGATTCTGAATACTGTCTTTTTTTTTTTTTTATATATTGTTTTTAAATCGGCGGCATTGGCCACTGAGTAAACCGGAAGTGACGTTTGTGCCGTTGCTTTCGGAATTTCACAAAGGAGACCTGATCAAAGCCGATTGCGGCTTCTATCGGGACTCCACACAGCCTGCGAACACGACGGATGGACGCTCCAGTATTCCGGTGGGATGGGAGGCCGGGCAGAGCGGCGGGAGGGGGGGATGTCCCCTCCCACCTCCTGGGATAACGGCAGAGCAGCTTCCAGAGCCGGATCGGCCTTTATCACCAGATAGCCGATCGCCTGCTTTAAAAAAATGGTACCGGGGTATAGCCTGTAGCTGCAGGCTATACCCCAATACATCCACTTTTCCCGACTGCTGTTTATAAACGGCAATTTGTATTAAGTGCTTAATCACTTTCTGAAAACATGTATTAGTGCATTGTGATGACCATGACAGAACCTAGGCACTACGCGAATCAAAAGAGGGATTGTGCCTCTGTAACCAAGGATAACCAATGACAACCGGGTAATGAGGTGAGGAAATGAATTGGATTATCTCATTGTGAAGAGCCTCTATAGCCAAGGTCAATAGAGCGGTTTAATGAGTCATATGGGCAGGCTGTAGAGGTCTCCCATCAATAGCCTCAATGGCAAGTGAGGAGAAACGAGGCTGCAGCGGTATTGAGTGGTTTGACACGAAGGCACTATCTGAACAAGCCTGCAGCCCCAGAATAGATTAGTGCCTGGGTATCAATGGAAAACCCAGACCAGGAAGGGGTTATCGGAACTAGAGGCTTATCCTTCAGGATAGCTGGTTATGCAAAGACTCCACCTAAGGTCTGTCCCCTACAGAACCTCCGGTGTTGGCATTTTCTGGACAAGACTTCAATAAGTAACCTGCCTAGCCACCGTAATGGCACAATCACTCCCTCCTCCTAAAAGCTCTCACTTAGGCAGAGAGACATGTGAAGCCCAGCTGCATGTGCTCTACTTCACTGGAGGAACTCTGTCCCAGGAGGTACTCCTTAAAGCAGTTGTAAACCCCACTTGGTCATTTTTACCTACAGGTAAGCCTATAATAAGGCTTACCTGTAGGTAAAATGAAAATATCCTAAACATGCACCAATATTCACCCTGCATGTAGAAA
This sequence comes from Glandirana rugosa, assembly GCA_018402905.1. Classification (NCBI taxonomy): domain Eukaryota; kingdom Metazoa; phylum Chordata; class Amphibia; order Anura; family Ranidae; genus Glandirana; species Glandirana rugosa. Next base: position 159,782 of record BLSH010513674.1, on the reverse strand, counting down.
GGGACATCACTGGCGCATGCTGTCTGAAGGTCAGGCATACCTTGCTGGAACTTCAGAGCTTTGTGCCGGAACCGAGGGCTCCTGCGCGCATCGAAGGTGAGTATTTCATAATATGCTGGTATGAGATGTATACTAGCACATTATGCCATTGCCTTGCAGGTTTTTTTTTTTAATTTTAAATGATTTAAATCACTAGTAAACTCTACTAGTTAGTACTGTTGACTCACCAACAGTTCCATTCACTTTAATTTGATCGCTGGTGATGCGTCAGTGATCCAACAAGGTGAGGAACGTGGTGGCAGCAGGTGAGTGGATGCCCGCTAACAGGCGCTGCCATGATTGATATGAAATGACAGGTACTCTTTAAATGTAGGGACTTATTCTTGCTGATAGAATGTTTAATATTTGCAAACAAAGTGAAGGTTTCCTATTTAGAATAAGCTATTAGGTTAAAACAGCGATATTAGAAACAATTCAATCATACAATTTTTTGGTCCACCCAAATCCCTCAGCTGCATTAAATGACCAGGAAGAGATCTCAGTTTTGCTCTGGCCTGGTACTCAGTATGGCTACACTGAGAGAGCTACACCTTGAGAGTTGGTTGCTCTAAGGACTGCAAGAGAAAAGGCTTGCGTTTGTTTTATTTGCAGGTGTCAGGCTCTGTAGTACTGTAGTAGTTTAGCGCCGGGGAGGGCAAGGTTTTTGTTTTGCGATTGTTTTGTTTTCTGTCTTGCAACCTTTTACCGAAATTGACAACCCGCCAGATTTTAAGAAAGTTTGCATTCAAGCTGCCTTCTTCCGAGGAAAGGTGATCCACACGAGCTAATCGCCCACACATGGTGGAGTTCAGCAGGCAATTTTCCAAAATGTAAGAATTGGTGAAGGCCCTGCTGCAAGCCAATGCAGCTCAGCGGGAAACCAACCGCCAGGTCCCAGCACAACAGGCGGTTCAACAAGAGGCCGCTGCAGCTTAGCGGGAGGAGAGTCTCCAGGCTACCGAAGCTCAACAGGAGGCAACTCGGCAGGTCATAACGGCTCAGCGGGAGATGAATCTCCTGGCTTACAGAGGCTCTGGCGGAGTTAAAGAAGGGGCCCGCACCTCGCGTGGCATTGGAACCAAAATTGATACGCACCTCTTACCACCTGCAGAAGATGATACCTGCGGATGACGTTGAGGCGTACCTCGCGACTTTTGAAGAAGTGCTCTTCGCTAAGGATGGCCAAAAGAACAATGGTCGGGACTGCTAGCACCTTTTCTGACAGGTGAGCACCAAAAGGCATATTTTGATTTGGAACCTGAAAAAGCCCAGGACTTTGAGTCGCTAAAAACAGAGCTATTCACATGCCTGGGTGTCATCATGGCAGTCCGGGCTCAATGGGTGCATCAGTGGACCTACAGCATGGACCAGCCACCCCGCTCCCAAATATTTGACTTGATCCATCTCACCAAGAAGCGGTTACAGCCAGAGACTTTGCTAGGCCCTCAGATCGTGGAGCGTGTGGTCATGGATCGGTATCTGCGTGCGCTCCCTGCGACTTTGGAGACCCCAACATGGCAACCCAACTGGTGGACCTCGTGGAGAGATACAGTACAGTCTGAGGACTTGTGGTACCCGTCTGCACCCCACTCCAATGTATCTAGGGGTGAAAGGATGGCCCGGCGGACCCGGTAAGACTGTTCCAGGGTTCAAAGATGTGGTGAAGTTTGTTAAGACTGCTACAGCTAAACAGACTATGGGCCCTTGACCTGGAGACTGGCCAAAGGTTTCGGGGACCCTTGAGAGGACTGGGTGTAGAGCGCATACAGTGCTACCATTGTCATGCACTGGGACATGTTGCTGCCAATTGTCCTCTAAATGATGAACCAATGCAGTGCGATAATGCTTATATGAAAAGACACTTTTTGCAGAGGTCGCATGCACTGCATCTTGGTAGGGTCGCATGGAAAAACAAATGTTTGTGATTTCTGTGGTTGGGAAACCAGTCTCTGCACTACTTGATTTGGGTACTGTTGTGACTTTAGTCAATAGCAATTGTGTGAACCCTGCAAAATTACACCCTAGCACAAACTGGGTCATTTGCATCCATGGGGACACTCTGGACTACCAGACTGCGGTGGTTGAGATTGACACCCCTTGGGGCAGCGTGACACATTCAGTGGGGTGGTACCTTCCCTGCTTCATGAGGTCCTGGTGGGGAGGGATTTTCCCCATTTTTGGAAGTTATGGGAAGGCACAAAGTCTGGAGGATAGAGCTCTCCTTGCTGCGGAAGCATGGGAACTCTCACCAGGACCTTTTTGGCAAATGGAAGAGGAGACGGTTGGCAGGACTGAGGGGGGAGGAGGAGACCCTCTTCCTTTTCCTGTAATGGCTGGGGAGCTGGAGGATCTGGAAGACATCTCTCAGCAGGAGTCTAATGAACCAGAGAACCTCTCTGACTCTAATAGTGAGAGTGGACAGAATGGGACCCCTGACTTGGAGGTCAGGAGGGAGGATTTCTGTACAGAGCAATTACGAGATGTGACCCTCATTAGAGCCAGAGACAATATTAAGATGATAGATGGGGAACCTGTGGATCCCAATTGGGAGGTGTATTTCCCCTACGTGGCTCTTAACAATTTGCTGTACCAGGTGGTAAAACACAGTGCGGACGAGGTAGAACAGCTGGTGGTTCCCAAACCCTAATGCAGGATGGTGCTAGATTTGGCCCATGGGCTTATAATGGAGGGACATCTGGGTATGGAGAGAATAACCCAGAAATTCTTCTAGCCCAGGCTCTATGCAGGTGCCAGAGAGTACTGTGAGTCATGCCCCGAGTATCAAATGTCTGCACCGTCACCCTATTGTTGCAGGCCGCTTGTTCCCCTACCCATAATTGAAGTGTCCTTCGAGAGAACTGGCATAGGTCTGGTGGGGCCAGTAGTAAAGTCTGCCCGGGGCCACCAACACATTCTGGTAATACTGGACTGCGCGACATGCTACCCTGAAGCCATACTCTTGCTGAATACCTCCTCTAAGACTATTGCCAAGGAATTAGTCGCGTAGGGATCCCAAAAGAGATCTTAACGGACCAGGGCACCCCCTTCATTTCCAGGGTTACTAAGGAACTGTGCAAGTTGTACAAAACCTCCTATCTCCGTACCTCTACCACCCCCAAACGGATGAACTTGTGGAGAGGTTTAATAAAACCCTCAAAAGTATGTTAAAAAAGGTGGTCGACAAAGCTGTGAGAAATTGTGATTCTTTGCTACCATACCTCATGTTTGACATACAAGAGGTTCCGCAGGCGTCTATGGGCTATTCCTTGTTTGTACACTTGTATGGTAGACATCCCATGCTAGATGTCGCAAAAGAAACGTGGGAAGGGGAGTATAGAAGTGTCATTGAGCATGTCTCCTTGATGCAGGATCGAATTGCAGATGTCCTTTCCCTTGTACACGAACATATGGAGCGAGCCCAGGATGCCCAGAGGAGGGTTTATAATCTGGGTGCCAAGACCCAAACTTTCAACCCCAGGGATAGAGTGCTGGTGCTAGTCCCCACTGGGATTCCTGGCCAAGTGGCAGGGTCCCTTTTGAGGTTAGGAAGGAATAGGGGAGGTAAACTACAAAGTTTACTAGCCAGGGAAGAGAAAACCACAGCAAATTTACCATGTTAATCTCTTAAAACCATGGAAGGATAGAGAGAGTTTACTGACAGTCTCCCCTCCACAAAAGGACAGGGTACCAATGACCCCTGACAACCCCATAACCGAGTCCTTGTCTGTAACGCAACAAAATTACATCAAGGAATTTGTGAGTAAAAATAAAGACTTTCTCCCCTTTACCCGGACTGATCATCACGGAACCAGGTGTTCGCATAAATGTGAAACCCTATAGAATCCCTGAGGCTAGATGAGAGTCAGTGGCAAAGGAAATCAAAACCATGTTAGAATTGAACGAGATAGAGCAGCCCCATAGTGCTGGTCCCGAAGCCCGATGGCACTATAAGATTTTATAATGACTTTAGAAAGTTAAATAGTGTGTCCAAGTTTGATGCCTACCCGATTCCTCGAATTGACAAATTTTATAGACCAATTGGGAGGTGTCCGGTACATAACGCTAGAACGAAGGGCTATTAGAAGATACCCCTCATAGAGACAGCAAAAGAGTAGACTGCTTTTTCCACCCCTGGAGGGTCTTTTCAATACAAGTGAATGTCATTTGGGTTGCACGGGGCCCCTGCATCATTCCAAAGAATAATGGATAAAATCCTCAGACCGCACCGCTCCTACGCAGCCGCCTACTTGGATGATGTGGTCACCCACAGCCCCATTTGGGAATCGCATATAACCCCAGTGCAAGCAGTGATAGATTCCCTTATAAAAGCGGGTCTCACAGCCAACCCAAGAAAGTGTGCCATCGGTCTAGAGGAGGCCAAATACCTTGGCCACATTATCGGTCGGGGATTCGTTAAACCCCAAAACAACAAACTGGAGGCAATCCAGAAATGGCCCCAACCTTTAAGTAAAAAGCAGGTGCAAGCGTTTCTGGGGATAACTGGGTACTATAGGTGCTTCATATCTGACTTCCACCGCCACCATTGCCATCCCACTGAAGGAACCTGACAAAGGGTCCGTAGTCGGTTATGGTGAAGTGGAACCCCGAAGCCGAGAGGGCGTTTCAGAAGTTGAAACAAGCCCTCTGTGTACAACCGGTGCTGGTGACCCCGGACAAACCAAGGACTTTGTGGTGCAGACCAATACCTCTGATGTGGGTCTAGGGGCTGTACTGTCCCAGATCACCCGGTTGTATACCTAAGCCAGAAACTTAACTGGCACGAGAAAAATTATGCCATAGTTGAGAAGGAATTTCTCGCTATTTAATGGGCCTTGGAGGCCCTAAGGTATTATTTATTGGGCAGGCCGTTTAGACTGGTCACCGACCCATGCCCCCCTGAAGTGGATGTGTAACAACGGGGAACAAAATAGTCGGGTGACAAGGTGGTTTTATACAGTGGAACATAGGACGGGAAAGCTGCAAAATAATGTGGATGCCCTTTCCTGGGTCCACTGTTATGGGTGTGACAGTTGCTCCGCCCCCGGGGCTTGAGCAGAGGGGGGATATGTGACGTTATTCGAGGTGCGATAGTGGGCCATATTTTTCGCCTCGCATGCGTTCACATGGAGTGGACTAGTGAGACTCCGACCCGGGTTTTGCCAGCCACCGTGGCAGAGCTGGCTCCGGCCCGGAGTTTCTGGTCCACCCAAATCCCTCCTAAGCTGCATTAAATGACAAGGAATAGATCTCAGTTTCCCTCTGGCCTGGGACTCGGTATGACTACACTGAGAGAGCTACACCTTGAGAGTTGGTTGCTCTAAGGACTGCAAGAGAAAAGGTTTGCGTTTTGTTTTGTTTTAAAGTGTCAGGGACAAGCCCGGCACCATATAGAGAGGTATCCTGCTCTGTAGTAGTTTAGCGCCGGACAGCAAGGTTTTTGTTTTGCTATTTTGTTTGTTTTTCTGTCTTGTAACCTTTTACCAAAATAAAACTGGCAACCCACCAGATTTTAAGAAAGTTTGCCTTCAAGCTGCCTTCTTCCCACAAAAGGTGATCCACACGAGCTAATCACCCACAAGCCTCATGCTTCATAACTAAGCTCCATTTCATGCTGAATAAACAAAATTATTAATGTATCTTAAATCAGGGCTTGACAAATTTGCTTTGAGTCTAGGAGCCTGCTAGGAGCCAGTATTTTTAGCGTAGGGTGGGTTGTCAGCACCCAGGGTAAGGCAAGCAATTTGCGCCCCCTAACTTACTCACAACAGAGCAGCCAGTCAGATTTTAACTTGTAAGCAACAAATGTCAGAAAGAGGTTTAGTCTTTAAGTGGTTAAAGTGGAGTTCCACCCGAAAGTGGAACTTCCCCTTTAAATATAGGTGACATGCCACAATTAGCATGTCATTAGCACGTCACAGGTCCCAGAAGATTGCCGGGCCATTCACACTTGTGAAGGCACAGCCGGGCGCCCACACTTGCGATGCCGTGGAGGGGAGGGAGAGAGGAGCGAAGCATCGGGCGGCCGCATCGCTGGACCATGGGATAGGCGAGTATCTGATTATTAAAAGTCAGCAGCTACACTTTTTGTAGCTACTGACTTTTAACTAGGTGGAACTCTGTTTTAAACTGAGCTCATTTACAGACCGGAGTTCATTCCTTTCATAAAAGAACCTAGAGATACATTGTTTATACTTATCAGGGAAACTTTGCAGGCTGCCTGGATTGTTGTCAGAAACTTGGCAAGCTGCCTGGATTTTTGTTTATCTCTAACATCTGTCAGCTTAGGCAGAGAATGGCTCTTCTCTGAATCGGAGATAGTGAGGGGAGAGAAGAATGGCTGCTGCTTGCCAGGCCGCAGTTTCTGGTCACCATGGTGACCTGGCACCCAGGGTTTGTAGAGCCCTGTCTTAAATAGAAAACTATCTTTGGATAGATTTTTACTGCAAAAGCATTTTATTAAAATAAATTTGATAAAATTCAAAAAATCCGATCTAAATCCAAAAAATTAGATTACTCTTATGTTCACTGACAGACGCAGCTCTTCTTATGACACATGGGGTTATGCTCATATCACTAGGAGTAGACTAGGCAAAAATAAAACAAAAGCATAGGTTGGCCCCTCCCAGGGGGTCGTCCTCACCTTAGCATATAATCCCCCTGCTTTGCATAGCACATCAGTTTTTATTGCCTAGTGCAAGGAGTAGACCTGGTTCCCTATGGGATCTGCGGTCTCCTAAAGGTTTTTCTGATGAAGACTGCTATCAAGAAGCCGGCTGGTGGTATAGAGGATATCTAGAATCCAAAAACTTTCCCCAGTCCGGCCAACGTCTGTGCGAGCTACCCTTAGCGGGGGCACGCCACATAGCGCCCGTTCCGTGCGGGCGGCCAGTGGGTAATCACACTAGAGCTCAGTGACTGGTTCTGTTCCTGTCCAGGGGCCTGGCCAGCAGCATGCCTCTCCATGGGGAGGTAAGTCTGCTCCAGGTGGCTACCCGCTGCGCCCGTCGGATCGGTGAGTAGACCCCTCTTCCGTCTTAGGGCGTGGAGAGTGGGGACCTGGGCAGCTTATAAGGTAGCCAGCCAGTGGAGGCCTATTAGTGGGGACGCATCTGGGGTGGTCATCTCCCGTTCTCCCCCCCTGCAGTACCGGACCCCGCACTGACAATTCGGAGACTGCATTTGGCGGTTCGCCGCATTCGGTGTGGATCGCCGTTCGTTTGTCCGCCGACCGCGCCATTTTGCATTAAGCTCGGCTTGTGTTGATGGCAGCAGCCTTTGGCGACCCCCAGTGGTCGTTCTCGGTATTACAGGAAGTATTAAAAACAGCAGAAGCACTTCCGTTTTTGCTTGGACAAGCGTGGCTGACAGACGGCGGTGCAGGCTCTTGAAGTGCAGTGGATTTTTGGCATTGCTCATTCCGGTCACAGTGCTGAGGCATTTAAAACAGCAAGTATAGCTGGCTTTCCCTGGGTGCTGGTAGCGGTGGGTGCAATCCTCCTGGGTCTCCCTGGCTGATTGGTGGGGTAGAGGTGGTGGTCACACAGTGGGGGTGCCGGAAGAGGCCGGCAGTGCTATGGCAGGGGTACCTGCAGAGCAACAATCCACCCCGGGAACTTTGGAGTCCTTGGAACAGCTGAGGGCTGTATTTGGGGAGTTCTTTCCCCCGGGCGGGGGACCCAATTCCGGGGGGCCCCAAAAAACGCCCGCCCCCCCCCGTCATTCTTCGGGGGAGGATTCGGAACCAGAGAGGGCCTTGGTGGTCACGGGAACCCACGTGGACCTGTCAGAGGGTGAACTGATACCCTCAGACGGCGAAGGTGATCAGGAGGCTCCATTTTCGTGCGACAAAGCGATAGTGGCCACTTTGATCACTGATATCCGCGATGCCATGCGACTTGACCAAGCAGGGGAGTCGCTTGAGTCCACATATATTTGTGGATCGCTTAAGCCCTCTAGGTCCCCTAGGGCCTACCCTTATGATCAGGTGTTTGAACAGGCGATGTTCAAGGAATGGCTACGGCCTCAAAATTCCTTTGCTTTACCTAAAAGCTTTGCTGTTCGCTACCCCTTTGAGGATAGCTTTACTAAGAGACAGGCTTCCCCAGCAGTGGACCCACCGGTGGCCCATCTGAATAAGGCAACGACCATTCCCTTGGAGGGGTCTTCGTCTTTTAAAGAGGCGGCCAATCGCCGCACGGAAGCAGTGTCTAAGGTACTGTTCTTGTTGGCTGGGTCAGCCATGCGGCCAGCTCTGGCGACTGCTATGGCGGCAAAATCTCTTCACGAGCACGCTGCCACATTACACACCGGTTTAACTTATGAGTGTGCACAGGCTGAGATGCAACGTACACAACACTTGGAAGAAGGTCTCCGCTACCTATGCGATGCGGCCTTGGACCTGCTTCCCATACTGTCAAAAATGGCTGTTTTTGCAATTTTTATCAGGCGGGTGCTGTGGCTCCGCTCTTGGTCGGGCGACCAGGCTTCGAAGAAAGCTCTTACAGATCTTCCCTTTCAGGGAGAGGGCATCTGTTTGGCCCACAGTTAGATGAAATCATTAAGGATTTCACGGGAGGGAAGAGTACTTTCCTTCCGGAGCCAAAACGACGAGATTTTTGCCGTAGGCAGGGCCCTGTTTCTTCAGGTCAGAAGAAGTTTTTTCGTGCACCCGGCTCAGCGGGTAAGGGCTTCAAGTCCGGTAAGGCTTCCGCTGGGTCCAGTAAAAGGCCCTGGCAACATAAGTCCGAATAAAACAAAGGATAAGTCAACCTCTGCATGATGGGTTGCCCCTGCCCAACTCACGAGTGGGGGGCCGGTTGCTGGGGTTCGCAGACAGATGGGCTGCCCGCATCACCGATCGGTGGGTGCTGGAGGTGGTGTCCTCCGGGTACAGGATAGAGTTCATCTCTCTACCCCCAGAAAGGTTCTTCCCTTCGAACTTAAAACTCCCTCAGGCGCGTCGGGAGGCGCTTCTGGGCGCCGTCCGGGTGCTTGCCGAACAGGGGGTGATTGTACTGGTACCCGCGGTGGAAAGATTTCACGGGTTTTACTCAAACCTCTTTGTGGTGCCCAAGAAGGGCGGTGTCAGGCCAGTTCTGGACCTGAAGGCATTAAACTGCTTTGTAAAGACAGAGATTCAGGATGGAGTCCATCCGCTCGGTCGTGGCCACCCTGCACCAAGGGGAACTCATGGCGTCCCTGGATATCAGGGACGCGTATCTTCACGTTCCAGTTTGTCACAGTCACCAGCGTTTTCTACGCTTCGCAGTGGGAGATCTGCATTACCAGTTTGTGGCACTTCCCTTCGGGCTTGCTTCGTCCCCCCGAGTGTTCACCAAGGTGGTGGCCCCGATACTGGCACTGTTGAGACAGAGAGGTATCGCGGTGGTGGCGTACCTTGACGATTTACTCCTGAGAGCAGAGTCAGCATGGTGGCCTCGTCAGCTACCATTTCTCGTTGGATCAGGAAGACCGTGACTCATGCATATGAGGTTTGGGGCAAGGTTCCCCCGTTTCCAGTCACGGCTCATTCCACCAGGGCAGTTAGTACTTCCTGGGCATTTAGACACCTGGCCTCGGTGTCTCAGGTGTGCAAAGCGGCTACGTGGGCCTCAGTGCACATGTTTACTAAGTTTTATAAGATTGATGTCTCAGCATCTTCGGATGCTGCCTTTGGCCGCAAAGTATTACAAGCGCAGTTTAGGCGCGGATGGCTTTTTTGTTGGGTACTGTTATAGTTTGCCCACCCCTCTTGATTGGCACAGCTTTGGGACATCCCCATGTGTCATAAGAAGAGCTGCGTCTGTCAGTGAACGTAAGCGGATTTTATTATAACTTACCGTAAAATCCTTTTTTCTGAGTTCACTGACAGACGCAGCACCCACCCCTCTGTGGAGTTTGTACGGCTTGTTATGAACTGATGTGCTATGCAGAGCAGGGGGATTATATGCTAAGGTGAGGACGGCCCCCTGGGAGGGGCCAACCTATGCTTTTGTTTTATTTTTGCCTAGTCTACTCCAAGTGATATGAGCATAACCCCATGTGTCATAAGAAGAGCTGCGTCTGTCAGTGAGCTCAGAGAAAAGGATTTTACGGTAAGTTATAATAAAATCCCTTTTTATTTTAATTTTATTTTTTTTAACCACTTTGGCCCTGGAAGGATTTTCCTCCTTCCTGAGCAGAGCACTTTTTTGCGATTTCCGCACTGCATCGCTTTAACTGACGATTGTGCGATGTTGTACCTAAACAAAATTGATGTCCTTTTTTCCCCACAGAGCTTTGTTATGGTGGTATTTGGTCACCTCTGGGTTTTTTATTTTATGCGCTATAAACAAAAAAAAGTGACAATTTTGAAAAAACCCCAATATTTTTTACTTTTTGCTATAATACATGTCCAAAAAAACAAATTTATTCATCAGTTTAGGGCGATATATATTCTTCTACATATTTGTGGTAAAAAAAAATCGCAATAGGCGTATATTGATTGGTTTGCGCAAAAGTTGCTGCGTTTACAAACTATGAGAATTAATTTATGGCGTTTATACTATTTTTTTTTTTTTTTTTTTACTAGTAATGGCGGCGATCTGCGGTTTTTATCGGGGCTGCGATATTGCGGCGGACATATCGGACATTTTTTACACTTTTTTTGGGACCAATGACATTTATACAGCTAAAAATAGCCACTGATTTCTGTGTAAATATCTTTGGCAGGGAAGGGGTTAACTGTGTTCCCTATGTGTGTTCTAACTGTATGGGGGCTGGGCTGGCAGGGGCATGACAGATCTAACTGATCCTGATTACAGGGATCAGTAGATCTGTTGCGCCGCCTTTCAGAATGGGGAACCGCTGTGTTTACATCGGTGGCTCCCTGTTCTGTCTCTGTAGTAGGCGATCACGGGTCGTCAGCGGGCATCGAGTCCGCCGACCCACGGGCACGCTCAAGGAGCGTGCCGCCCACAACTGCGTGGATCGCTGTTTACAGTCGGCGATCTGCGCAGCGGAGCCACACTGCCACTGTATATCCACGCGAGGCGATCGGCAAGTGGTTAAAAAAAAAAGATTGATTTTTTTTTTATTCACCCTGTCTCGTACTGTTTTTTTTTTTTTAATCAGAAAAGATACTTTATTGAGCATTTTATGTAAATAACAGACAGTGAAGTGTCAAATACATATTTTTTCTTTTCTTTCATTTTTCGGAAATATGCACCAATGTCAGATTAAACACTTCCTATAAACACTGTAAACGCTTGTCGCTCACTATTTGGATGCGGGTCGACCATCACCTGGTCGCCATACTTGTAAAATCAAAAAGAAATAACATAAACTTAAATTGAAACCAATAAACAACGTTTCTGTCGACTGCGTGTGTGTCTATCTATTAGTTGGAATGTCCAGCCAGGGCATCTATATAATAACCACACTGAGGTCACTTCATTTGACTAGATTGCTAGTAATTTGTCTAGTACAAGCTGTGTAGGGGCAACTTTCGGGTTGTTTAACCAATGTTGCCATATTTTTTGAAATTTCAGTGGGGTGTTTCTATGAATATACGTAGCTTTTTCCCTTATTAGGATTTGGTTTACCTGCTGGATCCATTGCCCGCTAGTAGGAGTATGGGGTGACATCCAGAATCTCGCAATTAATTTCTTGGCTAGGTATAGTAATCTGATTAATGCTATGTAAGTGTGTGGGGAATATTCCTCAACCATTAACCCACCCAGGACACATACTACAGGGTCAAGTTCCAGTTGAATGTGAAAGGTAGTGTTAATGATGGATAGCACATTGCTCCAATATCGCACTAGTTTTGGGCATCGCCAAAGCATATGAATTAAAGTACCTTGATGTACATTGCATTTCGGGCAGATAGGGGAATCTCTTCTGTTCCATCTATGTAATTGTACTGGCGTACGGTAAGCCCTATGAAGTATAAATAAATGAGATAGCCTGTGTGAGGCTGAAACTGACACCAACGGTCCAGCCCCCAGTATTTCTATCCAGATATCCTGGTCAATTGGCCCTATGTCTACTTCCCATTTCTCTTTACAGGGCAGTAATTCAGAGGCCTGGATACCGGAGAGTAATGCACCATATATTCCTGATATCATGCCTTTCTTATCCTTGGTAGAGAATATCTCCTTTAGGAATGTAGACTCCTCCAACTTAAGCGTAGAGTGTCGGCCTTGTGCCCCCAGAGCGTGCCTCAGTTGCATATACAAATAGTGCCTATTCCTCAATCGTGGGAATTCCAAAGATAGTTGAGCAAAGGACTTCAGCTCTTGTCCCTCAAAGAACTCATAAACATATTTAATCCCCACCTCCCTCCAGGATGAGTATCTTCCAAGCTTAGTAAATTCCCTGTAGTTTCTGTTGTGCCAGAGGGGGGTATAAGTATGAAAACCAGTAATGCCCAGCCTTCGTTTTATCTCCTTCCACAATTTTACCAAGAGTTGTATCGTGGGACACTGGCCCGGAGCCCCAGGCAGACCGCCCTCCATCTGTGAAAGCGCAGAAAATTCTATTAAGGACTGTATGATTAAAGTTCTAGAGGGATCAGCCACCACCAGGAGGTCCCATCCAGTTAACTGCTGTAACTGAGCAGTCAGGAAATATGTGTGAGAGTGAGGGATCGCCATTCCTGCCTGATCTTTGGGGTATTGAAGAGTGGTTAATTTAATTCTCGCAACGCCTCTTTTCCACAACAGTTCCCTATATTGGGAGTCTATACGGTCAAACCAGTACCCTGGAATCCAAATTGGTGAGTTGTGGAGAATGTATAAAAGCTGGGGTGCCCACACCATTTTTATCAAATTCGCTCTACCAGTAACCGACAACGGCAGCTTGCACCAACTAACGCATTTTTGTTTAAATTTTTGTAGAAATGGTTTAAGGTTTAATCGTATATATTCTCCAACGTTACCTGTCACTGTCACCCCCAGGTACCTGAATGAGTTGACCACCTCCACCTGGGATGCCTCAGGAGGCAGATCCATTATCAAGGGGTCTAGCGGCAATAAAGCAGATTTGTGCCAGTTGATAGCGAAACCAGAGTGTTTCCCAAAAGTGTCAATTAGCCGCATAACTGCCACCAATGACCCAGCTGTATCTCCCAGGTAAATCAGGGTATCATCCGCATATAGGGAGAGCTTATCCTCCCGCACCCCCCTACGGAATCCCACGATCTCGGAGGAAGCTCTCACCATGGCAGCCAGAGGTTCCAGCGCCATGGCGAAAAGCAGGGGGGACAGCGGGCAACCCTGTCTAGTTCCACGATGCAACGAAAATGCATCCGACAGGTCTCCATTAATGCGAATACGTGCACTCGGATCTGCATAGAGGAGTTGTACCCATGCCAGAAAGCTCTCTCCCACGTCAAACTTGTGCAGGACAGCCCATAAGTATTGCCACTCGACGCTGTCGAATGCCTTGGCAGCGTCGAGTGAGAACACCGCCCTGTTTCCCAGGTTATCAACTGGGAGTTGTATATTTAAGTATAGCCTACGTATGTTCAGTGCAGTTGACCTAGCCGGGATAAAGCTGGACTGATCTAAATGTATTAAGTCAGTTATTACTTTCGCCAGCCTCGTCGCTAAGACCCTAGCCAGCAGCTTGACGTCCATGTTCATCAATGATATTGGCCTGTATGAGTCTGGAATTGAGGGGTCCTTCCCAGGTTTTGGCAGCACTATGATGGCCTCTCTCATAGACCCTGGCAAGATTCCTGTTTTAAGCGCATCATTAAGTGTTTCCAGAAGTATGGGCAATAGCAATTCTCCGTACCGTTTGTACGTTTCTATGGGCAGACCATCAGAACCTGGGGCCTTATTATTAGCCATCGTGGCCACCGCTGCAGACAGTTCTTCTATGGTTATGGGTGCATTTAGCATTGTCTGTCCCTCGTCCGTCAAACCGGGGAGGGAACACGTATAGAGGTATTGCGTTAATGCATTCCTCGAGGGCTCAATCTTGGACCGGTAAAGGTCACCAAAATAGTTTTTAAACACTTGCAGGATCTGTTTGGTATCCTGCATCCTGTCTCCTGTTGAGTTTTGTATAGTCTGTATATGAGATATACCCTGTTGCGATCGGGAGATGACAGCGAGAAGGTGACCTGTGTTCTCGCCTTCCTCGAAGTATCTTTGCTGCATAAAGAACCATTTGTTCTCAGCTGCATTAATAGTAATCTGCTGATGTAATGCCTGAGCAGCCAGCCAGCTTCTTTCAGATGCCGGAGACAGATTCGCGATGTATTGTTCCTCCGCCCTTTTTGCCGCACTCAACACCTGTGTCTCCCAAGCTCTTGTGTCCGTTTTAATTTTGGAGATCTGTTTGATAATTACTCCTCTAATATGTGCTTTAAGGGCGTCCCAGATCACCCCAGTGGCAGCCGACCCCCTATTAATGTGTATAAAGGCTGGGATCTCCCTGGATAACGGATCCGTGGTCGGAAGCAGGTTAAACCAAAATGGATTAACCTTCCATAGCTTGTTACCTTTTGTCCCATTAACATGAATTTGTACAAGTAACAAGGAATGATCAGACATACTTCTTGGAAGATACTCAAACCTATGTACCAAGGTAAGTGCCATGGAGTTGCCCAGGCACATATCTATGCGAGATAGCCCTTTATAAGTAGTGGAATAGCAGGAGTAGCATTTCCCCTCAGGGAATCTATTCCTCCATACATCACATAACCCCAGTTCCGAAACTGTTCTTGCAAATTGAGTGGGGCCCGGGGGACCCGGAGCCCGAAGCCCACCCGGTATAAATTTGTCCTTGCTTTTGTCCATCAAATTATTAAAGTCCCCCAGGACCCACACCGGCAAGCCCGGACTCGCAGCCATAAAGCCAGCTAAGTGCATCAAGCATTCTGAGTTGAACGGTGGAGGAACATAAATCTTAGTCAGAATACAAAGTATACCCGCTAGCTTACATTTCAAGAAAATATACCTGCCTTGGGGGTCTATCTGCGACAGGACTAGCTCAAAATGGACATTGTTAGAGATAAGAATGCTAACCCCCTCTGGAGTAAGCGGTATGGGTGGCGTGAAACTGCGTGGCGTAGCTGCGATGACGGAGCAAGTGCACCGTGTCTGGTTGAAGATGGGTTTCCTGCGGGCACAAAATTGCAGCGGGATAAGATTTAGTTGCAGAAAACATAGCCACTCGTTTCACTCCATCATTAAGTCCCCGCACATTCCACGACATTAAGGTATATAATCCTGCCATTTTACATTATGCCACATATGAGATTGGTTCCCATTAGAAATAGGCCCCAGTGCCTCAGCCTCCACCCACCTCCATAAGGTACATGTGGAATCCCATAACAAAGCCTTATTGGTAGTGATATTGCAGAGAACCCTTATAGCCTTAAAGAGCCAAAAAAATAAATGAAAAAAATAAGTGCATAGTATACATAGGGAGTAAGGTTGTTCCTGGGTCAGTCTCAAGAGCCAGTTCAGGTAAATGAATAGATAAGTGTGCAATAGACACCAGAGTATGTATTTCCCTGCAACTGAATGGTTAGTACCCCAAAATAATGTACAACTGTATTGGCTCATATATATAAGCGCCCTCAATACGTTAGTTGGTGACCATATATTCCGCAGTCTGGAGAAAAAAAAACAAAGAAACAGCAACATAATCCAAAAGATGGAAACAAGCAAAAACTGTGAGACCATCAAACGTTATTCCACACGGGACAGAACTCTGTAGGGGGGCCCCAACGTAGCTAGGTAGCCCAGCAATCTGAAAGAGCTTGCTTGTCCTCCTAAGAATAACAGTGGTAGATTTAGCTTGGCATCTGAGATTTCTCTCCGCCTGTCAAAAAGATGCCATACAATAAGGAATAGGGGTCATCATTTAAGGCGCCGTCTTCTTCTTTAAGGAGTGTTCCATGCGATCTAACCAATCCGCAGCAACATTGGCTTTGTCAAAGAAATGTGTGTCGTTGTTGGCCGCCACCCGCAGGTGGGCCGGGTACAGCATGGCATAGGTAACATCAAATCATCTTAAACGCCTCTTAACTTCTGTGAATTTAGCCCGCCTGCGTTGTAGCTCCGCTGAGAAATCAGGATAAAAGGAAATACGGGTATTATCCATTTTCATCAGTTCGCCTTTGGTGCGAGCTAGGTGCAGAATGGCATCTCTGTCTTTAAAGTTCAGTAGTTTGTATAGAAAGGGCCTCGGTGGCTCGCCAGGGCGTAATGGCCGTGCGGGCACCCTGTGAGCTCTTTCCACCGCAAACATTGGTGAAAAGGCTTCCCTTCCGAATGTTTCCACCAGCCATTTTTCAATAAACATAACAGGGTTTTTACCCTCTGCTCTTTCAGGGATGCCCACAGCTCTAACATTGTTCCTTCTTGCCCGATTTTCCATATCTTCTAATCTGGCTGCATGGGCTGCGGTGACTGTCTGAACATGTCTCAGTTCCCTTTGCATGGGCGCCATGTCATCTTCTAGTGTACCCACGCGGCCCTCTAGGGCCGCTGCACGTTCCCTTAATTTCTGCATGTCCTGCCTCACAAGTGTCAGTTCCACTTTCACCCCTTTAACCTCAGATGTAAGGGAATGTAATGTAAGATTACAGGACGTGACAGCCGCCAGTATCTCTCTAAGTGTAGGTTCAGGTCCGTCTGAGCTCCCTGCAGTTACGACCGTTGTGGGAAGTGAAGACCCAGGGTTACTCACCGCGTCCCATACCGCAGGATCCTCTGCATCCTCCGTCCACTCCGGGTCTGGATTGTCTGTGGTAGGGACCTCCGCGGCTTGTACAGCTGCCGATCGGGTTGGGGTAGCTGGGGTGTCCCGTAAGCCGGCCTTAGCGAACAGTTTCTGTGCCGCCTCCTTAGCCATGCTGGGGAGCCGGGCGCCATCTTGGGAAGCATGGTCCGGACCCGCCATCCATTCTTTCCCCTTTTTAGACATGTCCCGGTTGATAATACGAGCACCCGCGAGTGGCAACTTAATCCCTGCTTCACTGACGGTGACCCGGCACGTAGATTAGCCCAGGTACGGCGGATTTCAGGATAAAATCAGTATTTCCCGGCGGAGAGCCTCGTCAGTGCGACTTACTCCATACGCTGCAAGCCACGCCCCCCTCGTACTCTGTTTAGTGGACATGAGGTTTTTGGCACAAAAGGTAGAGGGAGCGGGAATATCAAACAACCTTATAAAGGAGGCCACAAACCTGGTAATTCCGCACAACTGTTTTTTGTGTCTCCCATAGTGGGTTTGCCCAAGCCAAGGCGCTATCAGAAAGCGAAGCAATAATGAAGCCTACTTTGCTTCTGTCCATAGGGAACGCCTAGGGCAGCATCTCAAAATATATTACAACCTGGTTGACAAACCCTCTGCTGATCGCCCCAAAAACGGAGGAACTGTAACAGAACCAGTCATACCTCTTACACAGGTAGTATTAGAGGTGGCTGCCTGAACAGAAACTGTAGCAGTAGCAGTGATGGCTTGCAACACTGGTTGTGCCGGAGTGGGAGGATCCAGATAAGCAGTTCGAATCGGGAGTGTCTGTAAGGCTATGGCAAACTGATCCATGCAGTGGTGCTGCTCATCCAATCTGGAGAAAATATTACAACTAAGTGGATTGCCTGCATCTTCTGAATTAATAGTTCTCCTGTAATGTCAGGAACCATAAACCTGGCAGAGACAGAAAATGAAGTTCAAGTGACACCTTTAATGTAATAGTGAAAATAGCACAGTTCAGGAATGTAGTCTAAAACAGTAGCCAGGGTTTGGAAGCCAGAGCGCGTAATCAGACGAGCCAGGATCAGGGAAACAGAAGTCAGCGTTGTTGGAAGCAGGAATCGGAAGAGAAGTCAGCCAGGCTAAAGCCTCGTACACACGGTTCGATGATCGTTTACAACAGGTCGTACGAACAACCGCTGTATGCTAATCCGACCATTAGTATGCACGATTAGAACAGCTGATGTATGACGGTCGTACAACACGAGTTGTATGAGCAACTAGAAAACTTTGGCAGTACCAACAAGTGGTCGTACGACCGTTGTATCGTATGTACAGAGAAGAAGGTCCAACAAGTTGTACTGTGCAAAACATGTATGCTCAGAAACAGCCGGACTCAAATTACATGCACCTGAACTTTCTCTTTATACGTTCATAACACGTCACTGTGTGAAGATACGATTTGGGCAGTTCGGTCGTACGATTGTCGCATCGTGTGTACGAGACCTTAGTCATACAAACATAGACCTATCCTCAGACAAAAAGATTAACAACCCCCCCCCAATACAAAACGTGTGTTTTTTATTCTGCCCTCATTTTTCTATGTTTCTTTTTTCTGCATCCCTTCAAAGTGCCGAATGAAAAAAAAAATCCTTCTGCATCTGTCAGCACAGAGGAAGGGGCAGAGAGCTGCAGTTAGAGCTCTTGCACGGTGCGAGAGCTGATTGGAGGAAAGGGACACACCCCCCTTTACACACAGCACAGGAATGAGGGAATGATGCAGAACTGTGTTGCAAATAGACCAGCTATGTGCTGAGCTCTCCTCCCCTGTCACCATTATATTTTTGGTGTCAGGATAACTTATTAGAAGTGACACATGCTGATAAGAGGAACTAAGCACCAGAGAGAAATTACACTCACAAGTAAACACTACAGATATATGTGCTGTATTCATGACTGAGATTTACAACCACTTTTAAGTTTCCTTGGGCAACCACTGCATCTACAGTCCTCAACGTTGCCGTTTTTTTTTGTGCTTCTTTAAAAAAGCTAGAACAGCATGTCTTGAACCCCCAGTCTGCTTTGAAATCTTTACCTGGGAGAGACCTTGTTGATGCAGTAGAACTAACTTGTGTCTTTTTGCTTTGCTCAGTCTTGCAATGGTGTATGTGGCCTGTGACACAACTGTCTTCCACAACCTCACCTTAGCAGAGTTTCTGTTCCTTGCTCAGTTTTAAACCTCCTGCACAGCTGTTTCTGTTTGTTAATGGCTGGGTTGGTATAATTGGCTAATCATTCACCTTACTCTAATCCTACAAAATCCCTGCGGTTTAAGAATTGATGCTGATTTGGAGTGGAAGGGTAATCACGCCAAATATTGATTTGATCATAGGTGTGCGCAGCCTATTGCATTAGAGTGTACACCCTAAAGCTCAAGCACATGTGTGTCTGGTCTGTATGTGTGTATAAACAAAAGTAAACTGCGCTAAGGTCCCACAAGTAAGCAGCAGCCAAAAAACAAAGGACACAATAAGAAAATCTAAAGCTGTGCTATTAATGACAGTCCATATAATGAAAAAGTCTTAAAAAGGTAAGGATAACCGTTGATCAGACACCCAGTGCACTTCCTATAGTGTGCATCCACCACCAGACAATAAGGGGGCTTACCAGACCCAGCTGGAAGCCAAGCATGGGATAATATTATCTGGATCGCTTGTTAAATGAGTTTCTGCAATAATGGAATCACTGTATGAACGTTTCCACAGCAACGAAGAGGTTGAGCGTTCTCAAGGTATAATTAGTATATCAACTCACAGGCTGCCTTCACATGTATTCCTCGTTGTATCAGGCCATGGTTGCAACGGACCACCAACAGGGAAACAAAGAAAGCCCCAATAGTGAAGTACTGTATGTAAAATTAATTAAAGTAAAAACGCAGGGTACTCACATAGTCGGAACAAATGTCAGCATGTAAAATAAAAGCCGGCTCTCCCAAAACACATAGGTGACGTCAGCGCGCCCTCCCGACGTACGTTTCGTCAAAGGTGACATCGTCTGGAGATGGGGCGCGCCGCTGAGTCACCACATTTATAGCTGCCAGCCGCCCCTGGGTCTGAAGCATGAGTGGCCATTTTAACTGCTGGAATCGGCTCCCTTACATCGGGAAATCAATCACGAAAGGGATGTAGTTATTCCGCCCTCAAGTCCGAGGCACCCACGGCCATCTTAGCTGCTGGAAATGTTCCCATTTCCCAAAGGAGCTTATAAGGACCGTCAACATTGGTACGCTCCAAATTACTAGAAGCGTCACATAGCATTCGCTGGAATATTGGCACTTATCCTTGTCTTCAAGGTACATATAATGGGATACTAAATTGACCTAACGAAAAAAATATAAATATAATATATATCCAACTATAAATAATAAATAAAAATATTGTGAATATGATCATTATTGGCAATGAATTACAAAAATAAATCTTAAAGAATAAGTAAAAATATGACATAGCAAATGTGGCTGTATTAGCCCAGTCAAGGGAATGACAAAAGAGACCGGTCGAACCAGAAGAGGGACCAGAGGGGGGAGGCGACTCAGAGCTAAAAAGGCAAAGGATGTAGTTGGGGAGGGCATTTTCAACTTGAGTTCCAAGGCCCTTTCGGAGCCTGGAATACGACTTCTGGACCAGGGTCTCAAGTTTGCCCCCCCCCCCGACCTCTTAATAAGTTTGAAACGTATATGGACGTATACAAATTTGTGAGAAAGATCAATATTAAGAGATACTTATTGACGAATCCCATTAAGGATAGTCGTCTAACATCTACAGAATTTGTACATACTGGGCTGGCTAACGTATCCCTTTTTAATCCCCTGGGTTCACTAGCCCCTTCGCTTAAGGTGTTTAGGGAGGTAGTTCTTAGAGATCTAGATGAACTAGAAGCCAAAAAAGTTTGATTGAATCACAATCTTCAAATAGGACTTGATTCTTTATGTCAGGGATATGCAATTAGCGGACCTCCAGCTGTTGCAGAACTACAAGTCCCATGAGGCAAAGCAAGACTCTGACAGCCACAAGCATGACACCGAGTCATGATGGGACTTGTAGTTTTGCAACAGCTGGAGGTCCGCTAATTGCATATCCCTGCTTTATGTGGTACCAAAGATTTAGTGATTCGGCCATCTGACAAAGGGGGAGGAATAGTGGTGCTGGATCGAACCCACTATATGGAAGAGATGTATAGGATCATCGGAGATAGATCTACCAACAAACCTTTGTTGTCAGATCCTAAGAACCAATATAAGAAGGACCTCAATAAGATAGTCCAAAGGGGTCTACAAAAAGGTATACTAACCAAGGAGGGGGGACTCTTTCTGGTACCGAAAGCCCCAAGAACTCCGGTGATTTATTACTTACCCAAGCTGCATAAGGATCCGGTCTGCCCACCTGGGCGTCCCATAGTCAGTGGTATTGACTCTGTGACCTCCCGGGTGGGCAGATACGTTGATTTCTTTCTCCAACCATTAGTCAAGGGTATGCCATCTTATATAAAAGACTCCAGACATGCTATCAATATCTTGTCTAATCATACTCCCTCTGAGGGCCTGCTTTTGGTGACAGCAGACGTTACATCCCTCTATACGGTCATACCCCACGATTTGGGGTTGTTTGCAGTGAGACACTATCTGGAGAGGGATTAAGAGTTACCACAAGAGCAGATACATTTTATAATGGAATTGTTGGAGTTCGCAGCCATCCACAACTATTTCTGGTTTGACCAGAGATACTATAGTCAGACCAGAGGGGTGGCAATGGGAGCTAAATATACACCCAGTCTTGCGAACCTATTTATGGCCCTATGAGAGGAGGACGTCGTCTATGCCCAGCAGAGACCAGAAGTGGTCCTCTGTGCAAGATATATAGACGACGTCGTCCTCCTATGGGATGGTGATCTGGTGGGCCTGGGAGCTTTCTTTGAGTCCCTTAATAGTAATAATAGGGGCATAGAATTAAAATATGAAGCTCACCCAGAGAAGATAAACTTCTTGGATCTCAATATAGAGATAAAGAATGGTCAATTTGTCACCTCAACCTATTTCATGACCTCATATCGGAACTCCTTTATCCCTCTGAAGAGTTGCCACCACTCGCCCTGGCTTAAAGGAGTTCCTAAGAGCCAATATATGTGGCTTCGCCGTAATTGTACTGAGCTGGATGTTCTCTTAGAACTGTCAGATATTTTGACAAAAAGGTTCCTAGAAAAGGGGTATAATAACGAATTTCTATGAACCACTCTGGGAGAAGTTGCCAATAAGAAGTTTTCCTTTGAGTAATAAGGTGGCCCCTAATGTGCTCAACCCCCATGCCCAAAAGGCAGCTTTTTTTCAAGAACTGACGGGGTTTTATAAGTGTGGTAGATGCAGGGTTTGTACATACAATAGCCTCTCAGGGAGGAGGGCCCAAACCTTTACATCTACAAGTAGATCAATTCATTATAAAATCAAACCATTAATTACCTGTACAACCAAGGCCGTAGTCTATTTGATCCAATGCCCTTGTGGCTTGCAGTATGTGGGCCGGACTAAGCGTCCTTTACAAGTACGGCTTAATGAGCATATTACTAATATACTCATGGGCTTCAAGAACCACTCCCTGTCAAGACATTACCGATATTGTCACAATAGAGACCCTCTTTTTGGGGATTGACCATTTCAAACCCCATTGGCGGGGTGGATCTATAATTAGGGGTATCTCTAAACTTGAGATGTCGTGGATTTATAGAATTAAATCTTACACCCCATATGAGCTGAACGTTGACACCGATGTTAATGCCTTCATAGATAATTCCTAATTGTGCCTGGTAAAGAGGGCTGTCAAATCTCATTTTTTCATACATATATTTTTCATATTTTTTTTTTCGTTTTTTTTTTTTATACATTTTTTCATTCTTTTCTATTATTTTTTCCTTTCTTGTAAATTTAATTTTACTTATGAATATTGTGTCCTTTTTTGTGAACTGGGTGTAAAACATGAGCGACCGAGTTCACGTTTTTCAATCTATCCTCCCTGTTCCTGTTTTAACTCTAATTTTTGTCATTCCCTTGACTGGGCTAATACAGCCACATTTCCTATGTCATATTTTTACTTATTCTTTAACATTTATTTTTGTAATTCATTGCCAATAATGATTATATTCACAATATTTTTATTTATTATTTATAGTTGGATATATATTATATTTATATTTTTTTTGTTTGGTTAATTTAGTATCCCATTATATGTACCTTGAATACAAGGATAAGTGCCAATATTCCAGCGAATGCTATGTGACGCTTCTAGTAATTAGGAGCGCACCAATGTTGACGGTCCTTATAAGCTCCTTTGAGAAATGTGAACATTTCCAGCAGCTAAGATGGCCGTGGGTGCCTCCGACTTGAGGGCGGAATAACTACATCCCTTTCGTGATTGATTTCCTGATGTAAGGGAGCCGATTCCAGCAGTTAAAATGGCCGCTCATGCTTCAGACCCAGGGGCGGCTGGCAGCTATAAATGTGGTGACTCAGCGGCGCGCCCCATCCCCAGACGACCTTTGACATTTTGAGAGCTGGCTTTTATTTTACATGCTGACATTTGTTCCGACTATGTGAGTACCCTGCGTTTTTACTTTAATACATTTTACATACAGTACTTCACTATTGGGGCTTTCTTTGTTGTTTCCTTGTTGGTGGTCCGTTGCAACCATGGCCTGATACAACGAGGAATACATGTGAAGGCAGCCTGTGAGTGGATATACTAATTATACCTTGAGAACGCTCAACCTCTTTGTTGCTGTGCAAACGTTCATACAGTGATTCCATTATTGTGGAAACTCATTGAACAAGCGATCCAGATAATATTATCCCATGCTTAGCTTCCAGCTGGGTCTGGTAAGCCCCCTTATTGTCTGGTGGTGGATTCACACTATAGGAAGTGCACTGGGTGTCTGATCAACGGTTACCCTAATCTTTTTAAGACTTTTTCATCATATGGACTGTCATTAATAGTGCAGCTTTATATTTTCTTACTGTATGTGTGTATATTCTCTCACAAAATTGAGTACACCCCTCACACATGCAGACCAATTTGATGCAGTGTGCGGCGTATGGTCTAAGTATGGACAGGCAAACCCCTACCCCTTAAACCTCTGCAGCAATGCTGGCAACACTCATACGTCTATTTACCAAAGACAACCTTTGGATATGACGCTGAGCATGTGCAGTCAACTTCTTTGGTCGACCAAAGGCGAGGCCTGTTGAGTGGAGCCTGTCCTGTTAAACCGCTGTATGGTCTTGGCCACCGTGCTGCAAATCAGTTTCAGGGTCTTGACAAACTTCTTATAGCTTAGGCCATCTTTATATAGTGCAACAATTCTTTTTTTTTCAGATTCTCAGAGTTCTTTGCCATGAAGTGCCATGTTGAACTTCCAGTGACCAGTAAGAGAGTGAGAGCAATAACACCAAATTTAACACACCTCCCCATTCACACCTGAGACCTTGTAACACTAACGAGACACGACATTGGGGAGGGAAAATGGCCAATTGGGCCCAGTTTGGACATTTTCACTTAGGAGTGCACAGGGCATGCTCAAAACGGAAGATGGAGGATCTCAAGGTATCTTTAACATCCACCAGCTCAGTGATGTTGTCATGGAGGAGTGGAAGAAGACTCCAGTGGAAACCGGTGAAGCTCTGGTGAACTCCATGCCCAAGAGGGTTAAGGGAGTGCTGGAAAATAATGGTGGCCACACAAAGTATTTACATTTTGGGCCCAGTTTGAACATTTTCACTCACTTTTGTTGCCAGCAGTTTAGACATTAATGGCTGTGTGTTGAGTTATTTTGAGAGGACAGCAAATGTATGCAAGCTGTACACTCAGTACTTTACATTGTAGCAAAGTGTCATTTCTTCAGTGTTGTCACATGAAAAGGTATAATAAAATATTTCCAAAAATGTGAGGGGTGTATTCACTTTTGTAAGATACTGTATATATTTTGAAAGCATTCTTACTTTACTTAATTTCTTCACACCTGCCTAAAACATTTACACAGCAGTGTGTGTGTGCGTATACAAATATATATATATTACAGTAACTTTGCTGTTTGTTTGGATGCATAATCGAATGATGTATATTTGTATTGCTGGGATCTCCAAAACATAATTGTTGTGGGGTGCAGTCTTGATCATTGCAAACATTAGCGTTGAGAACCCATTCAGAAATATGCATCTGTGTTATCACACAGATTGATGTGTGTTGTTTGATACATCAGCATGTGGTGTTATGTGCTCCCATTGTTTCCTCTGTGGGTCCACAACATTTCTCCATGTGTCAAAAACATTCCTTATACTTTTACCATCACAGTGAATGTTTTCTGATGTTTGTGTTATGGTGTGCTGTGGGTCAAGTGAGTTGGATGCTTATTTGAAATTAATTCAAGCACCCCCAAGACATATGTATAATGCATTTGGTGGGCCCAATCTGCCGCTTTTTTCTTGGGGCTTAAGCATGTCTTGGTAGCTTTAAAGCGTTTGTTAACCTAACAAAAAAAAATATTGTTCCTATTAAGTATGTTACAGCACAGTGCTTGTGCTGTGTCTTTTGGCCCCTTCTATCACCTAAAAAAACCTGGCTGATCCTGCCTGGTTCTGCCCTCCCCTCTGTAAACTGACCATGGTTTATCAAGGCTGCTGAGCCCTGACACCGTGGTCAGTTTATGTGCCTTCGCCATCCACAGCTCTCCTGTCACTCCTCTGTCCCCCTCCCCCCTCCCTCCCTCCCTGCCTGTCAGCTCCTGTGTCAGTGCCCGTCCCTCCCCTCCTGCTGCTGAATTTACTTTATAGGTTTTATACCATTCTCTCTGTTTAACAATCCGGTGTGCTCCTGTGTTTGTGCCTTACAAAAATAAGCCGACCTTTACCTGTTTTCAGATCGCTGATTGGCGCCCACGTGACCTCTCCTCTCTCCTCCTCTATCCCTCCCCTCCCGACTGACGCCAGCGGGGGATTCTCTGCCTCACCTGCTGCAGCTGTCAGATGGGGAGAGCAGAGAAGGTGGTGGATCATGTGAGCGCCGAGTGGTGCCGTGAAGAACGGCTTATTTTTATAAAACATGGGAAAACAGGACTATTGAACAGAGGGAATGGTGTAAATTGCATATAGTGCCTTAACAACCACTTTAAGAACTACAGGAATCTAACTTTTAAGAAAATTGAGCAAAGGCATCCTTATGCACTGCAGGTACATCTCAATAGTTTGTAGAAGGCATTTGCATTGCAGTGTAGAACAAGGTTTCTTAAAGTGGTTGTCAACTTGTGACAACAACTTTAACCTACAGGTAAGCCTATGATAAGGTTTACCTGTAGGTGCCTTGCATATCTCCTAAACCTGTACGGTTCAGGAGATGAGCGCAGTGTTGAAACATGCGCAGTGAAGTGACGGCCTCTGTGCTGTTACTCCACTGCGACCGTGCTGTGACTGGCGGCTCCCGCGTACATGTGCGGGAGTGACGTCACGCGACTCCGGCCAGTCACAGCGCCGGAGTCTCGGCCCCGGAAGGAAGAGGGGCTGAAGATGGTGCGGCCAGCACGGGGGACAGCGCTTGACATTGCAGGCTTCGTTTGCAGGTAAGTGGCACATAATGGGCTACTATGCGATGCATAATAAATAGCCCATTATTCTACATTACAGGGGTATAGTGAGGAAGTAAACCCAATCTGGGTTTACTTCCTCTTTAAGTCTTGCAAGCAATTTGAGAGATTTGGCTGTAGACACTCCACGACTGCAGAGGTCAATGAGGGCTTGTTTTTAGAGCTAATTTATTACTTAAAGTAAATATGTGAATGTTCATAACCCGGACTGACTTGAAGCAAGTGTGTAGGAAATCTGAGGATGACCATCTCCAAGAAATGTTATGGCTTCTCAGTGCATTGACCTTTTACTGAATAAAATGGTGGAAACTCTATTGGTTTAATAGGGGGGGATCTCTATTGGTTTAATGGGGGGGGGGGTTGGGAGTTATGTAATTTTGACTTTACTCCAAATGTACCTATAGACTGCCCTTGTTCCAGGCCAGTGGCTTAAAATATTGCAATCCGAGGGATTCAGGCAACTAGCATTTAAGATCAGCAGTGGCTTGCTCCATCTTTCCCTCATTTCATTCTGTTTTTCTTGCATGAAGAGAAACGTTCTATCCATGGTAAATGAAGCCTGCAATATAAAATGAGTAGTGTATAATATTTTTTTTTTTTTATCTGATTTCAGATTTTCAGCTGAACTCTCATCTATCAACACTGGCAAATATTCACAAGATATATCACACGCTCAACAGGCTGGTAATAAAAAGGAATTAAATAAAATATTTTTCCAAAATAAGGATTTTATTTAGTAGGTTGTGTCTAATTTATAATATTCTCTGCAGCAGTTTAGTATTAACCACTTCTGGACCACCCCACTTACATATACTGCAGCAGGGCAGCCCAGCATGCCCATCGACCCCACGGCGATCGGATTCGATTCAGAACCGATCAGTCATCAGGTCCAGGCCAATGATTTATGGCCTGGACCTGCTGATCGGTTCTGACCAATGGAAGAACCTTCTGTGCCTGTGTAAGGTTAACACAGGCCCAGGAAATGATGCAATCTCCTCTCCTGGAGCCCATTTCGGTTCCAGCATTAGAGGAGAGAGCATCAACAGTGGGTACACAAGTACTGCACTGACACTAGTACATGTAGGCACATATTTAACCCTCTGATCACCCCCCAGTAAACCCTTTCACTCCCTGTCAGTGT
This sequence comes from Glandirana rugosa, assembly GCA_018402905.1. Taxonomy (NCBI): domain Eukaryota; kingdom Metazoa; phylum Chordata; class Amphibia; order Anura; family Ranidae; genus Glandirana; species Glandirana rugosa. Next base: position 132,226 of record BLSH010513674.1, on the reverse strand, counting down.
CACCAAGTACAGTGTGTTGATTTCTTACTGATCACTGTACTGGTATAGTTAGCGCCAGTCCCAGATAGGTTCAGGGTACCTGCCATATATTCCCTAATAAAGGTTTAACCTCTTGATCACTCCAAGTTCACCCTTCCACTCCCTGTCAGTGTCATTAGTACAGTGTACAGATTTTTTTTTTTTCTGATCACTGCATTAGTGTCACGGGTGACACTAGTTAGCTAGTTAGTGTCAGCGTCAATCCCAGACAGATTTTAACCCTTTGATTGCCAGTAACACGAACAGGGCCGCTATCAGGGGGTACAGGTAGTACTGTTATAAGGGGCCCCAGTGTCTCAAGGGGCCCTTACAACAAAGACTTTAGCAGTCTTTAACATTGGAGTCTATGGGAGGGGGAAACCCAGTTTGGGGACATCATTCTCCTGAACCATAGCCAATAAAAATACCAAGCTTGGGTCACATAGAGAGGGTCCCCTGGGCAACAACTGGTCCGTACCGGGTCCTCAAAATGACCGGTCATTGACCGGCAATTGTCGGGTGAATTTCAGACTTAACATTGGAGTCTATGGGAGGGGGGCACCCGGTTTGGGGACACCGTTCTCCCGAACCATAGGCAATAAAAATACCAAACTTGCCTCACATGGAGAGGGCCTGCCAGACCACAAATGGTCCACGTTTGGGACCTCCAGCACCCGTGGTTCGGTCATACCGGGTCACCAAAGTGACCAGTCATTGACCGGCAATTATCGGGTGAATTTCGGACTTACATTGGCGTCTATGGGAGGTGTACACCTGGTTTGAGGATACTGTTCTCCCGAACCATAGCCAATAAAATTACCAAACTTGGGTCAGATAGAGAGGGCAACTGGGCAAAGGCTCGGAGATGCTCAGAGACGCTCGGAAACACTTGAACTGTTGACACTTTCGGGTGCTCCGAGCCTCACCAGCACCCCCGCACCTCTGGCCATGTACAGCATTGCATACACAGGTTGAATCCTGCTCGTATTGCAGACAGAGTCAGGATTTTTAAAGATGAAAATGACTTGTATTGTAAAACGCTCGTATATTGCGTTACTTGCAATCCGAGGGTCCACTGTACCTGTAAATTTATTGGCCAAAATGTCAAACAAAAGGTACACTAGTGAAGAGGCCTACAGGATACTGAGCATGACAGATGAGAGAGCAGGGAGTCTTCACTTTCAGATTCAGGCTCAGTATACAAACCTGTAAAGAGCAGCGGCACCCTGACAGATAGTTCTGACAACAGAGTAGTGGTCCCTGCTAAGGTCAGGTGTACCCGACCCCTTTCTTGCTGAGGTGCTACAACCGCATGATTCTCTTAGGCATCAGTGTGTCCCTCTACCTTCTGGTAAACAGGCGAACACCAGCGACCTAGTAAACCTTGGTCGTAGACAAACCAGCACTGCAGTAACAGTAAGTGCAGTTCAAGCTGGTGCGGTGGCTAGCACAAATAGTGTCCGGCAGCCACCAAGAATTTGAACGCAGGCCCGTATAAATCCATAGTGCCCTTCCTGGTGAGCTTGCAAATCCTGATTGGCAGCCCACAGATAATGCTTGATTTTTTTTTTTTAGCTGTTTACCACGGAAGATCTGTACGGATCTATTGTGGACAAAGCAATTTGTATGCTAAACAATTTATCACTGCAAACCCAGATTTGACCCTTGTCAGACAATTTGGCTGGAAACCTATAATGGTTCCCAATTTCAAGACCTATCTGGGCCTATCCCTCAACATTATTAAAAAGAATGCGTTGCAGTCATATTGGTCCACTGACCCAATTTGTCATATGCCCGTGTTCTCTGCTGCCATGGCCAGGGCTAGATACGAGCAAATTTTGCACATTAACGACAATGAACTCTGTCGTCCTTGTGGTGACCCTGAATATGATCGTCTCCACAAAATTCGGTCCCTCGTAAACCACTTCAACCAACAATTTGTAGCCTTGTACATGCCCGAACAAGATGTCTGTGACTTCCTGATTAAGTTTTCTGGTTGCCTTGTTTTCAAACAGCTTCTCCCCAGCAAGCGTGCCAGATCTGGAGTCAAAATGTATAAGCTCTGTGACAGGGCCACAGGCTATACATATATTTTCCTGGTTTACGAGGGTAAAGATAGCAGTGTGGAGCCCCCCGACTGCCCAGACTACATAGAGAGCAGCAGCAAGATTGTTTTGGACTTGGTGTCACCCTTATTTGGAAAGGGGTCCCATTTATGCATGGACTATTATTACACAAGCGTGCCTCTTTCAATTAGAAATTGGCGCATGTGGCACCGTGCGATCCAATTGCCGGGGCTTCCCCCAATGGCTTGTAAATGCCCCACTTAGGGGGAGAGAGCCTGCTTAAGGTGCAATGAATTGCTTGCAGTGAGGTTGAAGGACAAACAACACTTTGTTTTGTTTTAGATTGACGCAGATATGGCAGTTCAAATTACAACCGTGACTAGTGTTGGGGAAACCCCTCTATGTCCACCACTACAACCATAAAATGGGTGGGGTGGACTTCAACGGCCAAATGAGGGGGCCATACTTAGTTGCCCGTAAGGCCAGACGCTGGTACAAAAAAAATGTCTGTATACTTGTTCCAATTTTCTCTTTTTAATGCTTAAGTACTATATAAAGTGTCAGGAAGAGGTGGATCCTTCCTAAAATTCCAGCAAGAGATCATCACAGGCCTTCTGTATCCAGAAGGTGCTGTGGCCCAATTTCCCAATCAAGATGCAGTGAGCCGGCTGCATGAGAGGCATTTTCTGGATGTCGTCCCTGGTACTCCTACCCAAAGAGCACCCCAAAAAAGATGCCGTGTCTGTAGCAAGCGTGCATACTGGCGTGACACCCGCTATTTTTGTTCCTCCTGTCCTGGCGAACATGATCTCTGCTTTGGGGACTGTTTCCGTCGCTACCACACACTAGTGGAGTATTAGTATAGGGTACAGCACGGCACAGTCCAGGGCACACTTTCACACAGGGTCTCGAAAGATGTTAGATGGTTATCACATTTTGAGAGGCCCTAACCTGGAACGTTTATAGTTACAATAAAAGAGTAAAAAAAAAAGAAAAAAATATATATAAAAAAGCCAAAAATAGTTGTCATTTTATTGTTCTTACCGTTTTACTGTATTTTTTTTATGCTATACTGTAAGGTTTTATTGTTGTGTTTTATTGTTAACCATTGTTTGCTTTGCAGGTATGTCAATCTAATGTTTTACCATACTGTTACAGGCGGGTTCCATAGTTACTAACATCCAACTTACAAACGGAGGGAGACAACAGGATGTGAGAGGAAATCTACCCCTAGGAAGGGAAATTCACTCCTGTAAGAGTTGCCATGAGAAAAAGGTGTCTCCACTGAAGCTATATTAATCCTTGTTTCCACCACAACCCAAAATTTTTAAAATCCAGTTGTCATTGAAACAGAAAGTGAGGTGAAATTTTATGAACAGGGATATAGATAGCAAAACAAACATTACAGGGGTGTTTATCCTTCTCTATGCTATGCAAAAAGCTTAAAAATATTTTTTTACACTTAAAAAATGTACCTGTTCTAACTTACAAACAAATTCAACTTGAGAACAAACCTACAGGCCCTATCTTGTTTGTAACCCGGGGACCGCCTGTATTGTGTTTTATTGTTAACCATTGTTTGCTTTGCAGGTACACCATTCAGCTGCAGCACTGATTTTATTTATTTTGACAGCAACAGGGATTGCCCTCACAATATGAAAAATCAGCGACTCCAGGGCTGTAGGAGGAGATTTCACCACCACAGTTAAAAAAAAGTGCATATAGGGCGAAGCATTTTTGGCACAGATTGCAATTTTTTTTAAAAAAGTTGTTTTGTTGGGTTAATATTTTATTGATACTGTGCTTTATTGTTAACCATTGTTTGATTTGCAGGTACACCATACGTTCAGTTGCAGCACTGATTAATTTATTTTGACAGCAACAGGATTTTAAAAAACTGGTGTATTATCCCGCGCTCCCTAAACTACACTGTGCAAACCACCAAATAGGCTGCAAATCCAAAAAATTGTGTTCCCACAACTGACTGCAAATAAAAGTGAAAAAATTGCCTACGCCCATTTTCCAATATACAGATGTCCAGTGACGTGCTTGTATAATAACATCTTCATATATAGTGACTAACAAAAATTTTCTATTTTTTAAAAATATACGATCCTTATATTCTGTTTTTCTTCACCCTTGTGGGTCTTAAATGGCATAAAGTGAATCCCACCACTGTTCACCACTGTGCTCACCTCAATTTTAGACCTGTTTCCAGGTCTAAAAACGCCTTCCCCTGCTGGGGTTCAAATCCCGGCTCATCAGCTGCTCAAATCCTTTTTGTCCTCCTCCTCCCCTCTCCAGATTCAGTTATGCTGGTGGGGCTCTTATGCTTTAAATGGATCCTCCATTCCTCAATCAAACAAAGGTTCCCAATAGTGTAGTATGTAAAATATATTTATTCCACACAATAGAACACTTACATTAAAAAAGGCATTCTAGCGCTTCCACATAACATTCCAACAGAGTGGCGGCTCCTGTCCCATTCACTCCACTTGGCTTCCACAGTGCTATGTTACCCGACTCTGCCCAGAGCGTATTGTCGCACCCACATTACTACTTCAGAGGTTATACCAGAATGATGTCTGTAGGCTTAGGCATCATCTTGATATCATTTTTTTCAGCGCGGGGGGGGGGGGGGGGGGGGGGG
>BLSH010513674.1:92657-102684 GCA_018402905.1 Glandirana rugosa | reverse complement strand
CCCCCCCCCCGCAGGGGAGGGCGGGGGACCCCCTTGCTGGCTCGCCGAGGACTCGGCCTAGCCAGCAATGGGGACCTATCGGCTGGCGGTCGAGATTTTTTACTATGGCCCTATATCGGACGTCCACGTCCGATACAGGGCCATGTCGGCGAGTTTGGGCTGGCGGCGGATAAATGCCGCGACCAGCCCTTCCACAATTGGTGAAGTCGGGGCCTTCCTAAAGGTCGAAATCCTGGCCTCGTGAAAAACGCTAAGCCGCGACGCAGCGAAATTGACTGTTAACGCGCCAGCACGCTGCAACGTTACCGGGACATAGCCTGCACCTGCAGGCTATATCCCGGTATCATTTTTTAGAGCTGGCGGTCGGCTATCCAGGGGTAACGACCGATCCGGCTCAGGAGCCGCTCGGTCGTTCCCCCAGGGGGCGGGAGGGGACGCCCCCCCCCCTCCCGCCTCCTTCCGCCGCTCTTCTCCGGCCTCCCGTCCCACCGGGAGACCGGAGCGACGATCCGGCGCATCCGCCGACTGGAAGGAGACCTGATCAAAGCCGTAATCGGCTCCGATCGGGTCTCCTTCGGCAAATTCCGGAAGCGACGGCACAACGTCACTTGCGGTTTACACGGCGGCTAACGGCGCCAAATTTAAAAAAACGACAGTATTCAGAATCGCCGTTTTTGGCGATCTGAATACTGTGAAGTGTAAAGGAGGGATGGGGGGTCTTTTAGACCCCCCGGCCCTCCAAAAAGAGTACCTGTCACCATATATTACTATCACAAGGGATGTTTACATTCCTTGTGATAGCAATAAAAGTGATCAGATTTTTTTTTTTTAAAGGAACAGTGCTAAAAATAAATAAATAAATAAATAAAATAAAAAAAATAAAAAAAGATTTAAATCGCCACCGTCCCCGCGAGCTCGCGCAGCAAAGAAAACGCATACGTAAGTCGCGCCCACATATGAAAACGGTGTTCAAACCACACATGTGAGGTATCGCCGCGATCGCCAGAGTGTGAGCAATAATTCTAGCAAAAGACCTCCTCTGTAACTCTAACCTGGTAACCGTTAAAAATTTTTAAAGCGTCGCCTATGGAACTTTTTAAATACCGGACTTTGTCGCCATTCCGTGAGTGTGCGCAATTTTCAACCAGGTCATGTATGGTATCTATTTACTCGGCGTAACATCCTCTTTCACAATATGGAAAAAAATTGGGCTAACTTTACTGTTGTCTTATTTTTTAACTCAAAAAAGTAAAATTGTTCAGAAAAAATCGCGCTTGAAAGACCGCTTCGCAAATACCGTGTGACAAAAAGTATTGAAACAATCGCCACTTTATTCTCTAGGGTGTTTGAAAAAAAAATATATAATGTTTGGGGGTTCTAAGTAATTCTCTAGCAAAAAAAATGTTTTTAGCTTGTGACCACCAAATGTAAAAAAGTGGCCCGGTAGGTAAGTGGTTTAACGACCCTGTGTAAATTTACTGATAAGATAACATAGAGGAAAGTTCAGGGGCAGCTGAAAAAAAATGCCCATATGCCTCAAAACGTCCGTTTACCAGCAGCAGTGTAAATGGAGCTTAAGGCTTATGCCTGGTATGGGTTCACATTTGATTAGACCGCTTTCTGAAAATTGAAGCAAATAAGAGCAGAGATGTTCCTGTTTTATTCATAATCTTTGTTTTTATTTTACTGGTTTCCCATTTCCCGCGCTGGCTCCGAAACATTGCACCACACTATGATGTGATCACCCTTAATAAAAAACGTTTGGACGAAATCAAGGATCCTTGGTGTGCTGGCGAATACTATACTGATACCAGTGACCAGCTGGTTGTCGCTTGCAGCACTCGATTCACCTTTGAGCGAGTTCCAGGAACGTGTGCGATGGGAATATGGACAATGGATTATAGAAGAGGAACACAATACTTGCTATATGTGAACCTTTTCTTGCGTATTGACATTAATTTTTTTTTCAGGGAGTCTGCGTTCGTGCAGCACTTCAGACTGTTTTAGTAAGACTATGCCACCAAGGAAAAAAAGGAGACCTGCAGCAGGAGATGACCTGTTGGCTAAGAAAAGTAGACATGATGGGTAGGTATTTACAATCAAGTGTTTTATCTTCTGTTTTCAGTAATTTGTTATTTCATTTTAATGGAGGAATGTTCAGAAACCTTATGGATTGTTAAAATAAATAAAAGTGTGTACCTCAGCAAATCATACTTAAGTGATAATATTTATGTTGACTTGTATTTTCCTGTATCCTGTGGTTAATTTTGTTGCTTGAAGGATTTGGTATTTACTGGCTGTTAGTTATAGTAGAGCACTGAGCTCGAAATAAAGATGTTTCTCCACATTAACAAGGAGGTTGGCATGTAGTCAATTGTTTTGTCCTTTGATGATGATAATAAATTAAATGAATATTATTGCAAATTAGTATAATATAATGGGTATGCCTTACATGCTTAAAATGCTTTAAATAAAGCCAACTTGCAACATTTAGATGGATATAATGTGGTTCTGTATATATTAACAGAGGATGTTGGTCATTTACTTTTGTGGACATTGCTTCTGTAGTTTTTCTGTTATTAGACCTTTCTGCATGACCACAGGGATTGCACCCTTGGCACTGCTGCCATTCTTTGCATTTGCATTTTTTTACTGAATTAAAGGTGTTCTCTCTCAACAAATACCTTGTTCATCTTCCATGGAACTGTCCCAATTTGGTGTGTTACTGGACAGAAATAATACAAATTATCCTGGTGATATTACAGCTACCCATCATAGAACTAGTTACTAGTTTTTTTTTTTTGTAGCATCACACAAGACTGGCCCCACACTCTCATTGTTCCAGCCTGGAAAAACTGGCCCCGTCTACATCACTGTTACAGTTCTTGTTGCAATAAATCTCAAAAGGGGTGATATTCAAAATATGGTGAAAATGACCTATACAGGGTATCGTGACCTAGAAAGGGTCCTGTATTACATCTTCACTGTTAGTCTTAGCAACTTTTATAGGGTATAGTAAATGCTATAGTTTTTATAGATATATATAATCTGACAAGCATGCCAATGTGTTATAATCTTACGATTTCTGAACAAGCCAATGAGGTCTTCATTGTACAAATGCACTTACCCTACCCCCTCTTGGGGTAAGAGTGGAATGTCAAAGGTTGTTCTCTGTCGTTTGTATGTTTGAGATTAATGTAATGAAATCGGGTGTAAGGGCTAGTTTACACTTGCTTCAAAACATGGCTTCAGACAACCACTTAAACCTACAGGTAAGCCTATAATAAGGCTTACCTGTAGGTTCCCTGCACGGTTTAGGAGATATACAGAGTACTGTGATGTGCCGACGTCATCGGGCACATGCGCAGTGAAGAAACTGCCTCGATACATTTCTTCACTGAGATCGTGCCGCGATTGGCGGCTCTCGTGTGACTCTGGCCAGTCACAGAGCCGGAGTCCGCGGCCCTGGAAAGAAGAGGGGTGGAAAATGGACGCAGCCTGAAGCGGGGACATCGCTGGCTTCCAATCCAGATAAGTGCCACATAATGGGCTAAAATGTGATGCATACTAGCCCATTTCAGAGTAGGGTTCTTATTTCATTTCAACATCTACATGACTGCTCAGCACATTTCGAACATTTAACATAATCATCAGGAGCCCATGTAAATAATATACATATAAAAAACCCCAATATCACAAATTATCAGGGTTTTTTAATGGTGTGCTGGAATCAGGATTCTCCATTCCAGAAAGAGGGCAATGACCAAGAATCTGTTTGCTCGCCCCAGTCTGGCAAGACATTCCTTGAGAAAAGACAGGTTGGTGTGCTGTACTACCTTTGCAGAATGTCAATTAGTAATGGAGGAACACAAGTTTAATAATATGGCAATTAGACCTCCGCTAAAGTGACCAGAATACAATGAGAAGATTACCAGATTGGAGATCTCCAAGTAAATATCTGTATTGTGCTCCTCCACATCATAAACATCAATGCCAGGCTGTCCCCTAGAGCTGACATTTATACCTGAAGCTGGACTGTATAAGCTTCTAACCCTTCAGGTACACGCATGGAAGGGCTGTTAGGGAAAATCTGCCCATAGGCATTACCATTACAGGATCTTCAGATGAGTGATCACAATGTCATTCTATGCCAGCATCAGTCCTAAATTGCTGGGCGTTTGTTTGACCAGTTCCTGCCCTGCGTATAGCAGATTGAAGGTCGAGCAGAATGCTCCTTCTTCTGGGTGGACATCATATGACATCCTCCTGGTCATGCCACTCATGTGCGCCCCCAGAGGCAAGCAGTGTGGCGGTCGGTGGTGAGTCCTGTCCCTCGGACACAACGCATTACTAATCAGGGTAAAGAGCCAATGCCATTGTGATTAGCTGTGTCCAATCACAGCTGATTCCATGTAAACAAATGCCGGTTATCGGCCTTTCCTTTCCTCAGTACTGTGATTGTGTGAGGAAAGGAAAGCCGATAACCGTCTTTCCTGTGACAGGGGACATTTACACTAATAATCAGGGCACTGATCATCTGTACCCTGATTATCAGTGCAGCCTCATCATTGCCTCTTCATCAGTGCGCCTCATCATTGCCTCTTCATCAGTGCAGCCTCATCACCATCAGTGAAGGAGGAATATTACTTATTTGCAAAATTTTATAACCAAAACAAAGAAACCTTTTTATTTTTTCATTGGTTTAGCAAAAAATAACTCAGAGGTGATTAAATACCACTAAAAGAAAGCTCGATCTGTCTCAAAAAAATGATAAAAATGTCATATGGGTGTAGTGTTGCATGACCGCACAATTGTCATTCAAAGTGCGAGAGCACTGAAAGCTGAAAATTGGCCTGGCCAGGAAGAAGGCAAAAGTGCCCAGTAGGCAAATGGTTAAGATGGATGCCCGGCAAAGGTTTTCCTCCACACTGGAAAGTGTGCTGATTGATGCCTGTGCGTGCCACCCTGATGCATGAGTACTGCCCAACAATACCATTTTCATTCAGTTGACATGGCACTACAACCAGTGCTTGGGTGGCCCTAAGAAGTCTTGCACAGTTTATTGCAGCTTCTTTCATCTGTAGCTTGGGGAAATCGCTTTGAGCAGCAGCAACCTGGCACACAGCAGTGCCACACACTGCACATGCTGTTGCCACCTATACATACTAGGACATTCAGCAGGCACAGCTCCATGTACAGCAGGATATATTGCACTGCTGACTGGAGTGGTATGAAGGTGTGGCAGGCAGGTACATGTAAAGTGCAGACAAGGCTTCATCCTTCACAGTCCTTCAGAACAAGCCATTTGCTTGCGCCCCCGGGGTTCGGTGATGCAGTGTGTTGCTCGGATCCACCGCATCTCTGATCAGGGTAAAGTGCCTATGACGTAGGGTCTTTACTATGCGATCAGCTGTGTCCAATCACAGCTGGTCACGGTGTAAATGGGAAGTGCCGGTTATCGGCATTCCTCTTCTCATGCTGACAGGGGAGATCTGATAATCAGTGCAATTATTATCAGTGCAGCCCCATCAGTGATGCCTGCCCGTGCCCACCAGTGATGCCAATCAGTGATGCCTGTCAGTGCCTCCTCTTCGGTGCTGTCTATCAGTGCCGCCCATCAGTGGCCATTATCGCTGCATATCAGTGCCGCCTATCGGTGCCCATTAGTGCCTCCTTATTAGTGCCCATCAGTGCAGCCTCATCAGCGCACATCAGTGAAGAAGAAAAATTACTTTTCTTTATCATACATCACGGGACACAGAGTTAGGCTATTATTCCTTAATTACTGGGTTATACGCCATCTCTAGTTGAATGGACACTGGTAGACAGAGTCTTAGACAGGTCCACCCCTATATAACATTAGAAAAAACACGCGCACACACATGAAGCACTGTTGTTACGCTCAGCGCTGAAATGCCTGATTATGAAAAATAGTGGGAAGACATGCATCAGTATGCTGGTTCATCAATAACAACAATGAAAATGTATTGTAGAGGTAAAAATTGAATGATAAAAAAATAAAAAACAAAAGTTTTTTCGTAAAACATTGATCCATTTAAAGTCCTGAAATAAACAAGTTGAACATGGAGTTCTAGGGGGTGTGCCCCTGCCAACTCTGAGTCTCTAAAACAATTACTGCAAAGGGAGCGAAGCTGCTTCAGGCGTGGGCTGGGGGACCCGATCACTAAGAGAAAAGGAAGGCAAAAAAGGAAAAGAAGCGCCAGGCAAATCTTAGTGCAGCATTTTATTCGATTTAAATTACAAATTGTTGTAACTTCTGTGTAACTCTGTGTAGGAGTGTTCCGGAGCTGTCCGAGTGGGGAGCCGCCTACCACTATGTCTGGCCAATCAGACTGCATTTCAAAGGCACGACCAAGCCTCCTTCATCAGCTGGTGGTGGCTCCCTACTTGGACAGCTCCGGAAAACTCCTACAGAAAGTTACACAGCTGGCGTTCTCCCCAGATCCCTTGAGGCTTCAGCTTCCCGCTGACACGTGGCACTCGTGGACTCTTCTACAGGGACACCCCGGCAGCTCTTCTGTGATGCTGGATGTGCAAAGCACCTACCCTCACTAGCTCTATTTAAGTGCACCTTTTATATTGTCAACGATTTGTATTTTAATCAAATAAAATAATGCTGCACTAGGATTTGCCTGGCACTTCTCTTCCTTTCTTGCCTCCCTTGCCCCTATATAACCCCTCCCATACAGGAAGTACATCAGTTTTTTACCAGTTTCTTCAAGGTGGATGGGCACATTTGTTTGAGCTCTCTAGAGCTCCAGGTCTTGAGTCCCAGAACGGTCCTTAAATGAATTAAGGGATTGACTTATTGGATCCATTTGAAGAAACGCTTATATGCTTAAAAATAAATGGTACCCTAGCCTCGCAAAGAAGACGCAAGGATCTTGCAAGGTTTTGCCTGTAGCACGATCTTCGGGCGCTAGACTCTGCATAGTGGAATCCTGGACAATACAGAGCTAAAGCACTCCTGCAGGGTGCTGTACAGGTCTTTCCTGAGCCTCCTAACTTGGAGCAGGAATGGGTTGAGGAAGGGGAAGAGCTAAATGTGTAGAACTTTGGAGAAGGCCAGGCAGATGAGTCTGCTTCTGAGGAATCTGGGCCAGAAGATGTTGAGTTGGTATCGGCCGAGGCTTTTGTCCAGACTCTTACCGAGATGGTTCGTTCTGCCTTTAATTTACCTCCTGCAGAGGTTTCTGAGCCTCCCTTGTCTTCTTAAGGATCCCTGAAGCCTCCTCAGGCTGCACAGGCTTTCCCCTTGCATCCGCTGTTGGAACAGGCGGTGTATGCTGATTGGATACGTCCTGACAGGATTTATGTTCCTCCTAAGAGGCTTTCCCTTTTATATCCCATGGAGGAAAAGCTTAAGAAGTGGAGCATGCCAGCCGCAGATGCAACAGTCTCTTCCTTAAAGTGATACTAAAGGCTCAAAATTTTTTTTTTTAAACAACAAACATGTCATACTCGCCTCCTCTGTGCTGCAGTTTTGCACAGAATGGCCCCTAACCCCATCTTCTGGGGTCTTCCAGCAGTGCTCCGGGCTCCTCCTCTTCTCAAATGACCATTATAGGGAAGTGCTTCCCTTGGGGTCACCCGTGCGGGCACGCTCCTGAGTCCTGCTGTATTCACACAAACAGCGTGACTCTGCCCGCCCCACCCCCCGGCTCCTGTGTCACTGGACTTGATTGACAGCAGCGGGAGCCAATGGCTCCCCTGCTGTCAATCCAGCCAATGAGGACTGGAGCAGCTCGAGTGAACTGCGAGGCTCGTCCCCGCCATGGGATCGCTTTGGGTTCAGGTAAGTAAAGGGGGGCTCGGGGGGGGGGGCTGCTGCAGGTGAAAAGATTTTTCACCTCAATGCATAGATTGCATTAAGGTGAAAAACATTGAGGGTTTACAACCCCTTTAAACGATAACTTAACAAGGCCAAAAAAAACCCTGGGTCCAGAACTCTAAACCCGGCACCAAGCCCTCCTATTGGGTGAGGGGAAGGCTGATTCAATTTGCGGACATTTGGAGAACAGTGGTGCAGGACGAGTGGGTAACCTCAACAGTGTCCCACGGTTACAAGCTGGAATTATGGAGGTTTTTAAGATCCAGCATTCCTGCAGATCCTCCAAAAAGAAAATTGTTTCAAGCACTAGAGCAGCTAGTGCAGCAGGGAGTATTCATACAGGTCCCTGTGTCTGAAAGGGGCACAGGGCTTTGTAGGGCTTGGTAGTAGCCTCCCTCCAGATAGGAGACTTCTTAGCCTCCATCGATATCAAAGACGCATATTTACACAAACCTATCTTTCAGCCTCATCAGAAGTTCATGCGATTTGCAGTAGAGGAACATAATTTCCAGTTTGTGGCACTGCCCTTCGGGCTTGCCACAGCACCCCGGGCGTTTACAAAGGTCCTAGCACAGTACTGGGTTTGTTAAGGACCCAGGTGTTCTTGGTGCTCGGATACTTGGACGACCTCCTGCTCAGAGATCACTCTCTACAGGCCCTGGAACACAGCATAGCCTGCACAGTGCAGTATTTAAAAAACCTGGGCTGGGTCATAAATACCAAAAAGTCAGCCTTGAGACCAGCTCAGAGTCTGAAGTATCTAGGTCTGATCCTGGACATGGTCCAGGCAAGGGTATTTTTGCCACTAGTAAAGATCTGTGCCCTGAAGGATCAGGTGCGTCAGGTAAGGGGCACCATGCAACCCTCCATTCACCTCTGTATGAGTCTTCTGGAAAGGACCGTGTCCTCTTTCTTTCCCTATGCTTAGTTCATTCCAGGCCTATACAACAAGACATATTGTCAGCTTGGAACACGGGAGCATAAGCTCTGGATTACCCCATGTCTTTATCTCCCCACGCGTGCTTATGTCTAAGCTGGTAGGGTTGCAAGATCAGAACCTGCGAAGGGGAAGATCCTTCCTCCCGGTGTCTTAGAGAGTACTAACCACACACACGCCAGTCTCTCGGGCTGGGGAGCGACCCTAAAGGGGCTCACAGCTCAGGTGAGATGGTTAAGGGCAGAGCAGAGCCTGCCCATCAACATCCTGGAGTTAGGCGCGGTAAGTCTGGCCCTATGGTCCTGGATGGTGGAGCTTCAGGACTGCCCCATCAGGGTTCAGTCCAGCAATGCCACTGCAGTGGCCTATATCAACCATCAGGGCGGTAAAAGGAGCCGTTCAACTCAGGAGGAGGCGAACTACATATTAACCTTAATAAATTTTCCTATCGCACTCCTTCCTGGCAAGAAAGGCTCTCGCATAATAGGGTGCTGCAACGAAATCCAGCTGGGTCCTGGAGATTCATCATGCAAGTTTATATATTCGTCAGCACACCAAGGATCCTTGTCCAAAATTTTCTTTTATTGAGAAGATCACATCACAGAGAACTGCAACGTTTCGGAGCCGCGCAGGGCCCTGATGAAGTTGATGAATGTGATCTTCTCAATAAAAGAAAATTTTGGACAAGGATCCTTGGTGTGCTGACGAATATATACACCTACATACAGGGAGTGCAGAATTATTAGGCAAGTTGTATTTTTGAGGAATAATTTTATTATTGAACAACAACCATGTTCTCAATGATTCCAAAAACTCATTAATATCAAAGCTGAATATTTTTGGAAGTAGTTTTTAGTTTGTTTTTAGTTGTAGCTATTTTAGGAGGATATCTGTGTGTGCAGGTGACTATTACTGTGCATAATTATTAGGCAACTTAACAAAAAACAAATATATACCCATTTCAATTATTTATTTTCAGCAGTGAAACCAATATAACATCTCAAAATTCACAAATATACATTTCTGACATTCAAAAACAAAACAAAAACAAATCAGTGACCAATATAGCCACCTTTCTTTGCAAGGACACTCAAAAGCCTGCCATCCATGGATTCTGTCAGTGTTTTGATCTGTTCACCATCAACATTGCGTGCAGCAGCAACCACAGCCTCCCAGACACTGTTCAGAGAGGTGTACTGTTTTCCCTCCTTGTAAATCTCACATTTCATGATGGACCA
>BLSH010513674.1:72952-92239 GCA_018402905.1 Glandirana rugosa | reverse complement strand
CCCCCCCCCCCCGGATTTGGTCCCTCTTGACCGAGGTACCCTGATGATCTCGTAGAAGGGGCTAACGGTCCCCTAGGGAACAAGCCCTGTGTTTGACGACATCGAACAACAACTTGGACCTACCGTTGTCTAGCTGGAGATCGGTAGGGTTTACGACCATCTAAAGGGCTGTGTGGAAGCCCACATCCCTTGTAAGGGGGCCCGTCTAGACGACCGTCGACTCTATTAGACGGAAGGTCAAGAGAAGGGGACCCTATACCTGGTGGCTGTCTTGGCCGTGTACAGGGAGACGGGTCCAATTATGTGACATACGTCTTAATAATCCGTTTACTCATAAAACTGGTGTAGTAGGAGAAATACGTACAACAGAATGAGGTTCGACATATGGTAGTAGGCTTTCGAGCCTATACAGCTTGGAGTAAGACAACATGCATAAAGAGGATGATGTGGTCAAAATACTCATTTGCCTAATAATTCTGCATACAGTGTATTAACCTGGGCAGAGGGACATGTGCCGGTTCTGTCGGTGGTCCATATCCCAGGGGAAGAGAACTGGAAGGCAGATTATCTCAGCTGCCAGCAGATCTGCCCGGGGGAATGTTCCCTACACCCGAAGGTGTGTCGGGAAATCTACCAGCATTTGGGATGGCTAGAGGTCGATCTGTTGCCATCCAGGTTCAACAACAAGCTACAGCAGTTTGTGTCCCGAACAAGGGATCCCCTGGCAATCGGGGAAGATGCTCTAGTAGTCCCATGGAGCCAGTTCTCCCTGGTTTAGGCCCCCCCCCCCCTCCAATCCCTCTCCTTCTACATTTTGTTGCGCAGGAATCGGAGAAGGGGGCTCCAGTCATCCTAGTGGCACCAGCCTGGCCCAGAAGGCCCTGGTTCCCAGAGATCGTGAGATTGCCTATAGACCGGCCATGGACACTTCCGCACCACCCCTATCTACTGTCTCAAGGTCCTATATTCCACCCCAATTTAGAGTCTCTAAATTTGATGGCGTGGTTATTGAAGCCAGGGTGTTAAAGGATCGTGACATCTCGGGACTGGTGGTGTCTACTGTAGTGAATGCCAGAAATGCAGTCTCTAGGTGGATCTAGTATAAGGTCTGGAAAGCTTATATTGCTTGGTGTGAAGCCAGAAAATGGCATCCTCGGAAATACGTGATTGGGAGAATTTTCTGTTTTCTGTAGTCGGCTGTGGAAATCAGATTTGCTTTGAATACAATCTGGGCCAGATTTTGGCCTTGTCGGTATCCTTCCAAAAGCCTTTAGCGTCCCATTCACTGATCTGAACCTTAATGCAGAGGTCAACTCGTTTGCTTCCCCCATTAGGCCACCTACCATTTGAGCCTATCAAGGAAATTCCATTAGACTTGCTGTTATGCAAGCTAGCCTTCCTGATGGCCATCACCTCGGCTAGAAGGGTGTCGGAATTGGTGGCTCTTTCATGTAGGGAACTGTATACTTAAAGCGGAGTTCCACTCGTTTTTTGGTTTATTAACCTTTTGTAGCTGCTGACTTTTAAAAAACAGTAACTTACCTGTCTCCCAGTCCGCCGAGGAGGAGTCGTCTAGACAGCCCAAAGGTGGAAGAGGGACAGGAAGTCCCTCTGAAAACCGGGCACACCCCCCCCCCCCCCCCAAAAAAAATGACATGCCAAATGTGGCATGTAAGGGGGCGAGGAGTGCTTAAAGCAGTAGTTCCATTTTCGGGTGGAACTTCGCTTTAATTCTTCACCACGACAAGGTGGTGTTGCGTCCTATTCCATCCTTCTTGCCAAAGGTGGTGTCAACCTTTCATTTTAATCGGGGCATTATTTTGCCGCCTTTTTTCTATCCGCCTCGTTTGGCGGAGGAGAGATCCGACTGCATTCCTTGGACGTAGTCCGGGCAGTCAGTTTATTTATCTAGATCTGCGGATATCCGAGGTTCAGATTCCTTTTTTGTTTTACCAGAAGGACCCAAGAAGGGTCAGGCAGCTTCCAAAGCTTCCATTGCCAATTGGGTCCGCCAATTGATCATTCAGGCCTGTGGTCTGAAACATAAGGCTCCTCCCTTCAGGATAAGAGCTCATTCGACCAGGGGTGTAGAAACCTCCTGGGTTTTTCGCCATAAAGTATCCTGTGGCTCAGATTTGTAAGGCTGCTACCTGGTCTTTAGTGCATACGTTCACAAGATTTTATCAGGTACATGTTAGAGCAGCTGAGTATTTGGCTTTTGGCCGTAGTGTACTACAGGCTGCCGCATAAAGTCTGATGGCTGTTTTGATTTGATTTGATTTTTGGCAGGGTGTCTCCCTCCCCTCAAGGCTATTGCTCTGGGACATCCCAGTAAGTAAGGAATAATAGCCTAACTCTGTGTCTCGTCATGTATTCAAAGAAAAGGATTTTACAGGTAAGCATGACAAAAAAAATCAACAAACACAACAAACTTTTTTTTTTTTTTTTTTTAAGTTTTTAGTCTTTTTTTCGTTTGTTTAGCAAAAAATAAAAAACTCAGTGGTGATTAAATACCACCAAAAGAAAGCTCCATCTGTCTACAAAAAAAAAATGATAAAAATGTTGTTTGTGTACAGCATTGCATGACCGCACGATTGTCATTAAGGCTACTTTCACACTGGGGCGGTGAAGTGCCGCTAGTTTGGGCGGCAGCGGGCCGATTTTAACCCCCAAGAATGGTTTAAAAAGGGGTTAAAAGCACCAGCGTGCGGCACTTCTGAAGCGGTGTTCAGCTGCTTTGGAAGTTCTGGCCATTCATTTCAATGGCAGGGGCAATGTAAGTGCGTTATATACACCGCTCCTGCACCGCCCCGAAGATGCTGCTTGCAGGACTTTTTTTTCCCTGTCCTGCAAGCGCACCGCCCCAGTGTGAAAGCACTCGGGCATTCACACTGGGGTGGATTGGGGGGAGTTTTTCAGGCGCTCTTTTTAGTGCTAAAGCGCCTGAAAAACGTCCCAGTGTGAAAGGGGTGTAAAAGTGTGCGCTGAAAGCTGAAAATTGGCCTGGGCAGGAAGGTGGTGAAAGTTGCTTGTATTGAAGTGGTTAAAACCAAACTCCAGGCATAAATTTAAAAAAAAAACTAGGATTAAAGCCAGCCATGCATGGATCACAATTCTGCCAGTTCAACAGGGACCAGATGAATTTTGATCCATGTATGAACACCTTGGTTGTACAGAAGATAATCAACCGATTGACCTCTGTACAACCTGCAGACCTCTGTACTAAGAGGGCTGCGAGAATTTGCAGAATGGGATACATTTTGTATGTGTCAGTTTTAGTGGGAACTTCTGCTAATATCGTGCCTACTGATAAGTCATATTTAAATTGTGTGTAAATTATTTTAAACACTGAGTGACAACAAAAATGGAATAGTTATAGTTACAGATGTCTATAACATGCATATTTGTCTTTAGGATGTATAAAAAATATGATTCCTCCAGAATAAGAGCAGAGGAAGATGCTTTCTCCAGCAAGAGATGCCTAGAATGGTTCTATGAATATGCAGGTAGGTCATAGTGTACTATATGTTTGATTTGTCCCATCCCCAGCTTTTATAGGCCCCATCTTCACTCCTACACATTTTCTTTGTTGTGCTCTGACACTTTCAGTTGTCTTATTTACTTTCAGTGACAACAATGTCAGAAACCATCATTAGATTAGGTAAATCTCAACCTGTAAATGTTGCAGCCGGCCTCACTGACCAGTAATAGAGTAGATAATGAGATTGGGATGAAGCACACCATTTTCAGGAAAAATGCAAAAAGTACAAAGATCCAATCACGTTGTGAGTGCTGCCTGTCTGATGGCCATTTCTTTCCACAACTTCCCAAATTCTGCCTGCATGCAAGCAGTGATTCCTGTACTGATTCTTCCTCCTGAAACTCCTCCTCCCAGCACCTCTGTAGTTCAGAAGGCAGGCTCTGTGCAATGTGTGACACAGCAGTGCTTACATGGCATTGTGAATTGTCAGAATTCAAGGAAGTAAATGTGTGGGGATCTCCACAAAGTAAGTTTACAGACCTCAGTCATTCAGATTCATAGTAGGATAGGAATAATTGAAATACAATGTGGAAATGAATATATTATTTTACATTTTGACAATAGATACATTATAAAATGGTGGTGAACCCAAAAATATGTATATTGCTGCTTATAAATCTGTAAATGTAGTGGCTGCATTTGTTTTCTTTTTATTTAGGCTTTTTGTCCTTTGGACAGCATCATTGTCAGTCTGAGGAGAGGATAGTGTTAGATGCACTAGCAGATTCAGATAAACTTGAGTAACAAATTATAGCTGAACTTCAATAACTAGCTAACAAGTTACAGCAACATTTTTTTCCTTTTGGGATGAAGAATAAATTATTAAAAGCTGACCACTGCAAGCACCCCATTCAGTGTTAAATGGTTTGTCTCACCCATCCAACTGCCACTTTTGCTTGATAGGTTGGTCTGTTGAAGGAAGTTTGAACATTACAGACCTACTGACTGGATCAGGTTAAAATGTAGCCAAGAATAAATCTAATGCAGCCTCTTTTTAATGCAGTCTCCCTCTCCCTCCCCCATACCTTGCACATGTATTGAGGACATACTGCTTTATATTATATATCTGCCTGGCAAGTAGAATAGGGACTCCTCAATACAGATTTGCTTCTGGGATGTATACATTTCTGAATTTTTTTTGTTGAAAAAATGATGAGCGGCCTAATTTTGTGAAGCTTAATTGCGTGGGTTTATATGAGCAGGCTCTGGTAGGAACTGTAGACAGACCCCAGTACGTACTTTAGGTAGGCGCCTCTGACTGTGATCTGGCATTGGTTTTGACTGTGATCAGGCACTGGTTCTGGCTGTAAGCAGGCTCTGGTAGGGACAACAGGTATGTACTGTAGTCAGCTACTGGAACACACTGTAATCGGGCATGGTTTCTGATAGTGATCAGACACTGGTATTGACTGTAAGCAGACACTGACACACACTGGACTATGATCAAGCACTGGTTGTGACTGTGATCAGACGCTGATACTGGTTGTAAACCACTGCTACACAGTGACATGCGATACTTTTCAGTGCATAGAAATAAAATGCATGCATGATCACATACAGTGTAGGACATATTCTTTAATGCTTGGCTGCAACAATCTTGTCCCAACTTTTCTAACCGCTCCTGTTTATATTCAAACAAACCCTGGCATGCTGTTCAGCTATCTTTTCTTTTTCTTCTTTTTTTATTTTATTGAAACTTTCTGAGGTTTTCTACCTTTAAAAGTAGAAGGTGGTACATCAAATGCTGAGCATTACATGCATTTGCACTTTAGTTCACACTACGCAGAAAAAGACACTAGTCAGAATAACCTTAATGTAGTCCTTGCTGCTCCTGTATAACCAGACAATACAGTACACCTTACCTAATGCAATAAGTAAGACAGTAGGTCAGTTGCACATATTAAGAAATTACACTGCATTCTTACATAAAGAACACTGCAACAACAAAGTATACTGTTCACTGCTGTTCAAAGTATCCATTCTTCATTTGCATGTATTTTTTTTTTTCAGAGGAGCCTGCAGAGAATTGCACCCGCTACCAGTAGATTGCGAGTGAAATGTCAGACTCCTGCAGTTTCAATGAACTATGGGAATGCTCATCAGCACAATGAACTACAAGGGCAGAGTCCTGCACAGTTGTGCCGATTTTGAAATGTATCAGCAGCTTCGGGGAGGGGATCCCCTGTCTGCTGTTACAGGGAGGAGGATCGGGAGTGTGGGGGCAGGAGCTCGGAGTATGTTACACGTTATATCCTAAATAATGGTGGAATGTGTAATATGCTCCAAAAAGTGTACTTCTCCTTTGTTACACTATCTGTTTACCCAGCAGGATTGATCCTCATTGTGGTGCTCCTCCCCCGCATTATCCCTGGCCTCCTGGCATAGTGTAAACATTGCAGCCAGGAGTAATGCAGCAAAATTCAGAGTTCATTAGTAATAACGCAGAGTTCAGGGGTCAGTAGTAAGTAATGCAGAGTTTTGGAGTCAGTAGTAAGGCAGAGTACAAATAGTCAGAAGTAACCCAGAGTTTTAGTTTGTCATGTGTAACTAACGCAGAGGTCAGCAGTAACACAGTGTAGGGGGTCAGCAGTAAGAAATGCAGGGTGTAGAGGTCAGCAGTAAGTAACGCAGAGTTCAGGGGTCAGAAGTAACTAATGCAGAGTGTAGGTGGTCAGCATCTAAGTTTAGGGGTCAAAAAGTAGGTGCATCACTCTTTACCTCCTTGGACCCCATTTTCATCCATTTGACCACCAGCAGTCACTTCTGCACCACATGATGGTCACTCTGGCAGTGTCCGAACACTGAGCATAAACCTCTGCCATATTGCCAGAGCTCAAAGCTAAGGAGTGGAGGTCATTGTTATAAGTCCTACTCTTAGGTTCCCAGCATTGTCCCTCAGTGGAACTGCAGGGAAGATGAACACAACAGAGTAGCGGCTTGCTTTATTTGATTGAACTGCATTCGCTGCTGCTTGGGGCAGACCTCTCAAAAACTTTACCATGAAATCATTTTCTTGGGGTCCACCTCTGTGTTTGTGATCATTTTCTCACTACTACTTTGCTTTAAAACGGAGGCTGCTGGTAGGAGGGGTTATCCTTGGCTGGCCTAACGTTTGTTTGCCAGTGTCTAATCTTTCTGTAGGTGGCAGAATAACCCAAATGTGTGGGCCTTCCTCTGACTGAGTACATAAATATATGATCAACATCTCTATGGAAGGTCTGCTCTTCTCTCAAGAAGAATAAAGCAATGGTGTGTAGTGGTCCACTTTCCATAGTGCCTCTGTTGTTCTGATCTGTCCTGAATAGCTACAAAGATATGACACTTGTTACAATTTTCCCATAGATTTCTAGGGAATTTTCAGTTGGGAGAACTGAGCTTTGAAGGTGAATCATTTTAACCCTCCTCTTCACCCACACCTTCACCACCCCTCTCCTCCTGACCTCTCCAAGCCACGTAGTGTTTTTTTTTTTTCTTTGTTCGTTTAATGTAATGCTTTGCTGCTTAGTTTTGTCTTTTGCTCTTATTCTGGACAAGTCTTTTTAACAGATTCCTATCTATCTGTTCAGGAACTGATGATGTAGTTGGCCCAGAAGGGATGGAAAAATTTTGTGAAGATATTGGTGTGGAACCAGAAAATGTAAGGCCAGGGTTTTTTTTTTTTTTTTTTTTTTCTTGATTTGTTTCATAGTTACATAATTAATGGAGTTTCAAGAACACCGATGTCCATCAAGTTCAGCCTTTACCAACTCATGTAGTTTTACAGAGCAAGGTAGAGCAAAACTCCCTTGCATTGGCCCTGGCTCTGTTCTCTGCATGCTGAGAATGAGCAGGAATGTACATTGCACAATGCATTCTAAGAAAAAAATTAAGAGTGGGATTTTTTTTTTTTTTTTTGCAAAAGAGACTTTGCTACTTTCCAAAAAGTAACATGCTAACGTGCCAACTCAACACTTTTTCAAAGTGTAACTTTTATTTCTACTTTAACTGTAGCAGAGAAAAGTCAGGGCACTAGCCTAACTGTAGCAGAGAAAAGTCAGGGCACTAGCCTGCCTGCCCTATCTGGCACAGTAGTATACAGGACATTTATAAAGTATTCAGACCCCCTTCACTTTTTTAACTTTTGTTATGTTGCAGCCTGATACTAATTTTTTTTTTCTCAATAATTTAAACCAAGTACCCCATAATGACAAAGTGGAAAGAGAATTTTAGAAATGCCTGTAAATTTCTAAGAAAGAAAAGACTGAAATCTCACATTGGCATTAGTATTCAGACCCTTTGCAACAACACTTTAAATTTAGCTCAGGTGCCTCCTATCTCTCTTTGTTGTTGCAGACATGTTTTTACACCTTGATTGGCGTCCACCTGTGGTAAACTAAATTGATTGGATATGATTTGGAAAGGCACACACCTCTCTATAAAAGGCCTCACAGCTGACAATCCATACTTTATCAGAGCAAAAGCCATGAGGTCAAAGGAATTGCCTGCAGAGCTCAGAGACATGCTACACTGAAGGTTCCCAAGAGCCCAATGGTTTCCATAATTCTCAAATAGAAGAAGTTTTGCTCAACCAGGACTATTTCAAGAGCTGGTCACCTGGAGAAACAAAGCAGTCGGGGGGGAAAAGGGCCTTAGTAAAGGTGACCCAGAACCCAATGGTCACTCTGAGCTCCAGAGATCCTGTGTGGAGATGGGACAAAGTTCCAGAAGGACAACCATCACTGCAGCCCTCCACTGGTCTGGGCTTTATGGCAGAGTTGTTAGACGAAAACCTCTCCTCAGTGCAAAACAGCTGAAGGCCTGCTTGAAGTTTGTAAAAAAGCACCTGAAAGACACTCATTGACTCTAATACTGTGAGCAACAAGATCTTCTGGTCTGATGAAACCAAGATTGAACTATTTGGCCTCAATTCTCAATGTTATGTCTGGAGGAAACCAGGCATAAAGTTCATCACCTGCCAAATGCCTTCCCAACAGTGAAGCATGGTGGTGGCAGCATCATGCTGTGGTGTTGTTTGTTTTTTCAGCAGTTAGGACTGGGAGAATTATCAGGGTTGAGGGAAAGCTGAACGGAGCAAAGTACAGAGATATCCTCAGTGAAAACCTGTTCTACAGCGTTCATGATCCTAAGCACACAGCCAAGACAACACAGCAGAGGCTTTGGGACAACTCTGTGAGAGTGGCGCAGCCAGAGCCCTGACTTGAACCCTATTGAACATCTCTGGAGAGACTTTGTGCACTGTGCACTGATGGTCCCTATCCAACCTGACTGAGCTTGGCAGGATTTGCCAAGAATGGCAGATAATCCCCCAAACCATGTGTGTAAAGCTTATCACGTCATACCTAAAAAGACTCGAGGCTGTAATTGCTGCCAAAGGTGCTTCAACAAAGTATTGAGGGTCTGAATACTTAAGGAGGAGCTCCAGTCATTTTTGTGTTTATTAAAAGTCAGTAATACAAAAAATATAGCTGCTGACTTTTAATAAACACACACTCACCTGTCCCAGGATCCAGCGATGTGGTCACCCAAACCATCGTTTCTCTTCCCTCCCCAGAGCCGGCATTTCAACTGTGGGCACCCCGAATGGTCCGGCAGTCTTCTGGGACCTGTGACATGTCCCAGAAGACTGCGGTGAGGGAGGGAGGAAAGGAGAACTCATCCTCTCGCCGCCAGGCAATCTGTGCGGAAGTGGCAGTGGGTACCTCTCAAAACTAATGAATGCCAAATGTGACAGGGTAGGGGGAGAGGAGTGCTTAAAGTGGAACTTCCCCTTTTGAGTGGAGTTCAGCTTTAAGTACATGTGATATTTTCATTCTTTTATTTTTTCACATTATGGGGTACTGAGTGTAGATTAATAAGAAGCAAAAGTTAATTTTACAAGAAACCATGGTTAAATACAACTGTAGTATCAGGCTGCAACATAACATTGAAAAAAGTGAAGGGGGTCTGAATACTTTGAATGCGCTGTAAATCTCCGGACTGGATGGACAGAATACAAATCCTTAGGAAGGGAAGATGGATTAATTAATATATTTCATGGGGGGGGGGGGGGGGTGGTGGTGGTATCTTTTTGCCTGGAGTTCAACTTAAAAGAAATAGTGAATGTTTTTAAAGAATCAAAATGACATTGGCAATACTCTTGCTACAATTGCCTGATGTTGTTTAACTATACCTTAGCCTCGTATGTGGAAATAGTGCTCAAAACAAAAAACACATGCATGTTACCAACGCATAAAATCCACTTTAGGCTTAAAACGTAACTTTTATTCTAATGATCGAGGCCCGCACTGTTACTTTGAGCTTACCAACTTGACTCTTGTTAATTAAAGGGAGTGATTGTTGAATGGGCAATTCAGGATTTTAACCAAGCTGGTAATCCGATTAGTTGGTGTGTTGGGCTTTAGGGAGCACAGACAAGCTCCTCAGTAGCCTCTGATTCCATTAGCTTAATCCATGCCAGTAGTCAGTGGAAGTGGTACGCATTTGGGAACACTTCAGACATGCCTCCAGTGTTGGTAATAGATATATGGTGAGTGACTTGCATAAAATGGAGGTATGATTTCTCCCTGTATTTATTCAATATAGATCCTTTGTGAGAGATATACAGTACATAGGTATGAACACCCCAAACAGGACAAATATAAAGATATTGATGTCGGTTCTTCCCTTGTGAGTAAATTAGACACTGTATTTATGTCCTGGACTCTGACCTGTCCTCTCAGCCCTAAATCCAATTACTGTCCAAATCTTGTAGATTTCACCTCCATAACAGCTCCAAAATATGCCCCTTTTTAACCATTGAAACCACTAAGCAACTTATTCACTCCCTTGTTATCTCTCGCCTTGACTATTGTAACTCCCTCCTCATAGGCCTACCTCTTCGCAGGCTATCCCCTCTTCAGTCTATCATGAAAGCTGCTGCAAGACTCACCCACCTTACCAACCTTTCAGTGTCCGCCATCCCTCTCTGTCAATCCCTACACTGTTCTCCCATTGCCCAACAAATAAAATTCAAAATAGTAAAATGGAACTTTGCCTCCATTTTTGTTAATGTTTCTTCTCGGTGGAGGCTGCCATTTTGTTGAAGCCCATTAAATCTTTAGGCTGTCAGCAGATTGGCCTCTACAAATTCTGCAATGCTTAAAAATAGAGAGCAACTAAAAAGTGCAGACCAGAGTGATCCAGTGTATTACTGGATATTAAACAGTATGGGTACATATTTTTAATATGTTATAGCTACACCTGCAATAGGGGCCAGCCTGAAGTGATCTAGCCGGACTTAATTTTCTGACTAAAGTTCCACTTTAACAACAAAATACAAACCTATTTACAACTCTGCCCTGCGCTACAGCGCAAATCATGTCTTCAAATATCACCCAAACCGTCCTCCACTTCTCCCAAGACCTCCTGCTCTCTAGCTCCCTTGTCTACTCCTCCCATACTCTCCAGGACTTCTCAAGAGCCTCTCCCATCCTCTGAAACTCCTGACCCCAATCTGTCTGGGTATTTCCTACCTTTCCACTTATAGGCAATCCCTGAAAACTCATCTCAGGGAAGCCTATCCTGCCTTCAGCTAACAACTGAATCATTTTTTTCTCCCATCAGTTCATCCCTCACAGTTATTACCTTTTTTTCTTATTGTTCCACTTGCCCCTCCCTATTAGGTTGTAAGCTCCTAGGAGCAGGGCCCTCTTAACCCTCTTGTATTGTATTATTACTGTATTGTCTCCCTTAATATTGTAAAGTGCATGCACTGTTGCCACTATATAAATCCTGTATAGTAATAATAATGTACATGTGTGCTTTTATCTTATTAGAGTAAAAGTTAACTTTTTAAGCCTAAAGTGGATCAGATGTGTGGGTAAAATGCATCCCAATTTTTGTTGTGATACTGGCAATAGACTACAAACATTTGATCATGTGTGACCACTGTCCTTCAACACAGGGAAAGGAAAATGTTTGATTGTATTGCACATATATTTCTCTTCCGTTCCCTGACAGACGCAGCATTCTTATGACACATGGGGTTATGCTCATCCTACTAGGAGTAGCCTAGGCAAAACAAACAAAAGTGTAGGTTGGCCCCTCCCAGGGGGCCGTCCTCACCTTAGCATATAATCCCCCTGCTCTGTACAGCACATCAGTTTTTATTTGCCTAGTGCAAGGAGTAGACCTGGTTCCCTATGGGAGCAGCGGTCTCCTGAAGATTCATCTAAGGAAGACTGCTATCAAGAAGCTGGCTGGTGGTATAGAGGATATCTCGAATCCTAATCTTTCCCCAGTCCGGCCCACACTATGCAAACCCCCTTAGGGGGGCCCACCGCATAGCGCCCGTTCCGTGCGGGCGGCCAGTGGCTAAAACCCACTAGAGCCAGTGACTGGTTCACCTGTCCAGTGGCCTGGCCAGCAGCATGCCTTCTTGCGGGGAGGTAGGTCTGCTCCGGGTGGCTACCCGCTGCGCCCGTCGGATTGGTGAGTGAACCCCTCTTCCGCCCTAGAGGCATGGAGAGTGGGCACCTGGGCAGCTCTGTGGTGGTCAGCTGGTGGGGGTCTGTTAGAGGCCTTCCCCCCACTCCCCCTCCCCCCTCAAT
The DNA here is from genome assembly GCA_018402905.1 of Glandirana rugosa. Taxonomy (NCBI): domain Eukaryota; kingdom Metazoa; phylum Chordata; class Amphibia; order Anura; family Ranidae; genus Glandirana; species Glandirana rugosa. Next base: position 80,110 of record BLSH010513674.1, on the reverse strand, counting down.
CCCCCGCAGGCACCTTTGCACGAACTGTTCGAATCTGCACCGACCGTCCGGAGCAATGTGTTAGGTGGGTCGTCGCCATTGGATTTTGGAGCACAGCTGGTTCATGGCTGACCGCACGTGTGTAATGGCAGCGTCCATTGTTTGAGAACCATGTGCTTTCCAGCCTGCTCTCTGGCGGCCTCCAATGGTCGGTTGAGAGAACTGCAGTCCTTGTGCAGGAAGTCCTTAAAAACGGGTGTGGGCTTCCGGTTTTTGCTTGAACAGCATGGCTGACACACAGTAACAAGCTCTTGACGTGCAGCAGTTCGTGGGCATTGCTCTTCGGTTGGAGTGCTGAGGCATAAAACAGCAAGTATAGCTGGCGCTTCCTGGGTGCCGGTAGCGGTGGGTGTAATCCGCCCGGGTCTCCCTGGCTGATGTGTGGGGTAGAGGTGGTGGTTACACAGCGGGGGTGCCGGGCTGAGATGTCAGAGGCCGGAAATTCTATGGCAGGTATACCTGCAGATCTACAGTCCACCCCAGGATCATTAGTGTCCTTGGAACAGCTGAGGGCGGTGTTTGGGGAGTTCTTTCCCTAGGCAGGGGTGCCCGTTCCGAGGGGCCCCCAGAAGCGCCCACCCCCTCTTCTTTCCTCAGGGGAGGATTCAGATCTAGAAAGCGCCTCAGTGGTCACACCTGTGGATCTTTCAGAGGGTGAGCCGCCCTCAGAGGGCGAAGAGGATCAGGAGGCTCCTAGTTCGTGGGATAAAGCACTGATCACTGATATTCGCGACTCTATGCAACTGGACCAAACAGGGGAGTCGCATGAGTTTGCATATGTTTGTGGACCGCTTAGACTCCCTAGGTCCCCTAGGGCTTACCCTTATGATCAGGTGTTTGAACAGGCAGTGTTCAAGGATTGGCGGAAGCCACCAAGTTCCTTGGCTTTACCTAAAAGCTTTGCTGTTCGCAACCCCTCTGAGGAAAGCTTTACTAAGAGATGGGCTTCCCCGGTGGTGGACCCTGCCGTGGCTCGTGTGAATAAGGCAACCACCATCCCCTTGGAGGGGTCTCCATCCTTTAAAGAGGTGGCCGATCGCCGCACAGAGACAGTGTCTAAAGCACTATTCTTGTTTGGCTGGGTCAGCCATGCGGCCGGCGCTAGCAACTGCTATGGCGGCACAGTCTCTTCGCGAGCACGCTGCCGCACTGCGCACTAGTTTGTCTAGTGAATGTGCACAGGCTGAGGCACAGCGGATGCAACATTTGGAAGAAGGTCTCCGCTACATATGCCATGCGGCTTTGGATCTTCTCCCCATATTGTCAAAAATGTCTGTTTTTTCAATTGTCATCAGGCGGGTGCTGTGGCTCCGCTCTTGGTCGGGCGACCAGGCTTCAAAGAAAGCTCTGGCAGACCTGCCCTTTCAGGGAGGGCATCTGTTTGGCCCACAGTTGGATAAGATTATTAAGGATTTCACGGGAGGGAAGAGTACTTTCCTTCCAGAGCCGAAGCGACGAGATCGTCGTCGTAGGCAGGGTCCTGTCTCTTCTGGTCAGAAGAAGTTTTTTCGGGCACCCGGCCCAGCGGGTAAGGCCGGGAAGGCGTTCACAGGCCACAGCAAAAGGCCCTGGCAGCGTAAGCCCGAAAAAGCGGAGGACAAGCCTGCCTCCGCATGATGGGTGGCCCCCACCCGCCTCAAGGGTGGGGGGCCGGTTTCTGGGGGTTGCAAGCAACTCTCTGCCCCCAGAAAAGTCCTTCCCCTCAAACATGAGGCTTCCACAGAAGCGTCAGGAGGCGCCTCTAGGCGCCAGTCAGGCGCTCAGCAGACAGAAGTCATCTTGAACGCCGGCTTGCCGGCTGGAGTACCTGGGTCTGATACCGGACACGGTACAGGCTGGGGTGTTCCTAACACCGAGCAAGCTTCTAATGCTTTAGGCAGGGCGAACCCTGTGATGACGCCAGTGGTTCTCCTTACGGTTCTGTATACGGGTGTTGGGGCTCAGGGGGTCGACTTGCGAAGCGATACCTTACGCCCAGAACAATCGGCTCCTGCGGAAGGCAATTTAGTCGCGGTGGGACAAATCTCCTCTATCCCTGGACAGGCCGATCAGGTCGGAGTGTCAGTCCCGGGAACCCTTGGTTTGGGGAATTCAGGTTCCGGCCCTATGGGGGGGAGAAGTTTTCTTCCCCTCAACTGGTCGATGTAGGTACCGGAGCTGAGAGCGATCAAGCTCTGCCTGTCCCGTGGGACAGTAGGGCTGCGCCGCCCGGTTCTAGTTCAGTCAGTCAATGCCACGGAGGTGGCGTACGTAAACCATCAGGGCGGAACAAGAAGCGCAGCAACAGCCGTGGAGGCGGCTCTGATCCTTTGGGGGGCAGTGTTTCACAGGCCTCGAGGCCTGTGCATTTTTCCTCCTCTAAAGGCTCTACCGCGGGTCGTACGCGGGGTAGAGGCGGAGGAAATACCGACAATCTGGGTAGCTCTGGCTTGGCCCCGACGCCCTTGGTACACCGACATAGTACGGATAGTGGCAGAGGTTCCGTGGCGGCTTCCGCTTCATGGGGACCTGCGGTTGCAGGGGCCCATCTTGCACCCTACTTTACCCTCACTGGTTTTGACGGCTTGGCTATTTGAGTCCCAGGTATTGAGGGATAGGGGTGTCTCGGACTCCGTAATCCCGACTATGATAAAAGCACGTAAGAGTTCCTCACGTAAGATTTATCGTAGGACCTGGAAGGCCTACACTACCTGGTGCGAGGCAGGGGGTTGGAACCCCCGCTCTTATAGAGTATCCAGAGTACTGGCATTTTTACAGCAAGGTCTGGACAAGAACCTGGCGTTAAGTACGCTTAAGGGGCAGATTTCGGCCCTGTCGGTTCTTTTTCAACGGCCCTTGGCGTCTCATTCATTGATCCATACATTTGTACAGGGGGTACGTCATGTGGCTCCTCGGATACGGTCGCCTTTGGCACCGTGGGATTTGAATCTGGTGCTTTCTGTGTTGCAGAAACCGCCATATGAAAGGATTAGGGACATTCCCTTACAGTTGTTGTCGCAGAAGGTGGCCTTTCTGGTAGCTATCGCATCCGCCAGGCGGGTGTCGGAGTTAGCAGCATTATCCTGCAAGTCACCTTACTTAGTCCTCAAGGACAAGGCAGTTTTGCGAACTTCCCCTTCGTTTCTTCCGAAGGTGGTTTTTTCCTTTCATTTAAATGAGGATATTATTCTCCCCTCATTGTGCCTGCACCCATCACATCCCAGAGAAGTTGAGCTGCACTCTTTGGATGTGGTGAGGGCCTTGCGTGTGTATTTAAGTTCTACAGCTTCCTTTCGGAAGTCTGATTCTTTATTTTTGCTGACGGAAGGGTCGCACAAAGGTATGGCGGCCTCGTCAGCTACAGTGTCTCGTTGGATACGGAAGACCGTGACTCATGCATATGAGATTCGGGGTAAGGTTCCCCCGTTTCCGGTCACGGCTCATTCCACCAGGGCAGTTAGTATGTCCTGGGCGTTTAGACACCAAGCCTCGGTGTCTCAGGTGTGCAAGGCAGCTACTTGGGCCTCAGTGCACACGTTTACTAAGTTTTACAAAATTGATGTTGCAGCATCCTCGGATGCTGCTTTTGGCCGCAAGGTATTACAAGCGGCAGTATAGGCGCGGTTAGCGCCGCCTGAGAGGGCGTTTTTCTGTTGGGTACAGTTGTTATGATTTTGCCCACCCCTCTTGATTGGCACAGCTTTGGGACGTCCCCATGTGTCATAAGAATGCTGCCTCTGTCAGTGAACGGAAGAGAAAAAGGGATTTTTTGTATAACTTATCCTTTTCTCTGAGTTCACTGACAGACGCAGCACCCACCCCTCTGCATTGGTTTTGTACGGCTTGTTACGAACGGATGTGCTGTACAGAGCAGGGGGATTATATGCTAAGGTGAGGACGGCCCCCTGAGAGGGGCCAACCTACACTTTTGTTTGTTTTGCCTAGGCTACTCCTAGTAGGATGAGCATAACCCCATGTGTCATAAGAATGCTGCGTCTGTCAGTGAACTAAGAGAAAAGGATTTTACGGTAAGTTATACAAAAAATCCCTTTTTTTCAGCAAGCGGAAACCTCTCACTTTGTGATATAGAGCATTTTAACAATCAGATGTGCTTGCTGTAGTCTCATAAGGAAGTCCTATATTGCCTAATCCTTGCCAACAATGCTTAGATGAGAAGCTTTGGGCCATCTAAGCCCATCCTAACATGCCTTTGGGTATCAAACATTTTGTGTGTGATTTCACTCGACCCTCTACCTGTCTGGAGGCCTGTAAAGTCTAAATTGATGTATGTGCATGTTGTTAAAAATAAAGCACCAGCAAAAAAAGATTACAAGGAAACTACTTTGATCCCTAAGGAATAAAATCATTTCCACTACCTCCCAGAGAGGTAGAAAGAAAATAACAATATGAGGAATTGACCAGTGTGTGTTGGCTGGTCATCAAGGATCTCTCTCACCCTCTACTCTATCCCTTCCCCTCTATCCTATCTCCTAGTGATATGTATATTATTGTATCATACTTGCATGTGTGTTGTTTTTCTGAAGAATATAGAGTGCCTACGGGGACTGTTGTGTTTTGAGATTTTAATAATTGATTCTCTACTGGTTTTCTACTGTGGCAATGAAGTCTTCAGACACTCATTAGCTTGTATTTATTCTTTTCCCACAGGTTGTTATGCTTGTTTTAGCCTGGAAATTAGATGCACAGAACATGGGTTACTTTACATTACAGGAATGGTTAAAAGGAATGACTTCGCTACAGTAAGTAATTGCCAAATAGTTTCAATATGTTAACATGTTATTGATTGATAAAGCTAACCTACCATTTTCCCTCAACTTTTTTTAGGCCTCATTCACACAGCTGTTTAGCCGCATTCACTGGATTCCAACATCAAGAAACAGCGGATTCATGCAGCTGACATGACAGGTGCATGCCCTGAGCTCAGCCTGTACAAAGTATTGGCAGGCTGATATCAATACTAGTTGTTTGCATGTAGCTGCACACCAAGCAGTCATCTGCGGATAGAGACAGGTGTCCATGTCAGGTTGCATCTGACGGCGACCAGGTTTGGGCGCCCATCCCTAACCGCAGGTGTGCAGCTACATGCTAATAGCAACGGCTGCTGTCAGCCTATCAGTACTTTGTACAGGCTAAGTGTCCGCCGCTATGCACATCCACCTGTCATTGCAGCCGTAAAATTTCACTGATTGTTACTACTGGTATCCATTTAATGCTGCTAAATGGCTGTGTGAAGGAGGCCTTAAGGTTGCTAGTATGCTGGCTTCATTTCACCCAACTATAATCAAGTTGGGAATAATTTCCTAACATTGATAATTTAACCACTTCCGCCCAATGACCTCATATGACGTTGCAGACTTTGTGTGGGGATATCTAAATGATGCCTGCAGCTACAGGCATCATTCAGATATTTTTTTTAGAGCCTGCGATTCCCTGCGCCGTAAGAACGATCATAGCGGCTGTTCAGCCGCTTGATCATCCTTACGGGCAGCAGGAGGGGCCCCCGGACGTCTCTATGATCTTTCGGAGGCCAGGCGCAATGTTATGACATCACGCCCAGCCTCTGCATTTGAAAAAATGCCGCCGCCTCGGCTGGGAAGCCTGGATCGTTTTATTTTTCCGGCTTCCCAGCCTAGAGGTGAGATCTGGGGACTTAGTGACCCCAGATCTCGCTGTAAAGAGGGCCTGTCGCACACTATTCCTATTACAAGGGATGATTACATTTAAAGCGCCCCTGTCCCTGTAAAAGATTTTTTAAAGCGTTGCCTATGGGGGTTTTTAAGTACCTAATTGGCGCCATTCCACGAGTGTGTACAATTTTAAAGTGTGACATGTTAGGTATCTGTTTACTCGGCGTAACACCATCTTTCACATTTTGCAAAAAAATTGGGCTAACTTTACAGTTTTGTTTTTTTTAATGCATGAAACCGTTTTTTTTTCCACAAAAAAAAAAATGCGTTTGAAAAATGACTGCGCAAATACCATGCAAAATAAAAAGTTGCAATGGCCACCATTTTATTCCCTAGGGTTCTCTGCTAAAAAAAATATATAATGTTTGGGGGTTCTGAGTAATTTTCTAGCAAAAAAAGTTATGATTTTTACATGTAGGAGCGAAGTGCCAGAATTGGCCTGGGTATCAAGTGGTTAAACTATTGTTTTTTTTACCTATTTAAATGCCAGAATTCCTTTTTATAGTGGATGAAAATTGCTAGCATGTTGATGGCAACTTCCATGCTAATACTGTCTGTACTGACACATCTGTGTTCCTGTGTCTCTGCTTGTACCTCAGTCTTTCAGGAACAAACACGTACTTTACAGATAGATTCCTTTTCTAAATCTATCTTTTTTCTTGTCTGTTCCCAATCTCAGCAGTTTTGGTTAACCACTTCAGTACTGGGCACTTTCACCCCCTTCCTGCCCAGGCCAATTTTCAGCTTTCAGTGCTGTTGCTCTTTGACTGACAATTGCATGGTCAGGCAACATTGTACCCATATGAAATTTTTATAATTTTCTTTCCCACAAATAGAGCTTTCTTTTGGTGGTATTTAATCACTACAGTTTTTTTTTTATTTGTTGCTATACAAATAAAATACCGAAAATTTTGAAAAATAAAACCGTTTTTCTTTGTTTCTGTTCTAAAATTTTGGAAATAAGTTTTCTCCTGCACTGACGGGCACTGATTAGGCGGCACTGATGAGGCGGCACTGGCGGACACTGATGAGGCAGCACTGGCGGGCACTGATGAGGCAGCACTGGCGGGCACTGATGAGGCGGCACTGGCGGGCACTGATGAGGCAGCACTAATATGCAGCACTGATAGGCGGTACTGATGGGCACTGATAAGCGGCACTGATAAGTGGTACTGATGAGGCTGCACAGACGGGCACTAATATGCGGCACTGATAGGCAGCACTGATGAGGAGACATGGCAGGCAGTACTGATGGGCACTGATTGGCATCCCTGGTGGGCACTGCTGAAGGGTCTGCACTAATGCGCAATATCAGAGCAGACCCCCCCCAAGGAGAGCTGCTGATTGGCTCTCCTCTCCCCCAGACGAGACTATAACGCGTAATCACGTCTGGGAAGTCGTCACGGGTGGTCCCTACGGTTAGTCACGGGTA
>BLSH010513674.1:61841-72942 GCA_018402905.1 Glandirana rugosa | reverse complement strand
TTTTTTGTTGTTTTGTTTGTGACTTTTCGAACCCTCCTCTACGACATGGTTGTTAGACTACAATCATGTCGTTAGAAGGGGCGACTCGATAACACAAGACTATCTCCCTGGGACAACTTTGTGTGACCAGTTATGAGAATAGGGGTGACCCGCGGTGTATTACAGGTCGTCCTAATCGGCACTCCATCATGCCACACAACGATACTATGTGGTTGAGAGGCTAGAGCTATTTCTCGGTTACTGCATCCGAGAAATGGTACACTAGTCGACACAGTCTAGTGTTGACTAGTGTAGCATTGGTCCTTCACGGACTGTCCCGCGTTCATCTCCTCTCGGTTACTGAAGGGTCTGCACTAATGCGCAATATCAGAGCAGACACCCCCCCCCCCCAAGGAGAGCTGCTGATTGGCTCTCCTCTACTTGCGCCCTGTCAGGCACTTCCTGGTTACGATGTGATCAGTTGTGATCTGACACAGCTGATCACATGGTAAAGAGCCTACGTCATTGGCTCTTTATCGAGATCGGAGAGTTGGTGTATCATAGCAACACACCGTACTACCTCACGGCTAATCCTGCTGGACATTATGTGGCGCCCAGTGGGGATAAGAGTATTGACCAGTGTGTTTCAACAGGGTCCCTCTATCAGAACACAATAGCTCAGCGGGGAAGATTGCTGTACTAACATCAGATTGTTGGTACAGCATCTCCTCCCAAGCTTTTCAGTGTTTGTTTTGTTGTTTTTTTAGTAAATTCACACCAAATATGCCAGGCCTCAAAATAACATAAACAAGAAAAAGCAATGTTAAAAGTGAATTTCTGTGCTCAGGATATATAAATTATATAAATGTGTAAGTTATGTCAGTTATGGGACTGCTGCTTTCCAACAACCCCCTCAGAGGGGAACAAAGTGTATGATATAATAGTGGATTGGCGCTATCCCCAATAGTAATATCAAAACCGTTATTAATATAAAATACCACCAAACATGTATAACTATTAGTATACAACCTAATTCATCCACAGGTGGATGTCAATCCTCCCTGTGAGAGAATATATATAACAAGTGCAAGTGCTTAATTAATACTTAATGGAGTAATGTGCGTTCAATATTCCATAATGTTCATATAAAAATTTTTTGAAACCAGTGTGCAAAATTCGTGACCCATTTAGGAAATAAAAATTAAGAAAAAAACTAAAAAATAGAAATAAAAATAAAAAATCAATGAAAAAAAGGTCAAATGTTCTTAGAAAACAGTCTTAAAAAACAGTTCCAGATCTCTGAAGTTCAGTGCAAAGCATCAAACCGCAATCAAAATAGTGTAAATGTAAATATATCTTGTAATCTTCATGTAAAGTGACTTTAGTGCTCCTTAATTAAAAATCCAGGTGACTTCCACGCGTGCTCCCCCTTTGGGTCCCCACTCACCAGAAATCCACACCCCTGCAGGGGTAATACGCCTAAGTAAGTTGGGGCTTTTATCCACTCTACTCAGCTCCTCTCCTTCGTCCGTGTCAGCATTGCAGATCTCTTGTATTCAGCATTGCAGATCTCTTGTACTGCTCAATCACCCAGTCAGCTCCAAAGGAAAAAAAGGAGGAGAATCCCGGATAGTGCAGTATCTCACAGGTATTTATTAGCGCAACAAACTTTAAAAACAAAGTCTTTAAAACCACACAATGGACATCTTCTGAAGCGGTCCATTGACGAAACACGTAAAGCGTGGCCGTAGCGTCATACGTCACGTCCGGGAGTGTTGGTTCCGACGAGTGGAACGCAAGACGGAGAAGGAGGAAGGAATCGTAACCTTCCTCAAGTAGTAGCCGTTACGGCTGCTCCGTGCATACAACCCGGACGGCTTCTTGCCCTTTTTTATTTTACTTTGTGTGGTTTTAAAGACTTTGTTTTTAAAGTTTGTTGCGCTAATAAATACCTGTGAGATACTGCACTATCCGGGATTCTCCTCCTTTTTTTCCTTTGGACATCCACCTGTGGATGAATTAGGTGGTATACTAATAGTTATACATGTTTGGTGGTATTTTATATTAATAACGGTTTTGATATTACTATTGGGGATAGTGCCAATCCATAGTTTATATCAAGAAAAAGCAATGGCCTCTTAACCTCTACCCAGGTCTTGCATCTCCAATATGTTACATATACAACTTTATTCTCAAAATCCTGCATAAAGGTCTTCAACTGAGAACTCCTCAAAACTAACATATCCAAAGGAAATTCACACTCCCAACACATAATAACAAATAATGAGTAGAACTGTGTCCTCTAACAAGAATGTTTATTAAAAATTATACAGATTAAAATAGCTATGGTAAATAGATAGATCGTAAAAAAGAACTGCCATATGTACCATGTATATTGGGAGATATATAATAAGTAATGAATTCTGTTCACAGACAGCTATTCAGCTAAAAAGATCCCAGCTCAAGCAATAGCTTTGTTAATGGTGTGGGATCTATATCAGCACAAGAGGGACTGAGACCAATTCAGCAACAATTCTCTCCCATCTCTATAGAATCTTGTAAATCCTTATAAGATGTCACTGTGTAGTAAACAGGGCACAACAGTCCCCAATTTTGGGAATAATGATGTAGTGGGACCTCCTGGTTCTGTGTAAACTTTCCATGCTCCTTTGGTAGTTTTATAGCTGGGAGGAGCCCAATAATCATGTGACAATATGATGTGGTCATATGGTGACTTTGTGTGCGTCCAGCAACGATCACCGCAGGTAAAAATGCTGCCTGTGCAGAAAGTTGTGAATAGCTGCGGCCGTCAGCAATCTGTCATTATAGAGAACTGGGCCAGCGGCTGCCCCTAGCTGTTTAGAATTGCAGTAGAAATCAGAAGATTCCTGCTGCCACAATTTGCACTGGCCTAAACGCTGGTGTAAATGTAGCCTTAAGCCCTGTTTCACATTGGAGCAATTTGTCATGCGATTTGAGAGGTCAAATCTCATGACAAGTCGTAGCCCATTGCTGGCAGTGGTACTGTTCCAATTGGTACGACGCCAACTTTGCGGCGTCGCACCAATTTGCAATAGTAATTCCTGCACTACTTTTGCCAATTTTGGGTGCGACTTCAATAGACATCTTTGCATGAAGCCCCACAGATGTCTTTCAAGTAGCACCTGAAATCGCGATGATCTGCTACTTTGAAATCACGCTACTTCAGGTGAAGTAACGCAATTTCAAAGTAACATCATTGTGAACTAGGGCTTAGCCTCGTACATACTGACCGAATATCAGACATTTTGGCCCGTGTGTATGGCAGCTGGTCCAATAGAACCTGGCCAAATGTCCGGCTTTTGTCGAAAGAGCATGACTGAAAAAGGTCTGCCAATCAGCACTCTCAGCCAATGGCTGAGGGTACTGACAGGTGTGTTTTGACAGGGTCCCTCTATCAGAACACAATAGCTTAGCGAGGAAGATTGCTGTACTAATACTAATATCAGATTGTTAGTACAGCATCTCCTCCCAAGCTTTTCGTTTTTCTTTTTTGTTTTGTTTTTTTTTTTAGCCCGCTGGGTTGAATGAAAAGGAATTGATAGTATGTACCAGGCTTTAGGATATTCAGTCTCCATAAGAAGATGGGACGCCACAAAGAAAGGTGATACACCTTTGAGCCAGCTGGGTGGAGCTGGAGAAACTGGACAGGTGTGATCTTAGAACCACATATGCAGTTGTGGGGGAATTTGCTTATTGGCTCTGGGCATGAACCTCTGCCACTTAAGGGAAATGAGCTGAAGATTGAACTACCTATTGTCAGCCTTAGATTTGCAGAAGGGCACAATCTCTTTGCAGCGCTATCAAGCAGGAAGATCCTTCATATGGATGTTAAAATGCCTGCCCCTTGTACACACATTACAGACCATAAATACAAATACATTTTTAAATAATTAATACTTATAGTGTAATAATATGATTGTTATTGTATTTAAAAAAGTGTGTCAGCACAAAGTTAAAATAATGTGTATGTACAGTCAGGTCCATAAATATTGGGACATCGACACAATTGTAATCTTTTTGGCTCTATACACCACCACAATGGATTTGAAACGAAACAAACAAGATGTGCTTTAACTGCAGACTTTCAGCTTTAATTTGAGGGTATTTACATCCAAATCAGGTGAACGGTGTAGGAATTACAACAGTTTGTATATGTGCCTCCCACTTTTTAAGGGACCAAAAGTAATGGGACAGATTAACAATCATAAATCAAACTTTCACTTTTTAATACTTGGTTGCAAATCCTTTGCAGTCAATTACAACCTGAAGTCTGGAACGCATAGACATCACCAGATGCTGGGTTTCATCCCTGGTGATGCTCTGCCAGGCCTCTACTGCAATTGTTTTCAGTTCCTGCTTGTTCTTGGGGCATTTTCCCTTCAGTTTTGTCTTCAGCAAGTGAAATGCATGCTCAATCGGATTCAGGTCAGGTGATTGACTTGGCCATTGCATAACATTCCACTTCTTTCCCTTAAAACTCTTTGGTTGCTTTCGCAGTATGCTTCGGGTGATTGTCCATCTGCACTGTGAAGCGCCATCCAATGAGTTCTGAAGCATTTGGCTGAATATAAGCAGATAATATTGCCCGAAACCCTTCAGAATTCATCCTGGTGCTTTTGTCAGCAGTCACATCATCAAATACAAGAGAACCAGTTCCATTGGCAGCCATACATGCTCACGCCATGACACTACCACAACCATGCTTTACTGATGAGGTGGTATGATTTGGATCATGAGCAGTTCCTTTCCTTCTCCATACTCTTCTTTTCCCATCACTCTGGTACAAGTTGATCTTGGTCTCATCTGTCCATAAGATGTTGTTCCAGAACTGTGAAGGCTTTTTTAGATGTTTGGCAAACTCTAATCTGGCCTTCCTGTTTTTGAGGCTCACCAATGGTTTACATCTTGTGGGGAACCCTCTGTATTCACTCTGGTGAAGTCTTCTCTTGATTGTTGACTACCTCCTGGAGAGTTCTTGATCTGGCCAACTGTTGTGAAGGGTGTTTCCTTCACCAGGGAAAGAATTCTTCGGTCATCCACCACAGTTGTCTTCCAGGTATTTTGGTGTTGCTGAGCTCACCGGTGCGTTCTTTCTTTTTAAGGATGTTCCAAACAGTTGATTTGGCCACACCTAATGTTTTTGCTATCTCTCTGATGGGTTTGTTTTGTTTTTTCAGCCTAATGATGACTTGCTTCACTGATAGTGACAGCTCTTTGGATCTCATATTGATTGTTGACAGCAACAGATTCCAAATGCAAAGGGCACACTTGAAATTAACTCTGGACCTTTTATCTGCTCCTTGTAAATGGGATAATGAGGGAATAACACACACCTGACCATGGAACAGCTGAAACAGCTGAGCAGCCAATTGTCCCATTACTTTTGGTCCCTTTAAAAAGTGGGAGGCACATATACAAACTGTTGTAATTCCTACACCGTTCACCTGATTTGGATGTAAATACCCTCAAATTAAAGCTGAAAGTCTGCAGTTAAAACACATCTTGTTTGTTTCATTTTAAATCCATTGTGGTGGTGTATAGAGCCAAAAACATTAGAATTTTGTTGATGTCCCAATCTTTATGGACCTGACTGTATATTTCAGCAGCCATATTTGCTCATTACATATATAGTCTTTTCTTAGCCATTCTGATAATCTTCAATTAGTGGCAAGGTCTCCGGCTGAATAAAATATACTCCGCTGTCTTTAATTATATAGAATGCCCACAAGCTTTTAGTTACAAGACAGCATATGATTTTTATAAACGTGATAAATAATATTAGGTCGCTGCTCCTAAAATAGTAAATTACTATTTAGAGATGATTTAGAAAGGGCGCGTAGGGCGCTGACCTGTGACACCACTATAACATAATCTGTGTATGTATTACTCTATCACCACAATACATCAATACATAAATAAAAGTGAATTCTAAATGATAGTGATACTGATTAAACCGTAAATAAACAGCAAAACAAAAGTCCATGTGTAAAGTCATATATAAATATAACTAAAAATTATTATGTAAGAAACAGTCCATCAATTCCAATAATTGCTTCCAATCACCGGTGAGTAAAAATTTGGTTATATTAGTGCTTCATATATCTTATTCACACTGTGCTCCACCAAATGCGTGCCTGTATAGTGTGCTCACCGGAGCAACTCAGCCACAGAGTAACCACAAGACGTGGTTAAATATGATTTCCAGAAGAAATCTCCTCCAATCCTGTGTGTCAGATGCCACTAGACGCCATCGACTTCCACTGAAAATGGCTCAGACAACAGAGCCACAAAAGGCAAAATATAGTGTGATACCGCCTTTTTATTTAAAATTTCTACTAAAACATTAGTGTTGCTCTCACATTCCATAAGAGACGTATAAGCATTCAGCAAATATGTGCAGCTCGGGACCCGTTAAGTGTGCCGCCTCGTCCGCTCTCCAGCCGGTGTGCATCTCACCCAGGGTTTCGGTTCTAGTCTATAGCTGTGCGTGCGCTTTTTAACCACAATAGTTGCCTCCCATTGGTCCCCATAATAGCCAATTCTGCTCATAGGAGTCATGAACCTTACGGTATTATTTAAATGTAGAGCGGCAGAATGAAGTCCAAACATAAATGGATAACAGATGGTCTCGAGCTACACCTATTTACTGTTACAGATTCAAAGACTTTTAATACGAAACCCTAAAATCGAAAACCATTGTGATTTCTGTAAACACCTCAATCTATTAACAACATTATTGCATAAACAATTCCTTATCCTTTCTAATATGGCTAATTGTTCCTATTAATCTCTCAAGCATTTATTTTTACTTTATATTAAATAAATAATTCTTTCTTTCTCCATTCTAATGGAGTTTGATGCCTTTTACTTCTATATGATTCCATCTAGTGGTCAAAATAGAGATATATATAATACTCTAATACACATTACAATACAATGATTTGTCTATATTTCAGGGGGAGAAAATCTTAATTAGGTATGCAGAAGTTCTCCTATAAAACCATTTTAAAATGTAATAAACTTACATTTAATATATATAAAATGTATACAAGAAGATCTTACATTACATTTAAAAAAAAAATATATATATATATATATGTGTGTGTGTGTGTGTGTGTGTGTGTGTGTGTATGTGGATGGATATATATATATATATATATATATATATATATATATATATATATATATATATTGATGATATAAATTCACAAATATACCTATTCTAAAATTTTGAGTGGCACCATATACAATGATGTTGGTACATCAATATGAGAGGACATACCTGGAAGTAGATGGTCTAATATGCCATGTACCCTATGATCAAGAATAATAACACTAGTTATATTAGTCCAACCTCTACAGTAGGCAGTGGAACCTTAATTTGGCTCCACAGTCCACTATGGTAAATTGGACCAGAGTTAGTAAAATCCTTATTAAAAATCAGTTCTAAAACAGTTCAAATCTATTTCTAAGTTTAATCCAGATGGTGCAAGAGTGTTTAATTAAAAAATCCACCTGGTTTCGGCCTGCGACACCTGGGTTCTCATATCCCTTCCTCTCCAATAGGGCATTACTCTATTCCATAGAATTCCAGCAAAGAAGGGTTTCTCTGGTGATAAATTCTAAAGTGATTAGAGACACTATGCTTTCTAAAACCCTTTTTAATATTGTTGACATGTACATTGGTCCTTTTGTATAGGTTCCTAGTGGTCCGACCCACATAGTTTAGGCGACATGGACACGTCAGCATGTATACTACATAGCGGGTATTACATGAAATAAATTTCTCTATATCATATTCTTTACCATTAGCTGCTTTAATGATTTTAGTCTTTCTTGACATTTCTCTTTCGTGATTCCAACATGAAATGCATCTGCCACACCTATAGAATCCAATAGCGTCTAAAAATGCCGCAGCTTTTTTATGCATACATTTGGGTTTCTTTGAGAGGATTTTCTTTAGTGTTCTCCTTTAATAGTATGGGCCAAAACTTCCTAAATTATCTCTCTATTTGTTTATAGTCCCAGTTAAAACATGTGACAAATGCTGTCATAATTATCATTTTTAACGTCTCTGTTGGCTCTAGTATCAAGCAAAGTGGTTTTATTTAATTTTAATACATCTATTCTCATTCTTTCTAGGTCTTTGGCAGTATAGCCTTTTTCTAAAAATCTTCTCACAAGTAATTCAGACTGTTCCCAATAGTCTTCATCTGTATCACAATTTCTCCTGATACGTGTAAATTTCCCCTTGGGTATTGCTTTAATCCACCCTGGATGGTGGCAACTTCTAGTAGAGATGTATCCATTTTTGTCTACCTCCTTTGAAATGAGTTTTTGTCAATAACTTATTTTCCCTTTTGAAAATCTCTAAATCCAGATACTGTATGTGGGTAGTGCTCCATTTGCTTGTTAACTTGATACCATATTTATTATTTTTTAAATGGTTCATAAACCGGTCTAGCTCCATCTCTGATCCCTCCCAAATAAACACAACATCGTCAGTGAACCGTTGGTAAAAATGTAATTGTGGCCAGTCTGCTTCTGTCAAATAATGGATTTGTGATTGTTTATAGTTAGTGTATTCATGCAGTGGCCATTTAATAGCATCTATAGGATATTCGTTTAATATTTGTATATGAAGATTCCATATCTGCTGTCACCAGAAGAGTGGAATCATCAACGGGTATATTTTTGATTAGATTCTTTAAATCTTTACCGTCTTTTAAGAAAGCTTTACCTTTTGCTGCTAATTGTTGCAAAAAAGTATCCAAATATTCTCCAACACTTATGCATCTTTGCATCTTTGGGAGATGATAGATTACTGGAATCCTGGGAGCTCTTAAACTTAAATATCTAGCTGCCTTTTTATCTAGAATTTTCTTTTTCTTCCCTTTTGCTATCCATTCTTCTAACTTCTTTTTCAATTTTTGTGTGTGATTCCCCGAAAGTTTTTTGTATGTCTCTCTATCATTAAGTAATGTTCTCATTGGGGCGTGACCAAGATGGCGACGAGGCCAGATGCATAGGCACGGAGCTCTGCAGCCACGGGGTGGTAATTATCCTGTATATCTCTCCTAATCATCCCTGAACCTGTCTAAGGACGCAGAGACACCCTTCTGCCTCATGCAGACACGGAGAAAGACTCAGCTGGACTTCAAAGGACAGATAGAAATGCAGTTTAAGGCAAACAAGCGAGGATTACACGTGGCGGGAGCAGCTAAGATGGCATGCAGCCTGATGCTCCAGCCCTGATGGCGCAGACTAACTTTGAACCCCTGATGCAGGCAGTTACTGGATGCCAAACCACCCTCACCGCCAGAGTTGACTCCCTGCAAATTGAGATGGGGCTGGTGCGCAAACACATTGATAAATCAGATGCCGGGTGACGGAGGTGAAACACCAGACAAGCGACACGGAGGATATAGTAAGGGATCATACAGCCTCCTTACACTCAGTCCACCAACACCTAAAACACCTGGAATCCAGAGCAGAAGACTCTGAAAATAGAAACAGACGCAACAACCTCCAGATTTTGGGTCTCCCTGAGGGAACGGAGGGCCCTGAAACGCCGGCCTTTACTGAACGGTTGCTGCGCACCCTTTTTCCACAGACTACCTGCTCCCCCCACTTTGTGGTGAAGTGGGCACACAGGTTGCCGTCTGAGGAGTGCCCCTGGGGCACCACCACGTACCTTTATCTCCCGGCTGATGAACTTTAGAGATCGAGACTTAATTCTCAGAGAAGCCAGGAAGATGGGAAATGTCCGGCATGAGGCGGCAAGGCTGATGTTTTTTCCTGACTTTCTCGGTGTAGACCCAGCGGCTCAGCAAGACAATCGACGTCAAGCAATCTCTCTGCGCCAAGAATATCAAGTATAGTATGCTGTTCCCGGCCAGCCTGCGGGTGGTGGACGGGAAGACTGCATGCTTCTTTACCTCGCCTGAGGAGGCTGCACAGTGAGTGAACACCTTACCCTGCTAATGTCTTGTCATGAAGTCTCACCTCTTTCTTCCTTTTCTGTGTTACCCCGCTATGAACACCTAGATACCAGAGGCCAGTGATTCCGTTCCTGGGAGACAACCATGTGTAAGTACTGTTTTGCCGTTTAGAGACTTGGTACTCCGCCAGGATAATGATTCCACATATCCCACTGATGAATGTATTACAACACATATAATTATCTCCCTTTTGGCGACCTGTGGGATGCTCATGGAAGACCCTGGCAAACGTGCTTTGACACTTGTTTCTGACTACCGTATATACTCGAGTATAAGCCGACCCGAATATAAGCCGAGGCACCTAATTTTACCACTTAAAACTGGGGAAACTTATTGACTCGAATATAAACCTAGGGTGGGAAATTGCAAGGCCCATTACATTACGCTGACAATCACCAACACATTACAGAGGCCATTACATTACATTAATTGTCATTACTGGTACATTGCAGGGGCCATTACATTACACTGACAATCACCATTGCATTGCAGGGCACATTACATTACACTGACAATCGCCAACACATTACAGGGGACATTACATTACATTAATTGTCATTACTGGTACATTGCAGGGGCCATTAAATTACACTGACAATCACCATTGCATTGCAGGGCCCAATACATTACACTGACATTTACCAATACATTACAGGGGACATTACTGGTACATTTCAGGGGACATACCGTATCTCTTCTCTTCAGCCTGCATGTTCAGCCGCTCCGATGCGCGCTCCGGCTCCGGACCCGCCCCCCGCCCCCAGGACAGTGACAAGCCAATCACTGGCAGTCACTCTGAACTGCAGCCAACAAGCCTATGTATGTGCGCCGCTCATTGCACATACATAGAATTTTCTGACCAGATGCTGACTCCGACGCGCGCTCCGGCACCGGACCCGCCCCCAGGACAGTGACAAGCCAATCACTGACAGTCACTCTGAACTGCAGCCAACAAGCCTATGTTTGTGCGCCGCTCATTGCACATACATAGAATTTTCTGACCAGATGCTGACTCCGACGCGCGCTCCGGCTCCGGACCCGCCCCCCCGCCCCCAGGACAGTGACAAGCCAATCACTGG
>BLSH010513674.1:29005-43545 GCA_018402905.1 Glandirana rugosa | reverse complement strand
GTATGTATACCGACGAGGTGTTGTGTGACGACTGTGTATAACTGTGATTGTTTAGACGAATGTTTATATAGTTTTGGTTTCGTACAAAATATAAAATTTATTTTCCCTTCCCAGGTTGATTGAAAAAAAAAAAAACAAAGCAATAACCAAATGGATTCCCCCATCCACCTTTCCTGTGTGGATGGGGGAATCCATTTGTTTTTTTTGATCAGCTTACTGGCTGATCGAAAAAAAACTTTCCGTTGTGCCATTGTATTCTGACAGCAGGACTCCTCCACTGTCCAAATGCACTGATCTGCAGCTGTTTGATCAAAAGAATCCATCATTCCTGTTAAACCACCATACATGAATCTAAAATTTTGATCCATCTTTGACCAGGTTTTAGCCTTCCCTTTTATTTAAAATATAAAACATGCTTTGGTTTTGATATATTTGTAAGCAGATTTGTTAGTGTCAATATGTGTCAGCAGTGTGTTGTGGAGCAGCCATATGTATGTACCTTCTGAGGCAGCTGATCTCTAAGTGTTCCTTCTCTCTCACAGCCTCTGAATTGAAGTTGTGAGATTTTAAACAAAGATATTTCTGCAGCATGGCTAGAGGAGGGTATGAATGCTGACCTTGAACATCACATGACCAGGACACCAGGAGCTCTGGTTGTCTGGCTGAATGTTGTGGTGTAGTTGACAACCGAGTTGGTGGGGCCATGCTCTGCACGCCAGAAATATAATACAATCCTTTTGACATGCAATTCTGGTTTTCACAGATAAGGGACTAATGCAAACAAAACATCTTCCTTCACGAATAGAAACCAGGAGCACAGAAGGTTACAAGCATCCCTCACATTGACCTACTCTTGTGTTTCTTGTTCTGTGTTTTTCTTGTTCCTACTAAGTAGAGCAAACAAAATTCTAGGTGTTTTGTTTAAGGATGCCAAAACTTTTTAGTGGCTTAACATACCTTTGATTCCCTGGTTTGCTTCTAGACTGAGGTTCTTGAAGATGATCTATAATGGCATCCATGAGCGAGCGTTATCCACAGGGTAGATTTCCTTTTTTAGCTTTTCCATCCATGGTAAGACTCATAGGGGAGCCTGGCTCCCACTGTTATTGATATTGCTTTGTTTCAGCCATGTCACTTCTGGTCTGTTTGGTGTGGAGACAACTAGTACTAATGTCTGTCATTTAGGATCAGGTTGGAGATCTAGATCTTCATGCCAACCAGACACTGAAAAATGGCAGGGAGGGGAATGCTAACCTGTTTTGTGTGCCTCTTGTATTGCTATAAGGAGCAATTCCTCAGTCAGGACCATTGTGGAAAAGTCACAGAAATTGTCACACATTTTAGCAACAACCTTTTTAAAGAACAAAGAACAGTATTGTTTATTATGGATTTGCAGATCAATGACAATCCCTATCAAGCAATGGTGTGTGTGTATATATGTATTTACACATACATATGTATATATGTACACACATACATACTGTAGGTAGTATTTTCTACAGAATAATGGGTAATATGCATTTTACGTGGGTCAGTCCACTTAAAATGTTAGCCGAACAAGACTAAACTAACTTGTTTCCTTACTTTTGTTAAGGCACTTTTTATTTTATTATTATTATTTTATTTTATCTTTAGGAAAAGGATCAGCGGAGTTTAGACATGAATACAGCAAAATGTATGTTAGGACTCTTGTTAGGAAAAACGTGGCCACTGTTTCCAGTGTTTCATCAATTTCTAGAGGTATGATTGCATTTGTTTAGCTTAATTTTATTATTTTAAGGAAGATTTATTAAAACCGAATAGTCAGCAGCTACTACATTAGTCTGAAAGACTAGTGTAATAACTGTCGGCTTGTGTTGTCAACTTGTAATTTTGTGAATAACGGTGCTGCTCTTCAGCCACCGTCATTCACAACACAAGCTGCCGGCTACTACTGTAGTAATCTCTGAACTAGCTGGTGGCTGTTAAGAAATATGGGCTCACCCTTTTCACAGTACAAAAAGAGCAAAGAAAAGATGGGTCTGAATACCAAGGAGGGCTGCAGATGTACAGTGGGGGCAGATGCTCTTTATCTGTACTGCGACCTCCTCTCCTGTGCGCTGTCATTCAGAAGTCTGGCTCCAGTTTAGTGGTGGGTGAAGGGGGCTAGGTATCCAACCATGCAGCTTATTAAGCACCATATAAATTTTAATGACGACAAGTGCTTTGTGCAGTGGGTCCCCTGGGGGATTTAACCAGGCTTTTTAACTTTTGATGACTTTTTATTGACTTCTTTAAAGCTGGACTGCCCACAGAGCCCCTCCCACTCTGTGAGACTCCAGTTTTATTTAAGTGTCGTTAGGTGATGGACCTGTTCTCCTCTGGAGAAGTATTTTTTCCTTTTTTTTAAAACCATACAGCTTTTTTTAAGTCAAACAAAGATCTCCCTGATATGGTAAATCTCAAATCCTGCCTTGGAACTTGGAAAGTCATTCCTTTACTGGAATTGGAATGTTGTAACAGATGCAGGTCTTACAGGCATGGGTGGCATGTACAACTCCATGACAGTCAACAAGGTCCCCAGAGGTGTCAACACCCCCTGTCAATATTTTCTAACAGAGCTCTGCAGCATTGTACTTCGCTTTTACTAGGTCACCCACTCAGAAAGGCTGTTTACTTTCCAGGAGTAGACATTTGGCAGTGGAATTCCCAAGCCGCCAATGCCTAGAACCAGGGGAGTCAGAATCCCTGTTGAAGGTGCTGTGAACCAGTTTTTGGACATCTTAACCTCCAGGTTCAACAACAAGGTTAACAAATTTGTGAACAAGACCAGGGATTCAATCGCTTTCACATCAGGTGCCCTGGTGATTCCTTGGACTCAATTCCAGCTTTTTTGCCTTCTTTCCAACTGCTGTGCAAGATAGAGGAGGAAAGGTTTCGGTTGATTCTCAACACACCAGATTGGCTCAGAAGAACATGTTAGACAGGCATACTCGGACTTCTGATGGATGAGCCCTGACCTCTTCAAAACAGACCAGGCTTACTGGCTCAATGTACCCTGTTCTTATTCTGCTTATCAGTCACTGGCTTTAACAGCGTGGCTGTAGAAACCTAAGTCCTAAAACATAGGGGTATCTCTGATTCTGTTATTTGCACCTTACTCTGAGCAAGGAAATCAAACTCCAACCAGATTTAATCTGGCACATGGAAGGCTTACTTTGCTTGGTGCAATACAGAAGGCCTAACTCTAGGGGAATGCGCGATCACTCGTAATTTGGCCTTTCCACATTCTGGTCTTTACCGGTGTCTGGTCCTGAGTACCATCAAGGGACAGGTTTCTGTCTTATCCATAATTTTCCAGAATACCCTTGCTTTGCAACCTATTAACAGAACTTTTCTACAGACAGTTGCTCTTATAATTACCCCATGTCCCCTTGGAAACTCAACGTGGTGCCCTCTCCTCATGGGACTCACTAAATGATTAGAGACATTCTTTTGGAAGATCTCATCTTTTAAATTATAAATACATTTATAGGGAGATTCACCCCCCCCCCCTATTGGTCCTGATTTGCCATTATCACCAAAAGTGAAAGTAAAAGAATTTCAAATGTTGGGTTGTCACTAGAACAGTAATAGAGGGGAAACCTTTCTTTCACTAGTTCCAGAGACCCTGGTGATAATTGTAACAAGATTTGGAGGGGTTTCCTGGGACTTCCTGTTTTGGCTATGTGACAAGAAGTGAAGGGAAATCCCCACCATAGGACACAAATGGCAAAAAATGACCCTCCTTTAGTCTATCCAACATGGGAAAAAAGTTTTGCCTTTAGTTTCACTTTAAGGTTGACACCTTGGTTGCCGTCATATCTGTTAGGCATGTTCCTGAGTTATCAGCTCTAAAAGAGCCTTTGCTTGTTTTTCACAAGGACAAGGTGGTTTTGAGACCTAAACCTTCCTTTTTACTGGTGGTCTCTTCTTTTCACCTCAACAAGGACATCATGTTTCCTTCCCTCTGTCTTGCCCCAAAGTATGACCAGGAGCTGCCTTACATTGCCTGGATGTGGTTAGGATCAGCAGAGTCTGCTTGGCAGCCACAACCTCCTTTCATAAGGTGAAATCCCTTTTTTTTTTCTACCATGTTTGTCCTCCTAGAGGAATCCCTGCTTCCCGCACCACCATTGCTAGTTGGGTCAAGTAACTAATTTCCAAGGCCTGCGCAATTAAGATTCCTCCTAGTGTTCAGAGAGGTTAAGGTCCTGGTTGTACTGTTTGACAGGGGTGTCTGCATATAATGGTGGCTGAACAAAACTGGGATAAAAAAAACAAAATACCTTTGGCAATGAAAAGGATTCATAGCAATGTGTTTCAGTTGTGGTTGTGCCTAGAGTTCAGCTTTAAACTAGTTTGTGAAAACGTAATAATTTACATTTTTTGGCATTCACATTGAAATGTCTTTCATAACAAAACAGATGTTTGATGCTGTATATTTCAAATTTATATAGAGACTACAGATTGATGTTGGTTTGATAGAGGTAGGACATTCTTTAGTGGTTTATTTGAGTGCTCTTGAAATCTGTGTATTTTTCAAATAGACTCTGCTTCCCTCCCATAACTTACCTCCCAAATGTTTGTTTGCAGCAATCAAAATATAAAGTTATAAACAAGGACCAGTGGTGCAATGTTCTAGAATTCAGCCGCACAATTAATCTTGACCTCAGCAATTATGATGAGGATGGGGCATGTGAGTAATTCCATCAGTTTCCATTATTTTGGGTTCATTCTTCTTAACCCTTCAATAATCTCCTCTGTTTCTTCCACAGGGCCAGTATTGTTGGATGAATTTGTTGAATGGTATAAAGAAAAACAGATGGCATAACACTTTAACTATGCATAGCAGCTGAAGAGTCATTGTTGACACATTTGCATCAACCATTAGCCATAAATTGCTGTTTGTATGGAACCGCATGTTGCTTCTTTGCACAGTGTATCCCTCCCGCCGGACCTCTGGGTGCAATTGCTGTTTGACCGGCTGTGCTTTAAGTGTAGCATTGTTCTCTTTCCAGGCTGCTCTGCATTTTGTATTGACACTACAGATTGGTGAATTTGCCAATGTCCTCACTGTGATTCTGTGTATATTGCTGTTCATTTTTTTTTTGTATATGCTTGTATATAGATGCTTCTCTTAGAGAACTTCTGCTAAAATGTATTGTAAAAAATGACCTGCCATTTCTAGTCACCTTTTCTTTTTGAGGAACAAAATTGAAAATCTAAATTTGTTGTTAGGAATGTCTGTTGACATTTTTTTAGCATTTCTCACACTGAAAAGACAAAACATCTGTTCACAAGTAAATGCACTGTTATTTTTGTAGAAGAATGTGACATTGCTCCTGTAAAACATGTTTGTATACAGTTTTTCTTACAGTGTCCATGTTCCCCAAATGAATTGGAGTTGGCCATTTAGTTGGCTGGACTAATATGTAAGAAAATACAGCCCATGACACTACTAATTTCTACCAAAACAGTAAGCTGATTCTTGAGTGCACACAATCACTGGAAAAACACGGTATTAATAGCTAGAATATTGTATGCTAAAATTGCATAGCTATTCCTGACTTCTCCCATTAGAATTCATTAGGGGACCCTCATGAGTACTGATGATTTTGTTGCTTCTTGTCCTTCAGATGAAATGATAGTCGGTGAGCCATTAAGGTCAATTCATACCACATGCATTGTCATACATTTTAGTGCATTTTCCAGTGCAGTCTGTATGCATAGGTATGAGAAAAGTCACTGCTTGTATTGGGGCCTGTTAACACCAACATGTTGTGTTGCACCACATTTAAAAAAAATAAATAAATACATTTTGGATGTGTTTATCCATGTTTTCCCACTGAAACGCTTTACAGGCGCTATTTAACTAAAAATAGTGCCTGTAAAGTGCCTCAAAAATCCCCCCAAATCTACCCCAATGTGAAAGCCTGAGTGCTTTCACACTGGGGCAGTACGCTTGCAGGACGTTACAAAAAGTCCTGCAAGCAGCATCTTTGGGGCGGTGAGGTGTGCGGTCTACCGCCCCTGCCATTGAAATAAATGGCCTGCACACCGCCTCTGAAGCACGGCGGCACTTTTAACCCCGTTTTAACCCCTTGTGGGGGGGGTGGCTAAAAGCACCGCTCTCCCGACTGAAAATCGGTGCTGCATCGCTGGTAAAACTCTGCTAAAACGAGCGACATTTTACTGGGACCAGGCTGCAGTGTGAAAGTAGCCTTAAATTTATCAGTCTTGTTACACCCGGTGCAACATAAATATACAGTTGTGCTCAAAAGTTTTCATAACCTGGCAGAAAACATGAAATCTTGGCATTGGTATTAAAAAACATGACTGCTCGTGCCAAAAACTGTCTTTTATTTAAGGATAGGGCTCATAGGAAGCCATTTATTAATACATAGTTCTTTTGGTTCCTTTTTAAGTCCTAATGATAACATAAATTACCCAAATAGCCCTGATCAAAAGTTTACATACCCTGGAATGTGTGTCCTTTGTACAGACATGCACAGGTTAAATTGGCAATTAAAGGTTATTTCCCACATCTGTGGCTTTTTAAGTTGCAATTGGTGTCTGTTCTGTGCATCAATAGTCAATGAGTTTGCTTTCACATGGTTGCACTGAGCAGGCTAGATACTGATCCGTGGGGAGCAGAAAAGAACTGTCAAAAGACCCGAGTAACAAGGGAATGGAACTTTTATAAAAATGGAAACGGATATAAAAAGATATTGAATATGCCAATCAGTACTGTTCAGTCACTTATTAAGAAATGGAAAATTTTGGGATCTCTTGATACCAAGCTAAGGTCAGGTAGACAAAGAAATTTTGCAGCCACAACTGCCAGAAGAATTGTTCAGGATACAAAGAAAAACCCACAGGTAACCTCAGGAGAAATACATGCTGCTCTGTAAAAAGACAATGTGGTTGTTATTAACCACTTAACGCAAATTGCTGTCTACAAACGGCGTCAGCTTTTAAGTGGATATATCGGGGTATAGCCTGCAGCTACAGGCTATACCCCGGTACCATTTTTTAGAGAGGGCGGCCAACTATCCGGTGATAACGGCAGATCTGGCTTGGGTGCCGGTCGTTATCCCAGGCAACGGGAGGGGACACCCTCCCGCCACCACCCGCCGCTCTTCTCCGGCCTCCCGTCCCACCGGGAGACCGGAGCTCCGATCCAGTGTGTCCGCTGGCTGTGTGGAGTCCCTGTAGAAGCCAGAATCGAGAGTGTGAGCAATAATTCTAGCAAAAGACCGCCTCTGCACCTCTAACCTGGTAACCGTTAAAAAGTTTTAATTTTTAAAGCGTCGCCTATGGAGATTTTTAAGTACCGGAGTTTGTGGCCACTCCGCAAGTGTGCTCAATTTTCAATCATAACATGTATGGTATCTGTTTACTGGGCGTAACATCCTCTTTCACAATATACAAAAAAATTGGGCTAACTTTACGGTTGTCTTATTTTTTAACTCAAAGTGATTGTTTTTTCCAAAAAAATCACACTTGAAAGACCGCTGAGCAAATACAGTGTGACGAAAAGTATTGCAACAATCACCATTTTATTCTCTAGGGTGTTTGAAAAAAAAAAATATAATGGTTAGGGGTTCTAATTAATTTTCTAGCAAAAAAAATGATTTTAATTTGTAAACAAGTGTAAAAAAAGGGCTCCAGGGCTTAAGTGGTTAAGGCGCACAATACGACAATACTTGAACAAAAATTATCTGCATGGTCGAGCTGCCAGAAAGAAGCCTTTACCGTCACAAACTAATGCCACAAAAAGCCAGATGAGGCATGTCAAGGTGTTGTCGGGTATATTGTAACCTGGCTTTTTTGTGGCATTGGCACAGTAAAGGCTTCTTTCTGGCAGCTGGACAATGCAGCTCATTTTTGTTCAAGTATCGGATTGGCACGATCAGTCATATTTTCA
The DNA here is from genome assembly GCA_018402905.1 of Glandirana rugosa. NCBI lineage: Eukaryota > Metazoa > Chordata > Amphibia > Anura > Ranidae > Glandirana > Glandirana rugosa. Next base: position 35,597 of record BLSH010513674.1, on the reverse strand, counting down.
ATATCAATGCCAAAATGTCACAATTTTTGCCAGGGTATGCAAGCTTTTGATCACAACTGTAAAATTTGTACCTTCCAGTAAAGCATGGGGACAGTGTGTGAGGGGAGATCCTTGTTCCTACACAAAGATATCCAAATTGGTTAGGCAATTTCATTTAAAGAGAAATTAGCAGTCTTAAATTGTTACAACTATCTAGACTACTGGGAGATTTTTTATTTACCTCTTATTTACTTTTGCTTACTTTGATTGACACTTCAGCTTGAGTTTCCTGGCAGCTGCCTAGCTTCACACACTTCTAACACCTGAAAGTGCAAAATGGTTTTGAATAACAGAACCCTATCTTTAAAGGTTAAGTTCACCCTTTTTTTTTTTTTCTAACTTCCAGCTCCACTATGTACCAAAATAGCATGTACTTATTTTGCAAATATAAAAGCTTTTCATTCTACACAGGCTTACCTCGCACTCTTCATAGCTGTTTAAACACATTGCTCGATTACTTCTGCCTTACTTCCTGGTAAGACTTTAGGTCATGATGCAGGAAGAAGTTGACCAGCTGATCTCCTTGGCAAACACCGTGTTCCGTCAGATTAAGCGACCTGCCATATCTTGTAACATAATTGATGTTTCGTCGCCGCCATCTTGCTACACCCCACACTTGTCTGCAGTAAGGATACAGTGAGAAGGCGGCTAGCGGTCATCTTTTTACACCCACCGGAGTTTTGCATTTCACACTTATTTTTAACAATAAACGGAGCTTATATAGCGAAATACGGTATTTGTAAATCTGTCTCACTGTTTTGATGTTGAATTGTACAAGCAGTGGTGTTCTGTCAGATTACCAAACCTGTGAGTTCAGCACGTTTCCCGCTACTTTTAAAATTCAACATCAAAACAGTGAGACGGATTTCTAAATACTGTATTTCAGTACATAAGCTCAGTTTACTCTTAAAAATAAGTGTGAAATGTAAAACTACGGTGGGTGTAAAAAGATGTCCACTTGCTGCCTTCTCACTGTATCCTTACTGCGGACAGGTGTGGGGTGTAGCAATATGGCAGCGACGGAACGTCACTTCCGTTACGAGATTTGACCCTCAGCTGGTCAACTCCTTCCTGTATCATGACCTAAAGTCTGACCAAGAAGTAAGGCAGAAGTAATGAAGCAGTGTGTTTAAATCGCTATGAAGAAAGTGAGGTAAGCCTGTGTAGAATTAATGGAAAGCCAGTTTTATTTTTTGTAAAATAAGTACATTAATGCTATATTGGTACATAGGGGAGCTGGAATTTAGAAAAAAAAGGTGAGCTTGGCCTTTAAGAGCAATGTAAAGGGATGTGGGACTTCACACACAAGCCAGTACAGTGATAATAATTAAGTGCTGTATATTCCGATTTCTTGTAATGTCCAGCTCCTGAATGATTCTTTTTACTTTGGGGACACTCTGCAAGAGCAAGGTATTAAAATATCATGGTCTGCCTGCAGAGACACTCCATAGCCTGTAAACCTCTTTGGTTGAGTAATTATTCAACATAAGAAAATTACATCAAGTGATGTGATTTTAAGAGTTGAACATTTATTGTGCTGAATGCCTGGGTGTCAGTATGCAGAGCTACAAAGTTTTTGTTTCAGTTTGCATGGATTGGGGGAATAAGAACCCCTGTCAAGATTTTTTTTTTTTTTTTTTTTACTGTGTCCACGCTGGAGAGACTTATTCTGTTTATTTGTCCTGGTAACCATAGTCACTGTAACAAAGTAATTTGTCAGAGTGAGAAATGAGGGTACATTTTACAATGTGACACCTGTTCTGGTGTCACTGACAGCAAACAATAAACTGATGGTTTTTGAACTCTTCCCTTCTGTATCCAAAATTAGGAAAGAGTTTAGTCTATCTATCTATCTATCTATCTATCTATCTATCTATATATATATATATATATATATATATACACTTTAAGTAATGGTGAGATGGGGTTCTACACTTTCTTATGTGGCCCCTGTGAGTGAAGGACATTACTCCCAGATCTGATTGATAAGAAAATGTATATTTACCTGCAAAACCACTAAAACGTGTGTCTGTCATATACTTATAGTGGAGTAAGTCAACACTTGGACTGCAGCAGGTAAAAAACATCACTTATAAACCATAATCTGCTGACCTCACTGAGCCATCAGTAAAAGGAAGTATGCTAACCGTTGTATCGCCTGAATATCATGTCTGTTCTCTCTATTTTGTGTATCCGGGTCCCCCCCAGTCTGCCTTTTCCACTGACTTGGTTCAGTGATTTAGGCTTTTGCAAGGGCACCCACGGGGTTTCCTGCTGCTTTAAAGCTTAATGCCTCTGGTTGAACAAAAATCATACTTGAAGTCATAGTTTCGTATGAATCGCCAGATTTACTTTTCTGCCTTCTGTGAAGGGTTTTTGAGCTTCCCAGTTCCTGCTGCCTCACCAGTGGCTTTCATAAAGGGCTTGGTGCTTTTATTTTAAGCCACTTCTGTGTGTACAATTGGGCAGCAGATATCAGAGAATATTTAGATTTGCATTCACAATATGACAGAAATGCTTGAGTCATACAGGCATTCCTGTTTTGGCATATTGAAGAGGGATACAAATCTCTCCCGGCACTTGCTTGTTTAGGGGATACTATAGTGCCAGGGCATTCTAACTTGTTCTACCACTCCCCCTCCCTTCCCCCTCCCTTCCCCCTCCCTTCCTCCTCCTCAAGATCTGTCATAAATCTCCATCTGAAGCTGTCAGTAGACAGACCCCCCAAGCCCAGCCAGATTGGGAGACTGTAATCTGATGCTTATAGGTTCCTTAACGGGAAAAATCAGAAAATGCCTTAGCTGTTTTTAGATTTTATAGCAAACACCATGTGTTTGTGTCTTATTTGTGGCAAGCTCTACAAATTAAAGATGCCAAGAATGAAAGTGAGATTTTTTTTTTTTTTCACTAAAATAACAAATGTCATACTTACCTGCTCTTTGCAGTGATTTTGCACAGAGCAGCCCCGATCCTCCTTCTGGGGTCACCTGCTGGGCATCTGGCTCCTCCTGTCTTTTGAGTACCCTACCTCCCCAGCATGTCCCTTGCAAGGGGGTACTCATGCGGGCTCGCTCTGAGTCCGGCTTTGCCTCACCACCCCCCCCCCCCAATAGCTACCGCTGATCTCAATGAGAAGGAAAAGACGGAGCAGCATTGCTGGACCGAGATCAGGCTCAGATAAGTATTTTGGGGGGAGCTGCGCCTAAATGCAGAGAATGCATTAAGGTAAAAAAAAAAAACCTTTAGCTTTTACAACCACTTTAAACTACTTCTCATTCACAGTGTGCTTATACTGTACTCAGGAAATATATAAAAAAAAAAATGTCATCGCCCCTCTTTTCTGGATTTGTATCTAGCCAATTTCAGCAGCATGTAGAAAAACAGTGTGTATGTAATATCTCCAGAACAGAACCAGATAAAGAACCTGCAACAAATGTAGTGAATCCCTTGCAATATACACCTATTTTAATAAATCAGGTGTTTTACTATCATAGAAGTGGAATATTGTTTTCAACATCCTTCTACATAGCAACCTGTAAAGGTAACACATATTGTTTGTCTGCCATGATTCTTCTTAAAGGCTTGAAAGGCGTTAAAGGGCTGTCTATTCCAGTGTTTTCAAAACCAGCAACTGGGAACCACTAACAGGGTTAGTGGCACTTTTACACTGTGATTAGTCAACATAATATAACTTTCCAACAACTTAAAGTGAATCTTTAGGCTGCAGCATAAAAATGGCTAGACGGGCAGAATATTTACTGCACAAGAGACATGCTTGGTCTCCTCTGCATTAAAGCCACTTACCTGCCTGTCCACCCTGGTACAGTTGAGCTACGCACAATCTCACTGTACAAATTCGGCAATGGTGAATGTGTGACTGACCTCCACATGTGCGGGAGCGAAGTCATCTGTGCCCGCCCAATGACAATGGCCAGTGATCGAGGCCTGGAAAGCAGCCGCCTAAAGATGTTAACGGCCAGGCAGTGAGCTTGGGGACACTGCATTGCTGGAGCTGAGGTGAGTATTATTCTGCTTTAAGTTCTGAAAAACATGACTTGTTGGTGAACGTCTGGAAGTGGATTTGCAAAAAGCTGGTGTTCTTCAAATAGTCAGTTTCCAGGTCTTTTCTATGTCATTTTCCATGTTGCCGTTACTCATACTCTCTTCCTTGAGTTACTTATTTTGCTTTAATTCGAATGGTGATCTTGATTCTACTTTTAAGTTTGGATCTTTTGAGTAGTACAGCCTATAAATCTAGTACTGAAGATATAATGAAACTTGAGGTGGTATTTTGGAAATGCAAACACAAGCTGTGGGAGAAGGGAGAGGAATGGCCTTGTGGCTAGAGTTGATATTTTGATTAAAACTCTCCACTACTTTGTTGATGCTCAAATGCATGTCATTGCAAATGCCTTCTCAAATGAAAGCATTCATTTTAATATGAAGTTTGAAGTAATGCCTTGTGTTTAGATCATCTGATATGGTCTCCACTAAGACATTTTTTTTTTGATATGGGGACACCTCAAGTGATGCTTCTGACATCACCAAAGGTATGCACATAAAATTAAGTGAATATACAGTCTCAGAGACAGCAGACACACAACAGGATGCAGTAATTCGGGTGGCGCCCTTAGTGTCATTCAACATATCGCTGTGAGCACAGCCTGTTATTTAAGTGCCCGTTCACACTACAGCGACTTTGGGAGGCGACTTGTGTCGTCTCAAGTCGCTTGACAGAAGAAATCCCATGTTAGTGAATGAGAGCCGTCTTAATGTACACTACTGAAGTCGCTCTGAGTTCAGAAAAGGTTCCTGTACTACCTGGAGGCAACTTCTATCCAAATTGTGCCCATAGAATTCAATAGAAGACGGATCCCCCATCTAAATGCAAGCGACTTTGTCAATGAAAAGAATAGAATTTATTTGGGGCAGCCCCCTCCCTCCCTTCTCTGATTGGCCACAGGCAAAGTCGCCTGGCATAAGTCGTGTTGTAAGTCGCCCTGAAAGTCGTGCTGAAATCGCCTAGCAAAGTCGCGCTAGTCGGGTCGCCCCTGTGTGAATGCAGCCTAACACCCCCCTGGAGGTGTCTCGTTATGCAGCCATGGCTTACAGTACTGATCGGTACTTACGTATCATTATGAGAAAGGAGCAGAAGGATCTGTGACCTCATCAAACCAGCTAGAATGTTGCAGGAATAAAGGTAAGTTGAGTGTGTGTTTTTTTTTTTTTTTTTTTTTTTTGTGCTTTTGGGGAGGTGATTAGAATGAAGTGCTTGCACACATGTGGATGAGGTTTTGCTTTAACATACTGAAGCCAGAGGCAGCTAGGCCACTAGTACTTTTAGAAGTTGGTGAGCGCCTTCTTAGTACAGGTCTGCTAAGTAAATGAAGAAAGAATAACTTGTGCCTTGCTTGATGATGTGAAGACTGGGGCAGAGGGTCAGAGATGGGCGCTGTATAAGGATAATCTCTTGGCTGGTGTCCCAGACAGATTTAAAAAGCCTACTAACATCTACCAAGAACCTAAAGAAAGTATTGTGGACTGAGTTGAGGTAAATATAATGAGCATATATACTTTAAGGAAACCCGCTTCCACACAAGCCATGTGGAGGAATCTCCCCTGCCTCGCTATTGTATTCTGACAGTGAGGGCTCCCACCTGTCACTATACACTAATCAACGCTGCAGCCATTGGCTGCAAGCAATGATTGAATGCTGGTTTTCCAGCAGGACTGTTAGACGGTAGCTGGTCTAGCTACCAGCCAGGGGTACACACGTACTGAAGTTTGTTCGAAATTGTTGGTATGTGTCTACTTGGCTTTAGGAGGTAACTTATGATCATTACATCAATCACACATGCATAAAGTGTGAGAATACTTAGTAAGTATTGTGGCTGGCCTCCTGGATCAATGCGCCAAAACGTCCATATTTCAAAAAAGGAAGGACAAGCAACTTTCCCTAGAAAGCCTATTTAAAGCCTTGGTACATCAGTGAGCATAGGGGTCTCAGAACATACAGTACATTTTCATATAGTACCCTGGTTACCTTGCCCTTCATCAATTTACATATATCAGGTAGATATATTCTTGCATGCTGATTTAGGTGATGGGGTAAGTTCAACACATTTCTCAAGTCGGTTGACCTTTCATCAGTAACTGTGAAAAAGGCTACATGAATAACCAGCAAAATGTTAAAGGCCCCCCCCCCCCCAGTGAAAGGGCAGTAGGAGATAAACATCATGTGAGCCTTAAGGTGGGCACACACTATAAGAAAATAGGGCAAACGATCGTCTGGTTTTCCTTGATGTTTCACAGCAAGTCGAAACCGTGCATGCAAATAATGTATGAAAATTGTCATACGACAAAGGCGTTTTTTTGTTGTTTATTGTTTCAGATCATGTGCAGTCTTGCATATATGATTGCATTAAACAAAAATTGTTTGTTCTATTCATGTATGAGAAAAAATTTGGAGTTTGACCCTTTGGAAATTTTAATTTGTAAAGTCTGAATCCGATGTCAAAAGTTGTGTACACACTATACGAAAATCGCACAATCG
>BLSH010513673.1:419306-433791 GCA_018402905.1 Glandirana rugosa | reverse complement strand
TGTTCAACTGTGTTCCCCCAAACTTACCGATAATTGGCGAACGGCTGGCGACCAGCCGTTAACTGCCGCTGTCTTACCGAGACATTGCGTTTAGCGGCAGTATGCTGCCGCCCGCGCTATGTCTCGGTAACACTCGCGCGCGCGAGTGACACATGCCCCCCCCGGTCCCTCGCCGACGCCGCCGAAGCTAACGGCGGCCGGTGTGCGCTACGGGGGGGGCCTCGCTTACTCGCCTCCAGGCACATTCATTTGTGCCTGGAGGCGAGACACACTCCCCCTTCCCGCCACTAGTGTGGTCACAGCCTTCATGTACGGGAAGGCTGTGATCACCGCCCTTCCCCCTCACACAGAGCGGAGGTCCGTGTTTACTTACACGGACCTCCGCTCATTCGCTCCGGGGGGGGCATCGCGTGTGGCCGGCGGCAATCGAAGCCGCCGCAGCCGCTCCCTGGCCCCCCCCGTACACAGTGAGCGCGCGCGCTCACAATGGCTCTGTATCGCGCCCGCCGTCGTATGACGGCGATTTGCGTTACAGAGCCATTCTGTCGCCGTCAATTGCCGACCAGCGGTCGGCAAGCGGTTAATAGCCATTCAAACCCCCTTGTGTCAACTTGTGTGCATCTTATGATGCCAAATTCACCAGGGTACATAAACTTTTGATCACAATCATGGTCACTTGGGTAGTTTCTGTTGTCATTATGATTTAAAAAGAGTAAACACAGTTGATTGATAATACATGGCTTCAGCCAAACACTAACCATGAGTGAAAGAAATGTTTTTGTGTTATCATTCATATTCTCTGAAAAATGGCCAAGAAATCATAAATTCTGCCAGGGTATGTAAACTTATGAGCACAACTGTAGTAGCAACAGGTACTACCAGAGGTAAAGATTTGGTAATGTAATAAGAGTTGGAACGTTTCCCTTACTCTTCCTGGTAACCAATGTAACTGGGCAGTGGGAAAGGGGGTTAAACCAAGGGAGGTTGGTTGATTGGGGGGGGGTGTGGGAGTAACTACTGGCTAACTGCCGGGCATCTGGGGACCATGAAAGATCAGAAATACTTCCCAACTTAGGTTGTATGTGAGAGTGGGAGAAGAACGATGGGGCTAGGCAAATGGTAAAAGTCTTTTTAATGTAACATGTGAAATGTGAAAAGGGAAGGACATCTGCAGGTCTGCCTGATAGAATATATTAATGTTTTTGAATTATGTATTATCTCAGGCTAATCAATATTGATCTATCGAAAATACACACGGACCACACACAGTGACAACACACAGGTAAAGTGTACATATTATAATGACCACTATAAGTTGCTTATGGGAGCATGTATATCTATGAGTGCTTTACTATGGTGATTGTTTTGATCACCATAGATACCTTTTTGACAAGTCCTTCCCTCCAGTGGGAGGGGAACGTGGGCTCTTGAGGGGTGTGTCCCATTTATTCATCATTATAGCATGCAAATATTCAACTGAAAATGAGTGCTGCTCTAGCTCTTAGGAAGAAGGCTTGCCTTCAAAACATCTAAGCTGTTGCAGCCCCCATGTCTTTTTCATCACGGTTTGGAGACTGCTGCCACAACATCACTGTTTGCCCCGAGTTGGAGGCTATGATATGCGTGTTTATTTCACGTTTGTGAATATTTTTAATCCTTATTTTAAATTAAATATTTTTCCTTGGGATAATGCACAAGGCCAGTGTGCCTTCTTTTTTCTTTATCATCTAATTCCAGTAATCCATGTCCTTAGTCTGCTTGTCTTCAGCAAACTGTTTGTGGGCTTGTGCATCCTCTTTAGAAGAAGCTTCCTTCTGGGGCAACAGCCATACAGACCAATTTGATGCAGTGTGAGGCGTATGGTCTGAGCACTGACAGGCTGACCCCCCACCCCTTCAACCTCTGTAGCAATGCTGGCAGCACTCATACGTCTATTTCCCAAAGACAACCTCTGTATATGACGCTGAGCTTGTGCACTCAACTGCTTTGGTCGACCATGGCGAGGCCTATTCTGAGTGGAACCTGTCCTGTTAAACCACTGTACGGTCTTGGCCACCATGCTGCAGCTCAGTTTCAGGGACTTGGCAATCTTCTTATAGCCTAGACCAACTTTATGTAGAGCAACAATTCTTTTTTTCAGATCCTCAGAGAGTTCTTTGCCATGAGGTGCCATGTTGAACTTCCAGTGACCAGTATGAGAGAGTGAGAGCGATAACACCAAATTTAACACACTTGCTCCCCATTCACACCTGAGACCTTGTAACACTAACGAGTCACATGACACCGGGGAGGGAAAATGGGTAAATTGGGCCCAATTGTGTTGCCAGCGGTTTAGACATTAATGGCTGTGTGTTGAGTTATTTTGAGGGGACAGCAAATGTACACTGTTATACAAGCTACTCACTACTTTACATTATAACAACGTGTAATTTCTTCAGTGTTGTCACAAGAAAATATAGAATAAAACATTTACAAAAATGCGAGGGGTGTACTCACTTTTGTGAGATACTGTATATAATCTTTGCTTATTTTCTTATTTATATTCTTATTTCTTCAGTTACTTCCTGGTTTCCATGCCTAGGGAAATGATGTCATACATCCCAAGAGTCTAAGGGCAGGTGGATTCCAGCAAATGCTACATGAATCTTCAGCCCTTACACAAGATGGCCATGTGCAGAAATGCTAGGGGTGTTTTTCAAAGTTATTTCTCTACAAAATAAAGCTTGAAGATAAGGGTGGGTTGGGGTGGGGTGGGGGTTTCTATGAATATTTAAAATGAATTAAATAGCATTTTTAGTTTGTGGTGTTCAGAGGAAGTGTAGTTCTGCTTTAAGTGTTTTAGGTTATCCAGCTGGGGCAACAGCAGAATATGTTTTCTTAGTACTTTTTATACTTTAAGAAATTAATTATTTTCCTAACATTCATTTCAATGTTAGACATTTTGTTTATTTTAATCGAAATATCAGTCTAGATTAGTGGTGTTTTAACTGTCTTGGTAACATTTTTCTGGGATTAGTAAGCAGAAGTAACTCAATTCCTTAGTAAGAACACATTTACAATAAATCCCAAACTGTTGGTAAACACTTGTCAGCAGAGCTTTACCTCATTTTCTAAGCTAAAGGAAAATCCCTTGCAAAGTGAAAATTCCCCTATTTTCTTTTCGTAAACCAACTCCTGGGTGTGTACTCATTACTAGGGTTGCACCAATACGATACTAGTATCGGTTTCGGTGCCGATACCGAGAATTTTGCCAAGTACTTGTACTCCGGCAAATGCTACGATACTTAATAAGATACCTGGATAGTCAGGGATGATCAGTGTGGCGGTGGGGAAGTTACAAGCGCTGATCTCCCTGTATAGATTTCAATAAAGCAGCTGACAGCCACTTCTCCTCCTCTCCCTCTCAGCGGCTTTCAGCTGCTTTATTGAAATTTATACAGGGAGATTGTAACTCCCCCCCACCACCTGCACCGATCATCCCTGACTGTCTCCTGTATCCTCCTCCAGTCCCCCTCCATGCTCGTCCTCTGCCCGCTCCTCCGGTCCCCTCCGTATGCTCTGCGGTCCCCTTCTGTGTCTTCCTCTGTACTCCTCCGGTCCTCCACCATGCTCCTCTGGTCCCTCTCCCTGCTCCTGTGGCCTCCCTCTGTGCTCCTCTGGTCCCCCTCCATGTTCCCCCGCCCCCTCTGTACTTGATCTGTCAGGATGGAGAGCGGAGCAAGGAATCAGTAAATCTGTCATTTACCGGCTCCTTCCTTTTCCGAATGAACAGAGTCAGTAATCACTGACCCTGTCCATTCATAACTGAGCATTGTAAACTGTTTATGAATGGAGAAGAGCCGCTGTTTCCTGTCCATTCATCTTCAGTGCAGCTGAGGCTGCTGAGAAAGGGACTGGAGAAATTCTGCCGTTAGTACCTTTCCCTCTAAAAAGGGAGATGTCAGGGGTCTGTTAAGAGCCACCCCCAACCAAAAACCAAAGCCACCCAGTCAGGCCTGTTGTACAATGATGGCCTGGCGGAAGCACTTCGGTACAATCTGCCACCCTCTGTGTGCACTGAAAATGGCCGATGACAGATCACTGTTCCGGCTCATTGCCAGGCCAGTACCATGTGACTGCTGTGGCCAATCGCAGGAGATAACACGACAGTTGTACACAATAAAAGGCTTTGTTACATGCCCTTCATTGTGTACTATTGTGATTGGTAACAGCCATCACATGGTACAGACAGGGCCAATCACAACACATCTGTACCACGTGATTAAATGTGGCCAATCACAGCTAAATTCTAAATGAGTAGTTGCATTAAAAAAAAACTGTCTAAAAAAAAAAAAAAAAAAAATCTGATCATATTCCCAGAATAGTACAGTGTATTCAAACTACCATCCATAGACATGTAAGCAGATAGCTCAGGCCTGCGTAGACTTAAAGTGGAGGTCCGCCGCCTGCTGCTGCTCCTTTAAAAATTAAATGTCAGCAGCTATACATACAGTAGCTGCTGACTTTTAACATTAGGACTCTTACAGTACCTGTCCTGGAGTCCAGCGATGTTGGCACCGCCACCGATCTTCGGATCGGCTGGACGAGTGCTGCCGCCGCCATTGAGGGTAAGGGGACCCGGACATGTAGCCATGCAGCTTCACGGCCGGGCCCCTACTGCTGCACTTTCTCATTGGTGGCGGAGGAGGAGGAGGAAGGAGCCTGGCTGCTGATGGCCGTGGCCGCAGCCCTGGGCTCCCGGATGTAGTGAAAAGGACACCTGTCAAAAACAGGTGTCCTCTTCCCCTTCCCCCCGAAAGGTGCCAAATGTGACACCTGAGGGGGGTAGGAATCCGACCAGCGGAAGTTCCACTTTAGGGTGGAACTCCACTTTAAATAGTAGGCTGCTGGATACCCCTATATTGGGTAGTCCCTAACAGAGAGATCTGGTCTCAGTGCACCTCCGCATGCAAAACTGCTGTAATTTTCTCAAATTCTTGTACCTGTCTCCAACAGGAGCATTCATTTGGGACAAACACGCAAATTTGTTGTGTGGAGGAACAATGTTTTGTAGACATTCTTTACAAATTCCTGTAGCTGTGTTTTAGTTCATGAATCTGATTACTTACAGCACCTACATTGAAATGCACTTGTATCCATGTTACACATGCATTGTTGTTTCCCTTTAAATCATTTTGTCCCTCCCTCATGCTAGCTAGGAGATATTCTGTATAGCTAGTCCCACACTCTTTCCAGTGTGTCTTTCTGTTCTGAGTACATATAATTGCTGGAGCTAGACATACTATGATGTTCATTTGTTATGATCTGCATACGTTTGGAGGTCACACTTCAGTGCTTAGATTGGAGAGGCAGAGCAATTTTTCTGTAATATTTAACCACTTACTGACTGCCCCATAGCAGATGTACACCCTGTTCCAAATTATTATGCCAATGATATTTTTCTCATTTATCGAAATAATTGATGTAAACAGTCAGCATAATTCTCATGTTATCAACTATTAAGAGTAGATTCAAATTGTATTCAAACAAACCTCCTAATGATAACAGTATTTTTTTTTCAAAATAAAAAACTTGCAATGCACTGTTCCAAATTATTATGCACAGTAAGTTTCAAAACACTTTATAGGTTGTAAAGAACTGAAAATCGTCATTTGTTGTGTTTGCAGCAGATTTACTGAAATCAAACGCTATTTCAATCAAACTTTGAACAACATTTTAACTTTTTAAACATTTTAACAGGTTACGTTACATTTTAACATAGGGCCCCTTATTTGATAGCAGCTTCACAAGTCTTGCATCCATTGAACTTGTGAGTTTTTGGACAGTTTCTGCTTGAATTTGTTTGCAAGATGTCAGAATAGCCTCCCAGAGCTGCTGTTTGGATGTAAACTGCCTCCCATCCTCACAGATCTTTTGCTTGAGGATGCTCCAAAGGTTCTCAATAGGATTGAGGTCAGGGGAGGATGGAGGCCACACCATGACTTACTCTCCTTTTATCCCCATAGCAGCCATAGATGCAGAGGTATTCTTTGCAGCATGAGATGGTGCATTGTCATGCATGAAGATGATTTGATTATGGAAAGCATAGTTCTTCCTTCTGTACCAGGGAAGGAAGTGGTCAGTCAGGAACTCCACATACTTTGCAGAGGTCATCTTTACACCTTCGGGGACCCTAAAGGGGCTGACCAGCTCTCTTCCCATGATTCCGGCCTAAAACATGACTCCACTACCACCTTGCTGATGTAGCAGCCTTGTTGGAACAGGATGGCCGTCCACCAACCATCCACTACTCCATCCATCTGGACCATCCAGGGTTGCACGGCACTCATCAGTGAACGGGACTGTTTGCCTTCATGTATTTTTCTGCCCAATGCAACCGTTTCTGCTTGTGAGCTTTCTGGAGGACTCTACACCTTGATGTCTGTGGGACTCCAGAGGCACCAGCAGCTTTAAATATCTGTTTGCTGCTATGTAATGGTGTTTTAGCAGCTGCTCTCTTGATCCGATGCATGGATCTGGCAGAAATCTTCCTCAATGTGCCTTTATCTGCATGAACCCGTCTGTGCTCTGAATCAGCCACAAATCTCTTAATAGTGCGATGATCACGCTCTTAAGTTTTCGTGAAATATCTAATGTTTTCATACCTCGTCCAAGGCATTGAACTATTTCACTCTTTTCGGCAGCAGAGAGATCCTTTTTCTTCCCCATATTGCTTGAAAATGGTGCTCTGCTTAATAATGTGGAACACCCTCCTTTAGTAGTTTTTCCCTTAATTGGGCTCACCTGGCAATAAAATTATCACAGATGTCCGAGATTGTTTTCAGTGATCAAAAGAGCCCTGAGACACAATGCCATCCATGAGTTAAACTGAAAAACAAAATATTTAATCTTTGTGACACTGAAATAGAATTTGCATAATAATTTGGAACAGGGTGTACAGGACGGCCCTCCTGTGTAGAATCATGTGCATATATGTGATTCTGCACTTCCACCTACATGGGGCACGGGCTCCGCCGACGGGCCACTTATGCTGTGTTTATTCACAGCAGAAGCCGATCTGCAGGTGCCGGGCACTGGATGTATGCTGACACCTGCTGATTGTTGGGCAGAGGCACAGAACTGTCTTCTGCCTATGTAAACAGGTAAAGAAACAGGGAGGGGGAGGCACCAAACTGAGTGTAGTATTAATAGTAAGGCATTTATTGCACAATATTAAAAACACTTATAGGATGTGACAGAAAATCATGCTTAACATGGTGTATTCAGTCCTGGCAACTCTCATGTGGCCCTGCAAGCTCCACACACAATCTGGATTGTTGGTGGGGGAGAAGGTCTGATGGTTGGCTGAGTGGATGGCTGTGTTCCAAATGTAACAGGAAGCTTCACGCTGACCAGCTTGAACAGCGGAAGGGGAAATCACGTCACCAGCACAAGGCGGGAGGTCAGGATTAGGGCTGTCAGTCTGAAGGACAGGCATATGCTGCTTAGACTTAGGCTACTCTGCCTATGTAAACAAAGCAGAGCTCCATTCTGACAGGGGGAATGGATTTTGTGTCCTTGGAAGTTCATCACTTCCCTGAGTAAAAGCAGTACACACATGACACAAAAACACTGGTTAGGTACACAGTTAACCCTTTGATTGCCCTAGATGTTTAACCCCTTCCCAGCCAGTGTCATTAGTACAGTGACAGTGCATATTTTTAGCACTGATCACTGCATTAGTGTCACTGGTGCTCGCAAAGTGTCAAAAGTGTCAGTTAGTGTCCGATCGTCCTCTGCAATATCGCAATCCCACTATTAGTTGCTGACTGCTGCCATTACTAGTATAAAAAAAATAAAATAAATAAAAATTCCACTATATATCTCATAGTTTGTAGACGCTATAACTTTTGCACAAAACAATCATTATACGTTTATTGGGATTTATTTTACCAAAAATATGTAGCAGAATACATATTGGCCTAAATTTATAAAGAAATTAGATTTTTTTTTTTAAATTTGTTATTGGATATGTTTTATGGTGGAAAGTTTTTTTTCAAAATTGGCAGTTTTTTTGTTTATAGCGCACAAAAATTAATAATGCAGTGGCGATCAAATATCACAAAAAGAAAGCTCTATTTGGGTACATTGTTGCATGACTGAGCAATTGTCAGTTAAAGTAACGCAGTGCCTTATCGCAAAAAATGACTTTGTCATGAAGGGGGGTAAATCTCCTGGAGGTCAAGTGGTTAAAGTACCTCAATCCTTACAATGGACTTCTTTTATTTGCTCCCTTTTATTCTGTTTAATATACCAACCAAAGCATTTTGTTATATCTGTGTGATAAAGGCAAAAAAATTCTTGTGTCCTCTGCACATTCTTGTATTAACTCAAAGAACCCTCCTAGTTGGACTTGGACTATCTGGATCACAGAATGGTTAGCCTTTATATTGCAGAGATCTTTGAGTGGGAGTGACTATGCAGTCACAATGTCAGGGAAGGCATGTCCGTAGTGCAGATGGAGTTTCTCGGCGCATGCACAGACCAACAACGGAGCGGGCAAATGTGCATAGTCATGAGCATAGGCACACGCAAATGTGCATGCGTGCCTATCACTAATGCTGGCGCCAAGCTGGCTATTTATACAGGCTTCTGTATAGGCTCATTGCTTTTTGGTCTACAACTTCTGTGTGTTCCTGATCCCTGCGTTGACCTCTGACCTCTGATCCTGATCCGGCTTACTTCTGACCTGTGTTTGTCTGCTACCTGCCCTGACCTTGGCTTGTCTCTGGATTCTGCTTCTGCTTTCTGTTTCTGCTTGATCAACCTCTCATTGCTGACTTGGCTTGCGACCTGACCATCCTGCTATGCCTGATCTGCCTGACTGTTATCGGCCCGACTTGTCTGACCCTGAATCTTGCTCATCCAGCCTGCTACAGCTCTCAGCCTAGCAAACTCTCATCTTTTTTCTGCTTCCAGCTGCGTACCACAGTGTACCTAATGCCAACCAAGCACAGTGTCAGCTCATCTGCCGCCAGCCTGCTTTGCTGCCACATCCACCTGCTGACTGCTGCCACACAGACCACTGGACTGATTACAGGCACTCATATCTCGCTGTGCTCCTGTGGGCACTGTCTCACTACAGCCGTAGCTATACAAAAAGCCTTCCTCTGCACATCAGGCTCACTGACCAGGTACATGACACACAGTCTACAAAAATGCTGTGTTTTGACAGCCCACAATAAGACTTAGAGAAGAAGTGAATTGTTTAAATCAATTGCTAACAATACCATGGCCTGGATACATGATATTCTTTACATATATAGAATTGCCCATGCTTTCTTTTTAAATAAATATAACTTTATCTTAAATGTGTTGGGTCTAATAAGAAACATATTTCACCATCTATGGGTCTGTCCACATCTTACTGCTCTGCCTATACATCCCCCACAAAGCAGTGTGATGAAACAACAGTAACAACTGTATAAGAATAAAACATATCACATCGATAGCTCCCCCCCCAAGACTAGCCCCTCTTTACATGCACAATCCGGATGCTGACCACTATAGTCCATTTCCACTCTCCATCAAATAAATATGGCAAGAGGAGCTAAGATTGACGTGTGGCTGATACATTCTTTCATATTTTTGATGGAGAGTGGAACTGTATAAAAATGGCATACATACACTGATATGTACTCTTGATGGATATTTTAATTTCAAGAGTGGTCCACAAAGGGCTGGTCATCAACTGATTAGTTCTATAATGTGTTTTACATTTATAATTACATTTTATAATTGATTTACTAGATTTGTAAAGGCTGATTACTTAACAAAGTGGATGTTTAGTTTGCAAAGTGAATATTAGTAAATAAGGGGACCCTGTTGTAATAATTGCTACCATATGCTTGGTTGAACAGTCTCTAAAGGCATGTACACACGGAACAACAATTGGCCAACAACGGTTGTCCAACAGCCTGTTGGCCGATAATCTGGCCATTAGTACGCACAATCCAACAGCCAATTTCCAATTGTTGGCTGACAAGACTGGAAAACTTTTGTTGGTGAAACAAGGCATTGGCCAATTGTTGGCCCATGTGTATAGAAGTTGGCCAACAAAAAGTCGGAAGTGCAAACACGCATGCTCGGAATCCAGGAAGTGTTCGGTCGTGCAAACTTGTGTTCCTAATTCACAAATCACATTAACCTGAACTTTCTTGTTATATTCTCGTAACACGTCACTACGTTTGGCTTTGTTGGCCGATTACGTTAGACACAACCTCCAAAAGCCAATTTGGACAAGAGTTGGACGTTCGGTTGGCCAACAATCTGCGCGTGTGTATGAGGCTTTACCCTTTCAATTATCAACTCACAGGCATGGCAATAGTCAAAGTAGCCCAAGTGACCACTATGGGGGCTGGAGACAATTTAAACACAGAAAATCGGTAAGCATTTGTAGATAACACATATCAGTCATTTTATTATCAAAGAGATTATAAAGAAAATTTTTTTTGTTTTTAAAAATAACAAATATGTTATACTTAGCTGCTCTGTGCAATCATTTTGGACAGAGAAGCCCTGATCCTCTTCCTTTTTGGTCCCCTGCCCTTGCTCCAGACTCCTAGCCCCTGCTGAGTGCCTCCAGTGCCCCCAATAGCAAGTTTCTTGCCATGGGGACACTCGAGCAAGTTCGCTCCTGAGCCATGCCCTGTGTGTGTCCATTAACACATAGAGCGTGGCTATATATAGTGTATAGTATATAGAGTGGTCCTCAACTCCTGTCCTTGTGACCCACTAACAGGCCAGGTTTGCAGGATAACTGAGATACATCACAGGTGATATAATTTGCTGCTCAGTGATTGCAGTATTCTAGTATGCATCTCCACAAGGTAATACTTAAAATCTGGCCTGTTGGTGGGTCCTGAGAACAGGAGTTGAGAACCACTGATATAGAGTCTACTGACAGTAAGGCAGCTCATTCAGTGCATAGTATATAGAGTCAGTTTAGGCTGTGTAAGAATATATAGATACCGTATATAGTATATATATTTAATACACTGCATTTAGTGTAGACTATATACAGCTCATTCAGTGTATAGTATATAGAGTCCGTTCAGGCAGTGTAAGAATATATATGTACCGTATATAGTATATATATATATATATAATACGCTGCATTTAGTCTAGAGCAGTGGTTCTCAACCTCAGTCCTCAAGTACCCCCAACAGGCCATGTTTTTGGAACTTCTCTTAAATAAAATAGCTGTCCAAAACAACAAGCCATTGACTCTGATTTAAATATATATATACTGTATATAGTATATATACAATACACTGCATTCAGTGTATACTATATATACAACTCATTCAGTGTATAGTATATAAAGTCTGTTCAGGCAGTGTAAGGATACATATATACAGTACATAGTATATATATATATATATATATATATATATATATATATATATATATATAAAATACGCTGCATTCAGTGTAGACTATATATACAGCTCATTCAGTAGTATATAGAGTCAGTTCAGGCAGTGTAAGAATATATATATACAGTATAGTTACAGTGTTATGGCACCATCAACACCCAAGACCCAATTTTTCTGCACCTGTTTTAAACTCATTGCACTATATAAGTACCTGAAATAAATAAACAAAATAAATAAATCAACCCTGCACCAAAATTTAAAAAAGAAGGGCCTGGTTTGGATTTTTGCGGGACCCCCATGCAAATTTTTCCAGTGATTAATGATCTATATTGCCGGGAGCCGGCAATACATTACAGCCATGAGCGATTTTAAATGACAATTTTTCCTTTACAAATGTCATTTTGTGGTGGCTCTGTTCTAAACATCACACTAATGCGCCACTTTACAGGCAGACTAAGGCGACCCCCCCAGGCACAATATTTAAAGGAATATTTTTTTTCACTTTAATCATTATTAAAATCACTGATCCTAAAAAACAATATTTTTTAAAACTTTTTTTGGCATTGATACATGTCCCCTAGGGCAATACCTGGGTCCCCTTACACTTTTTTATGGCAAGAAAAAGGCATGTAAGCCTTTAAAATTAGCACTTTTGATTTTTCCTGCTCGAGTCCCATTAATTTTAATAGGGTTCGCATATTCAAAAAACCTATTGCCTATTCATGGTGTTCCAAACGGGGGGGGGGGGGGATGGGGTGTTCGGCTCATCTCTAGTGCTGGTGTGTGCCTTGTAGTCCAGCCTGAAGACACCCAATTTAGGATATGAGAGACTGATATTACTGCACCATGGGCCACAGTTACAGATGCTCATTTCCTTGTAGTTCCATACAAAGTTCTACTATATTTTTGTGCAGTGGGAGTGCAATTCTCTTATTTTGTTTGTCTTTGCAAACCCAGTTGATGTGTGCAGGGCATATGCTAATGAGGTCAGCTGATAAACTGCTTACTGGCTCTCAAGTCACAGTCATGTTAGAACAAGAAGGGACCATCCCCAAACTGTTTCCACAAAGTTGGGAGCATGAAATTGTCCACATTGTCTTGGTATGCTGATGCCTTAAGAGTTCCCTTCACTGGAACTAAGGGGCCAAGCCCAACCCCTGAAAAACAATCCCACACCACAACCCCCCCCCCCACCAAGTTATTCATACAATAAAAGCATGGGAGTGCAAAGTATACCTGTATTATTAAATTGAATTTAAAAGGGACGTATATAAAAATATGATTTACTGTCATTTAACAAATTATTTAAATCTTTCATACCTAAAGCTCTCATGCTGTTGCTGTCCTAATGAGCTTCAAAATGCAATCCGACATGCCCTTCTGTGCATTAAAGCTAATGCCAGGCATAAAGCACACATGTGCATGTATGTTATGTTTTGTGTTGAGTGCAATGCTTTAAGGTAGCCTATTCAGAGGTATTGCAGGTGACTGTTCATAAAACCAGCATTTTAAGTACAAAGTACCAGTACTGCAGTTTGCTGCAGTTTAAGAAAAGGTCCCAGTGGGAAGAAATTTAACTGAGGAAGGGTGGGGTTTGAGAAAAAACAAGAGCAGTTTAACGCAAGGATTGGGAGTAGCATTCTTATATAGGCCCAATTAGAACAGGCTCAATTTCTTTGGCTTGAGTACCCTACTGAAAGGATGACCTATATAGACCTGCTGTCTGCTGGGTTGTAAGAAATAAAAGCTGAGATGAAGAAAAGTTGTTGTCCTGTAGTTCCCTGAATGTAACGTGTAACCAAACAGACACACCCTGGAATGGCAACCAATCAGGAATATCAGCTACTCTCATATGAAAATGTTATGATTGACTGCAGCTTCAAAGTGTCTGATTGGTTACAGGTTGGGAATACACTTCACCACTGTAGACCTTATGTTACATACAGTTTATACAGCACTGACAGTGGCCAAATGTATTAGTAAAAATGAAACAGTTTGTTTGGGCCAGCATGGCCAAAACAAGCTATTTAAAGTGATAGCAAAGCTGGAGTTTAGCTTTAAGTTTAGTCCAATTGGAGTCTAACTAAGTGGTATCACCTACATTAGAGTAGCCATGTTTTAGGAAGGTACTTTAACCTCCCTGGCGGTATGATTATGTCAGGAATTTTGTTCCAAAAGCGGTACCATTTTTTTGCATGGAAATTTGGTGTTATGTATTGTAGGCCTGCAATTCTTAGTAATTACTTACTTAAACCTGACCAAAGAATACTCTAGTAGACCTCTCAGATGTGATAAAGTTTGAAAAAATAAAATCATGAGTTATAATCTAATAAATAATATAACTTTTATTCAGTAATGTAATAAATAATGAAATTTGTCAAACAAAAGAAAATTCAGTAAACATCCTGGGTGTGGTAAATTTTGAAACATGGGACTGCACATAGACCAACGTCACAATCAGGGCAATGGAACCTGGTTTCCTTTCGGATTTTTTTCCATTCCCATCTCGCTTTGAGCAGCAAACAACGCACATTCTTGTAGGTGCTGCCTTTTTTGCGCTTGGCGGGATGTAATCCATAAAGTGACGACCACTCAGCCTCTCTAGGTTTACAACGTCAACAGCGCGACGTCCTGATCTGCTCAGATTCGTCGCTGTCGCCACTTCTCTGGTCAGTGTCAGAGTCGGATGATGAATCTTGCCACGAATCGCTATCGCTGTCGCTCAATTCTGCGAGGGGCTCTGTGTCGCTGTCACTGTCACTTATCTGATCCAAACCCGCTTTGGTGATGCTAAAGTGACGCTTTGATGCCATGGTAAAAAATATATATATATATATTTTATATTTTTTGGCTTAGAAAAAATAGCAAAAAGGGCAGCCAGAGCAGTGAAGATGATCAGATGTCAAATCTGAGGTGATACAGTGTAATCTGACAGGATTCCACTGTATCACCTAACTTTATGTGTGTGTTTGACATTTATACATTGTATCACGTCCTGCAGCGCGACAACTGCAACATTTGGATCTCTCCGACTCACCAGCAGTGAAATACCTAATGTAGGGCGGTTC
>BLSH010513673.1:369693-389830 GCA_018402905.1 Glandirana rugosa | reverse complement strand
TGGGTTTCGCTACCATGGTGACAACGAGTTGAAGTCGGTTATGTAAAAAAAGGGGAAACTTACCGGACCTTTTGTCATTTACGATGAAAAAACAAAGTTTCCAAAATAATTTGTAAAAGAGCCGTATGTTACGTATTTGTCTCTACGTTCTGTAACATTTGACACTAAGGTGGCATCCCTCAATGTATGAAAGTCCTTTATCATAATTGTAATTGTTCCATATACAATCAACATATACTGATTCTACCTTTGTTGGATTAGACAGGATATATTCATGGGGAAAAGGGATCCTGGGATTCCCAGCAATTCTAGCAGAAGCGTTAAAACCGACCCTTAGGGTCCTAGGGAAAAGGGGTACTTATATAGGACAGATTAGGTTGTTTCCATCTTAGTCATATACAACTAACATATACCTTGTTAATGTTAATACTATTTCCTGAAAGTATGTAACTCCCTACGGTGGAATCACAGTTTACAATGTCTTGCATCTCTGTTTATGCATTGTATGCCGAGAAAATGTTTAATAAAACCTTTGAAACAAAAAAGTAGCATTTACTGTTTTCCAGGCCATTCAAAGGGGAAAAAAATGTATTGGCTGAAGTTGAGCAACAGTGGTACCATCGCTTTGGGTGAATTGTATGTTGACTGATTTAAACATTTTAAAAGTTCTATAACTGATGGTTTACATGTTTATTTTTAATTTGGTTTACAAAATATTAATTTTAGAAATAAACATCTATCTAAAATAGATATAGATCTTTAGGGTGCTAAAGCACTGTAAATAAATACATACAAAAAATAAATACACACATAAATAATTGTCTTTTTTTAAATCAAATATTTGTTTTTTTCTTTTTTTCAATTTTTATTGCATCACTGTGCTGATTATCTTCTGTATCTTACTTGCAACGGCTTCCTGTCTACATACACTCCAGCAAGGGCTGCATGGCATTTACTACAGCAGGTTTCCAGATCATAACAACAGTGGACTATGAGGGGGAAGGGGAGACAGTGCAAAAATGAAACTTTGCAGGGATGGTGGAAACCCCTCCTACAGATATATGGAAGTGTACAGTGTCAGTAAACAGTGCAGCTTCATCAGTGCCCAGTAGTCATGCCTCATCAGTGCTGCTTATCAGTGCAGTCTCACTAGTGCCCACCAGTGCAACTTAGCAGTGTGGTCACACCAGTGCCACTTATCAGTGCCCATCAGTGAGGTCTCACCAGTGCTGCTTATCAGTGCCCATCAGTGCGATCACACTGTGCCCACCAGTGCTGCTTATCAGTGCCCATCAGTGCGGTCACACCAGTGCAGCTTATCAGGGCCCATCAGTGCGGTCACACCAGTGCTGCTTATTAGTGACCATCAGTGCGGTCACACTAAAGCCGCTTATCAGTGCTGGCACACCAGTGCTTCTTATCAGTGCCCATCAGTGCGATCTCACCAGTGCCGCTTATCAGTGCGGTCACACTGTGCCCACCAATGCCGCTTATCAGTGCGGTCACACCAGTGCCACTAATTAGTGACCATCAGTGCGGTCACATCATGCCCAGCAGTGCCGCTTATAAGTGCCCATCAGTGCGGTCACACCATGCTCACCAGTGCCATTTATCAGTACCCATCAGTGCGGTCACACCATGCCCACCAGTGCCGCTTATCAGTGCCCATCAGTGTGGTCTCACCAGTGCCTCTTATCAGTGCGGTCACACTGTGCCCACCAATGCCGCTTATCAGTGCGGTCCCACCAGTGCCGCTAATTAGTGACCATCAGTGCGGTCACACCGTGCCCACCAGTGCCGCTTATAAGTGCCCATCAGTGCAGTCACACCGTGCTCACCAGTGCCATTTATCAGTGCCCATCAGTGCGGTCACACCATGCCCACCAGTGCCGCTTATCAGTGCTCATCAGTGCAGTCACACCAGTGCCCACCAGTGTTGCTTATCAGTGCCCATCAGTGCGGTCACACCGGTGCCAACCAGTGTTGCTTATCAGTGAGGTAACACTGTACCCACCAGTGCCGCTTATCAGTGCCCATCAGTGCGGTCACACTGTGCCCACCAGTGCCACTTATCAGTGCCCATCTGTGCGGTCATACCGTGCCCACCAGTGCCCACCAGTGCTGCTTATTAGTGCCCACCAGTGCCTCTTATCAGTTTCCATCAGTGTGGTCACACTGTGCCCACCAGTGCTTTTTACCAGTGCCCATCAGTGCGGTGACCCCCCTCCCCCTCACCCCCCTCCCACCATCTCTGATCAATGATAGCGCAGAGATCTCCCACTGTGATATGCCTTGTATTCCTGGAATGCCTGGCATACTTGCTATGTGAACACTGCTCTGTAACTTTCTCCTGTCATAGCCGCATAGTGATACATAGTGATAGTGCACTGTTCTGATGCAGTGTTCACATAGCAAGCATGCCAGACATTCCAGGAATACCAGGCATATCATAGCGGGAGATTTCTGCCCTATCATTGATGAAAGATGGTGGGAGGACGAGGAGCGGGTATGATGCTGACAGAGAATAGGAGGGAGGAGGAAACCACCTCTATGGGCGGCACAGACCGGGGGCTGTGAGACCCCCTCCGCCCACTACAGCCCAGCAGGTGGAAATAGAAATGCCTGCTGGCTGTTAGAAAACTGCAGGAAGGCGGGTACAAGACCGCTGGCTGAGGATACAGGATTGGGAACGGCCAGCGGTCTTGCAAACAGGAAATCACTGGGGAATAACATTTTTTCAGCAAGTTCAGCAGGCTACTACAGAGGAACTACTGAGCTCAGCAGAAAATGGATGGCATAGTTGAGGAAGGTAGGAGATCAGCAACAAGGACATGGAAAAAAGTTTTTTCCCAGACTTCTGCTTTAAGTTTGAGCATGACCGTGCAATAGCCAGTTGAAGTATCACAGTGCCAAATAGCCGTGGTCATGAAGGGGGTAAAATCTTCCGGAGATGAAATGGTTATTGAGTACTGTTCATATAATTCATTTTTCTATGACTTTTTATGGTATATCTAGATGTCATGTTTTTTACTGTTACCCTTTAGCTATTATAGTTCATTCATTGTTGTTTTATTTCAATCCACTATTTTATAGCAGTATGTTACAAAGGCTGCCACATATTGTTACTGCTGGAGGTTTCTTTTGGGGATAATACGCATATGTGATTTTTATCACAACAGCTTTTAATTCTTTCATTTAGAAAATAGATGCCTCACACTCCAGATGTTTTAATGCCAGACACGGGGTCTTGCTGTGTTGTGGCTACACTTTAAAGCTACTTTTCAAAAATGAAATGGAGCCAAGCGACAAAAGACACAAATCTGCTTAAGTCTGGTTACGAAGCATATCTTTTTATGTTAGTGTAATGATATTGTTTATTTGTCGTCTCACAGTTTTAGCAGTGCATTTGGCCAAAGTGTAATTCTGTGTGTTTCAGTCAAGTCTGTCATGTCATATAAGAGAGACAAAGCAAGATGCAATTATAGAAAGGACAAAATGGATGCAAGAAAATAATGGACAAGCCTTACAATAGAACAATGAGCCATAACAGTTCACTCGTTGCAATGTTTAGAAAAAATGAAATGTTTATGAAATTATTTTCATATTAAAAGTATGACTACTGAGCAGGATATATTCTCACTTTTTATGTTCTTCGCCAGATTTAATGAATTGAAAATAAATTTAAGTCAAGACAGGAAACACTGCAAACGTTTTAGACTGTAAGTTCACACACAAGCGCGCACACACACACACATTTTTTCTCTCTCTCCTTAAAAAGTTTATTTTGCTTGCACACTTGATGCTTTATTTGCTATGTGCAGTATTTACCATGGGTAGCTGAGTGTTGTTTTGTAGCACTATAGATGCTTATCCCTTTTATTAAAAGCCTCAGCAACTCCTTTTACCAAAATACACCCGTATTTAGGGCTAGACAAAAATTCAGTTGCATTTACCCCTCTTGTCTTTCTTGACCCAGCCTTAGAGTGGGGAGAACCTCACTGCAGTTTTTGTGCAGCTTATCTACTGCATGTGTGATTCTTACTCTGTCTTTGGTCAGGGAGCCTCAAAGAACACAATAACACTGGTTATACACCAGTAGAATGTAATTGAAACATTCACATGGAAATTCAGAAAAACATTCATCAGAGCATTCAATAGTACCATCATGGACCCAACACATTTTGTATGAAAATTTTCTTTGATTGCCATGACAATATTTTGAATTCAATGTTTGATTATGGAATGCACATGAGCAGTGCACTATGTCTGATTTTCCCTAAATTAAAATCCCATTCACAAGGGACGTGGCTGGCTGAAGACCGAGATGGCAGCATTAGAGAGGAGCTCTGATACACAGAGACACCCAGCGGCACAAATCAGCTTTCCAGGAGTCTTTTTCACCACCCCAAATGGAGCGATCCACACTGCAAAAGCCTGGAGCCATGTCAAAGAAGAGGAAAGAGAACAGAAAGCCACAAAAGCTGACTGAGTTCTTCAATCCCCAGCAGCATGGAGGTAGGAAAAATATAGCCAGCCCATCATCTACTCCAGCCCATGCATTCCACTCCATCTTGACCAAATCTGCAACATACAGCAGAAATAGTGGATCCCCTGGGAGCCCACAGTCCTACCCTTACACACCTCAGTCTGCTAGCCTTGCTAAAGCTAAATTTAGGCTGGATGGCTCTAGATGCAGTCCGGCCGGCAGCAGTGGATTGGATTCAGGGGATGATACTAGGGAACTGCCAGAAAGCATTGAGGTTTTCCCCACAACAAATCAGCCCGTGATGACACTGTACTAAAAGATATAAATGTCTGGGGTACTCCCGCGCTACCACAGAAGTGAATGGGTTAAAATTAATACTGTGATCCACTGCTGCAAACACCTATGGGTGAATCAGTGCCCAGGTGAGTGAATATAGTGTGTAGTGGTGTTGTGCTGTGATCTGAGATGGTATGTATGTGTAGTGATACAAGTGTTAAACACTAACTAAATGGCAAAAATTATAATACAGTGTCCACACACAGTCACAAAGTGCTAATTCGCTACTAATAAGGAAAAAAGTCCAGTGGGCTATAACAAAAATAAAGCCTCACATCAGTGAGCATGCATGAATGGATGAACACACTATGTGCTTAATAAACAAAACTCAATTTTGAGAAACTGGTGCAGTCCCAGCATAAACAACACAAAAAAAAATAATAAATATCTTCTTATGTTGGTCTGTGTGGATAAACAGACTATGTGCTTAATCAGCAGAACTCCATTTTGAGAAACTCTGGTACAGTCAACAAACAACACAGGAAAATGAAAAGGAATCTTCCAATGCTATTCCATGTGGGTAAAAACAACAGAGGTGTCACTTCTTCCACAGTGCAAACACCTATGTGCAGGGTGGCCTCTCACCTTAGTGCTGTGGGGTAACAGCATGTGTGGGTGCACCGACCCGCAAACAACTTCTCATGGTCACTCCTAGCTGTTCTTCCCAGTCTCCAGCAATGTCTAGTAGTGAATGGTGGTCATCTGGATATCACTCTCTGATGGAAGATGGCTGTATCCTACACACTCCTCAAATATCGCTCCAATGGAGGGTAAAAAGGGGGAGGAAGGGAATGCCCAAAATAGTGTGATATCGTTTATAATAAAAACACAATTTATTAAAATCTCAATAATATACACTCACATTTAAAAATTAAAAACAGTGCAAAACTCCACGAGCTTTGTTCATCCATTCATGCACGCTCACTGATGTGAGGCTTTATTGTTGTTATAGCCCACTGGACTTTTTTCCTTATTAGTAGCGAATTAGCACTTTGTGACTGTGTGTGGACACTGTATTATAATTTTTGCCATTTAGTTAGTGTTTAACACTTGTATTACTACACATACATACCATCTCAGATCACAGCGCAACACCACTACACACTATATGTACTAAAAGATATGCTGTTGTCATTGCGGAGTTCAATCCAAGCTGACATGATGTCTTGCATGCAGACATTTAATAAGGAAATACAGACAGTGGAATCTAGAGTGGATCACATTGAATCTAAAATGAGGGAGTTTGCATCCACCATTAACGACCTGGTGGATGCACATGATGGGAAAGAAGAGAAGATGGAATGGCTTAAAACTAAAATGACAGATATGGAAGCATCTGAAGAAGAAATAGAAATAGAAGGAATAATATGAAGATTAGAGGTATTCCTGAAGCTATCCAGCAGGTAGATCTGCGCACCTACGTTGCCACTTTAATTAAAGAAATCCTTCCTGATCTCACTGAAATGGACTTCACCATAGACAGAACCCATCGCCTTCCTAAACCGACATACCTCCCTGACCAAATACCGAGAGATGTGGTATTGCGTTTACATTTCTGCCAGATTTAAGAAAAATTGATGGCAGCAATGCAAAGTAAAGAGCACATCCCTCCCCAATATCAAAACCTGCAATTCTATGCCGATCTCTCACAATACACCCTCCAAACAAGAAAGAGTCTCAATACCATCACTAAAGCTCTCAGAAATCACAGAATAACTTACAGGTGGGGTTATCCCATGAAAATTACTGTGACTAAAGCGGGCCGCACATACATAGTGAATTCACTGGAAAAAGGCCTATCCTTACTGAAGGAGTGGCAGATTATCCCAGAACTGGACAGAAACTCCAACTTTCATAGGAGTGCCCTTTCAGTGGATCCAGAATGGAAAATGGTCGCTGCAAAAAACTCCAAAAAACATACATAAACGTAGGAAAAGAAACTGAAACACCTAAGTCCCTGTGGAGATTGGAATATCTCTCCAATACGAACTTACCCTCTGAACAAATTCTGAGCAGCAATGTGCTGTTCTTGGGTATAAAAAACCCATTCCTGGATATTGTTTGTCCAAATGTTTGTTTTAAAATGCAGTTCTTTATTACTTTCCTTAATATTGCCTTTTTTTCCTTTTCATCACAGTCAATACGAATTAACCTGCCAAAGTTTCCTAGTCCTCTCACACAGAAACTCCTATATGTCCAGAGCTCAACCTGGAGAATGGGCCATAAGAATGCTCCATTATGCCAAACTTGCATTTTGATATTTCAAATTCCACTCATTCCTTGGAGAAGCACAGCAAGAAGGCTACTGCATCACAAAGGTCAAGACTCCTCTCATCATTGCATCACAAAGAACATTCCACAAACTGTGAGTACTACTAGCATATACCATATACCTTTCTTACATGACAAAGACACTTACAACTTTGAGCATTAGGGGGAGTGACCTACACACAAACTAACCTCCTACAGGAAAACATATAAGCTCACTATTACCATTGTTTTCAAATGGGAGTGACATTTCTTTCTATTAATGCGGGAGGCCTTAATCATCCAGCTAAAAGGATATCAATGTGTTCTGAAGCTTTACAGTTTAAATGTGATATCCTGTGTGCACAGGAGACACATTTCTGTGATACAGCACCTCCCAAATGCTCCAACAAAGACTTATCATACTTAATTCTAATTTGTGACATCAACTCCACAACCTACACCATATAGGCTCCCAACTCTTATCAAATACATTTTCTCAACAAACTGCTACGCAAACAATAAACACATCAAAAATGATTACCATGTGGAGACTTTAATCTTATTCCTGAACCCACTATAGACTCTAAGTCATCACCTACCCGCCTAGGACCCTCTCTCAACAGCCTAATACACCAAAATGACTTATTTGATGCTTGGAGATGTTCCCATGCTGGGGAGAGAGACTTTACCTTTTTCTCCACATCCCATTGGTCCTATTCGTGTATAGATCTTTTTTTAGTAGACCAGTGGCTTCTGTCAAAGACAACCTCAACCTCGATTAATACAATCACATGATCAGACCATGCATCAGTGGGGATAACCATTGAGGTCTCACTGTCCTCCAACTATATCCCACTCTGGAGAGCTAACCCACTTCTCTTACAAAGAAATGACACTAAAAAAATAGTAGCAAAACACCTATCTGAGTTCTTTGCAGACAATGATGCTTCTGTTGATGTCACCCAATTACTGGAGCCAAACGATACCACCCTAGGGATATAGCGGATGCCTTTAGTAACTATTATGAGTCACTATACAATTTAGGTAAAGACTCTCAAACACAACAATCAGACTCTGAACAAATTAACAAATTCTTACAAAAATGTACCCTTCCCCAGCTTAACCCAGAACAATTACGAAAGCTAAGTATGCCCTTCCACCTTCAAGAAGTGCACAAAGCAATAGACACACTGCCATTTAATGGATTTATAAGGGAATACTGTAAACATGCATTAACACCTTATTTGGTCCATATTTACAATGCTGCAGCTGCCTCTTTTTCCTTCCCTCCAGAGATGCTTAAAGCTATAATAATTATTTTACCCAAGCCAGGGAAATACCCATCTACCCCTCAGAACTTCAGGCCCATTCCTCCTAAACAACGATCTAAAACTCTATGCCAAATTAATAGCATTACGGCTGATTGACATCCTTCCTGACCTTATACACCCGGATCAATCTGAGTTCACCAAAGGGCGCCAGACTACAGATGTGCCTCACAAACATCATTCACCATGCCAAACTACAAAGAACACCTTTTCTGCTTCTGGCACTAGATGCAGAGAAGGCCTTTGATAGAGTCCACTGGGGATATTTGACTAAAGTGTTATCTGCCTTTGGCTTTACAGGCCCAATATTTTCCGCAATCATGGACCTATACACCAAACCCACAGCACAGGTATACACATCTGCTGTTCTCTCCACACCATTTAATATCATGAATGGGATTAACCAGGGATGTCCATGTTTCCATGTTCTTCCTTGGGAGTGGCTGGAAGTTGTGGTTCACCCGCTCACACTGCCCTCAATCACATCCATACAGCACCCGGAGACACAGAACAGGCTGGTACTTTGTTTTGTTTTATTAGGGGATTTAACTTGGATGGGGATTGGGGTTGTTATGGGATGCCCATGGAATCAGTTGCAAACTTGCACAGGACCACTATATACAGCTCTGTATATACATATCCTCCAGCACTTTACTTTATCCAGTTACACATTACTTTCTCCAGTTTCTCTTCTTCCTCCAGCACATCACTTGTTTCTCTCTCCTGCACATTACTTGCTCCAGGCCCAGAAGGAAATTTACTAGGCCTTCTCCATTTCTCCAGCCTGTCTAGCACATGGTGAGGCTTGCCATGCTGCGTGCAGGGCCTCAGATCCACCCATTACAGGTAGGGGCAGTTGGTCCCCTAGTGTGTAGGTACACTGCTGTGCTAGCCGGCCTGATGGACTACTACTCCCAGCCCATCCTCTTGCTTCAGGCCCTGTCAGCTACTCCAGCTGCGTTGGCCTTCTTCACTGCCACCATGACACCACAGTCCCTTACTGACTTCTGCATCCTTCCCAGATTGTCTTTTACCCCAATCTGCTCTGACATGCCCCTACAGCTTCCCAGGGTGTGTGCTACTCACTGACCAGCCGGTGGACTCCTGACTGAGCCTCTCCAGTAGTGCTGCCTGCTGCTCTCCTGCTCCCTTGTGCTGCTCCAGGAACTCTCTCCTCTTATCATGGCTGCACCTGAGCCCAGGCCTCAAGGTCACCCCCCCCAGACTGGGGGATCCTATCCCGGATGAGGCCTCAGCAACCTCAGCTACATCTCAGCTCCAGTCTTCCACCAGAACTACTTCTCCAAGATTGGGCTGGCCCTGAGTATTTAAGGAGGCCTGCCCCCTGCCAATCCCGGTTGGGGATTGGTCAGGGCTCCTTAGAACACTCCAGATGTCTCCACCTCCCTCCTAACTCTCTGACTAGAAACCTTCCAGCAGTTTCTAAAAAGAAGTGGGAGGTTCTGGTGACCTCATCTATGAATCAACTCAATCCTCCCTGAGCCCACATAATAAAAACAATCAGGCCTGCACACCAGTCAGGCTTGATTAAATTTCCCTCACCTAACAAAAATCTATATACACTAGCTCCCACTTACCAGGGGGCACTACACTCACTTTCACCGTTAATATTTAATCTACTCATGGAACCCCTGGCAGGTCACACTCGCAATCATCCCCACATCACAGGCTTTTGCATCCATGCTTCAACACACACTATCAGCTTAATTGCTGATGACATTATCCTAATGCTCACAAATGTGGAGAAATCCCTGGCTTCGGTACATTATACGTTAAAAATGTATAATCGTCTTTCTTACTATAAAGGGAGTGAGACTAAATCTTACATATTAGGGCTAAAAGTCCCTCCACCTATACAAAAGAAACTCACAGCATTGTATCCATACACATGGAGTGCTGAAGATATAGAGTATTTGGGTATTATATTGACACCAAGAGTAGAGGAATTGTTTAAAACTATTTATACTGCATTCTTAGATAAACTTCTCCCCAAACTTCAAGATTTAGCCAAAATTGAACTGTCTTGGTCAGGCTGCCTAGCAGCCTTTAAAATGACCCTCCTGCACCAGTTCTTATACCTATTCAGAACATTACCCATTCCAGTTCCTAACTCCTTTTTCGCAAATGCCCAATCAATGCTGAACCATTACTTATGGCTGGGAAAGAGGGCAAGGTGCGCATTCTCCAGGCTGATCACATCTAGAAAGGCAGGGGGTGTGGGACTAGTATTACTCAAAGATTACCACACTGCTGCAATATTAGCACAACTTAAAACCTTGGTTCCCTAAAAACACTAACACTAGATGGGAAGAGCTGGATCATTTCCAAACACAGGGGAATAATTTATATAATTTCCTTCTCAGTAGTCAATACAGACCTTACAAACAATAGTGCTATCCCCTACTATACTAGCTGCCCTTTAGGCCTGGAAACTACTCTTGACCTCTACCTCCCAAGAGTCTCCAAGTACCTTGCTCCCACTACCATTACTAAGCTTACCCACTATAATACCAGATCAGAATATTACTAACTGGAATTACTAAATAGAATATGGCTTACTCAACTCTGATTACTACACTTGCCCACAAATAAACCACTTTCTATGTTCCAATCTAAAATCTGATATATCACTACCATAGATGGTAGCCCAATACTACACCAAGCCTAACACAAAGATTAAAGGTATATCTTTGTTCTACAACTTGTTGAATGATATGGGAGTATTCATTAAAACTTCCCACATGAGGGCATTAGGAAGAGATATAAACATTAGTTATAACTCTGTACAATAGCAAAAGCACTAAGCATCACATATACAGTGACAAGAAGTGTGAACTTATGGGAACTGACTCAAAAAATCTTGCTTAGATGGTATTTGACACCCTACAGAATTGCCAAATTTTCGCTATACACTCCCTGTACATGCTGGAGGAACTGTGGAGCAATTGGTACACTATATCAGTGGTTCTCAACCTTGTCCTCAAGTACTCCCATCGGGCCAGGTTTGCAGTTTTTCCTTTATCTTGCACAGGTGCTTTAAATCAGAGTCAATGGCTTGGTATTTTGGACAGCTATTTTATCTAAGAGAAATTCCAAAAACATGACCTGTTGGGGGTACTTGAGGACAGGGTTGAGAACCACTATATCACCACCGCTATATCACATACTCTGGTCTTGTCCGGTAATAGCCACCTTTTGGATAGCAGTATTCCGAATGCTCACTAAAATTCTGAAGATAAGACAACTTTTATCACCAGGTCTAGCACTACTGACTCTAAACATAGAATCAATACCAGCTGACATGAGAGACATAGCTGGTCACATTCTTTTAAGCACAAGATTAGTGTTAGTCTGCCATTGGAAGAACCCAGTAGCTCCTTCTATCCAGGGGGTCATAAAGACAACACACACGCATGCCACTTATGAGATACTGTTTGCTTCTGCACAGTGGAGGCATCAAATAATTGAATTCACAGTGGAAAATATGGCACAAATGGTATAAAACTACCTCCTTGGACTAAATATGCTTGTTACCAAATGAAAATTTAATACTAAACAGATTGACTGTTTCTTCTATTTTTTTGTTATGTTTAGTTACTCTTCGCTTAACCGTTAGCAGTAAGGACAACCTAAATACATATGCAGACTGATATTGGATGCATGTAAGTCTAACTCTGTATCTGTACTATAACATGTGAACCATACTCAGTTTATGATGCTCAAATGTCCTTTTAATTTTGGATTTTATATAACAATAAAGAAATATTGAAATTAAATCACATTCACAGAATTGTGCTTCTGAAAAATGTTCCATTCTTTTTCTTTTCTTCATCAATACAGTTAATTTGATCATATAAACTATTAGAAAATCATAGGAACATTTTAAAAACAATTTTTTTCAAATACAATTCTACTGGTGTATGGCTAGATGTAAGTGTTATAGCTGCTATGGAAATAAGCAGCTAATGCATGACATAGAAGAAGTGATCTGTGGCTTTGCTATGAAGGTGTTGGGCAGGTATTCTGTAAGGGAATCACATGTTTCTAGAGCTGTCGGGCAGATTAATCATACTATTAATAGGAAATGCTTCTGATTTATAAAGGCTGTGAAGTTTATTTTTTACTTATGGAAATGCATGTCCTCTGTTCTCCATCAGCCATTATCATCATAAGTTTCCTGTATAAAAGAAATAAGGAGACACCCATACTGAGCTGATATATTGATAACGGAGGCAGAAAATATTTATGTCTCTTAAACTGTCTACTGCAGATTGGCTCAGTAAAGTATTGATAAACTTCCATATTAAAGCAACAACTGCAGTTTGCACCAGTAACATGACATACTTGTGATGTCTGTATAATGTATTCAGAACAATGAGCAGCAGTATTTGAAAAAGGGTGTCAGCTAGCCTGCCCATTTTATACATTGACATTTGTGAATATTTGATAAAATAAGGAAGCCTCATCATCTGACAGATGATGGTTGAGAGTAAAGTACATTATTTAGAGGAAGCTGTCTGATAGAAAAGAGACTAGCAGATCATAGTTTATATTTAGTAAGGGAAAAATCTTAACATAGACCGTGGAGGACAATTAATAAAATAAAGTTCCTTATCTTGGCCTTTGTAAGCGACATAAGAGAGAACATAACTTTTCTTTCCTTGATCCAGTAATCATATTATAGACTTTGCAAAGACTTAAGAGACATTTTCTCAGTCTTACTCAAATTAAAATTTTCTTGAAAAAAAAAAGACTATAATTCAAGGAAAGATTTATACAGTTTAAGGATTTTTAGAAAAATGATTGTAATTCTGACCTGACACTCTTCTCCAGATGTTAACATAGAAATACCATTTTGCACCTGAAAGAGAGAAAAAATAGAAGCATCACTCATTAATAGAATTCTTGCAATAATTCAACTCTTTCTGCAGAGGATGCCTGTATCTTCTACTTAAAGTGAAACTTAACCATAACAACTTATAAAAAAAATAATGTTCTTTTAGCAAATAACATACATTCCACAATAGTAATTATGCTACCAAAATAAGCATGTGCTATAAATTGCCTCCAGCATTGCTCCTGTTTTTTCTTGCTGGAAGCTGCAATTTTGCCCAGAGCCAATGAACAGCAGTAAATATTAAGAGCTGTCAGCAGATCAGCCGATAAAGGCTTTGATTTTCAGCAGGCCAAAAATAGAGAGCAACTGAGCATGTGCAGAATAGGGTGATACAGTGTACTATTGGATTTTAAGCAGTATAGGCACTTAAGTTTTACATACCGTATTTATCGTTGTATAACATGCACTATTTCCTCCTGAAAATAGAGGGCACCTGGCTGCCTCGGTGGGGGGGGGGGGGGGTTGGGGCGAGCGCAACGTCTCCTAAGATAGAAGTCACATTTCCCGGCATTGGACCAGTGTTCTGTCTATCATATCAGCCGGTCCAGGAGGAAGGACTGTGTGTGACTGCAAGCTCTGAGTAAGCAGGAGATCCCTTGTGTAATCTGGCACTGGTGAGGCTGCATTGATGAGCAATGGTGAGGCTGCAGATGGG
Source organism: Glandirana rugosa (assembly GCA_018402905.1). Classification (NCBI taxonomy): domain Eukaryota; kingdom Metazoa; phylum Chordata; class Amphibia; order Anura; family Ranidae; genus Glandirana; species Glandirana rugosa. Next base: position 375,857 of record BLSH010513673.1, on the reverse strand, counting down.
CACTGATCAGGCTGCATTGATGTGAAATGGCAAGGCAACATTTGGGCACTGATCAGGCTGCATTAATGGGCAATAGCGAGACTGCAGATGGGCACTGATCAAGCTGCATTAATGGGCAATGGCGAGGCTACAGATGGGCACTGATCAGGCTGCATTAATGGGCAATGGCAAGGCTGCAGATGGGCACTGATCAGGCTGCATTAATAGGCAATGGTAAGGCTGCAGATGGGCACTGATCAAGCCGAATTAATGGCCAATGGTGAGGCTGCAGATGGGCACTGCTCAAGCTACATTAATAGGCAATGGGAGACTGCAGGTGAGCACTGATCAGGCTCTATTAATGGGCACTGGTGAGGCTGAAGATGGGCACTGATCAGGCTGCATTAATGGGCACTGACCCTTATTTTGCTTCAAAGTTCTTTATTTAAAATTTAAGTTTTTTTCTTGAAACCTCTTAAAATTAAGGTGCATGTTATACACCGATAAATATGATAGCTATACCTGCAAAAGAGTCCAGCCTGAAGTGATCTAGCAGGACTTTATTTTCTACTTTAAGGTCTGTGCAAACTTCTAGTATGATGTGACAATGCTTTACTGTAACATATTGGTCATGTTTATTTTTTTTTCACAATGTCAGTGCTAATATTCTAGTAGATCAACTTCAGGTTTATAATGTCAGTTATACTTTTTATGTGCACAATTATAATTTTGTTTTAACCACTTCAGCCTTGGAATGATTTCCCCCTTTAGGACTAGAGCACTTTTTGCGCTTCGGCACTGCGTCGCTTTAACTGACAATTGTGCGGTTGTGCGACGTTGTATCCAAACAAAATTTGCGTCCTTTTTTCTCCACAAATAGAGCTTTCTTTTGCAAAAAAAACTATATTTCTTACTTTTTGCTAAAATACATATCCAAAAAAAATATAATCGATTTTGCCCGATTTATATTCTTCCTCATATTTTTGGTAAAAAAAAAATCATAATTGGCATATATTGACTGGTTTGCACAAAAGTTGCCACATTCACGAATGATGAGAATTAATTTATGGTGTTTTTATTTATTTTTTTTTTTTTACTAGTAATGGCGGCGATCTGCAATTTTTAGCAGGACTGCGATATTGCGACGAACATATCGAACCATTTTGACACTTTTTTGGGACCATTGGCATTTATACAGCGATCGGTGCTAGGAAAATGCACTGATTACTGTATAAATGTCACTGGCAGGGAAGGGGTTAACATGCAGGGGGCACTCTAAGAGTTAACCGTGTCCCCTGTGTGTGTTACTAACTGTATGGGGGCTTGGCTGAATGGGGGAGGAGAGTGATTGCGGCTCCTATACACAGGGAGCCTGCAATCACATTCCTTCCCCCTGTCAGAACGGAGATCCGTGTGTTTACATACACGGACCTCCATTCTTTCACTGCAGTGGGAGCGATCGCTGGTAGCCGGCAGAGATCGAGTCCGCCCTACCTGCTCCCTGGCTTCCCCGGGACACAGTGAGTATGTGAGTGCACTCCCGGTGGCACGCGCTCACGATTCGTGATCTCTCAGCCACCGCCAGGTGACGCCAGTTTGCGATATAGAGCCACTTTGCCGCCATCAGACATCTTTTTTTATAAGATTTGCATTTCCTGTCAATGGCGCAGGGACTATAAAACAATTTCAAGACAGAAATATATACAACTTTAAAACACATTCTGTAGTATGGTGTGCGGGGGGAAACTCTTTATTTAAGCATGTGTCCCCAATTGGATGGCTTTGTGCTAAGGAGAATAAGGGGGCAACAAGATGTTACTGGGACAGGATGTCTGAGAAAATCTAAATTATGACACAACAGCAATTCACAAACCTTTTAAAGGGAATGTGTAATGGTAAAGCGCATGTTGATATGAAGCTAGGAAAAGTAGCATATATTCACTAAGGCTAGATTCACACTATTGAACTGTAGTAATGATCATGTACTGGTGTACTGTGCTGACATTCATTCTAAATGGTATCTTAACACCCTGTGTGCAGCATTGCTAAAAATAGTTGATGCACCTTTCAAATGCATTAGGCAGCCCATTCAAATGCATAGGCTGTCTTAAAGCAATGGATGTTGATGTACAGCATAACAGGTTAATGCCAAGTGTTTAATGCTAAACATAAATGTAAATAGACCCTAAATCTGAGGGTGAGTTAAGAGCCATGTGATACAGAATCCATTGTCCAGCCACAGAGTGGTGTCAAGAGCTCCTTAGTCGGTGTAGCCTTGGAAATGTTGAATGTTAATAAAAATGGCAGAAAATGTAGAAAATGCAGATCTTCCATTATTGATAACTGGACAAGGACAGTCTGTGTGCAAAGAGAGAAATGTCTTTATTGGCTTACTATACAATACAGTAATGTTGATTCACTTGTAACAGATGCTTAATAATAAACAATAAATATAGACAGAAATAAAAAATCGACATAGTATTCATGTGTATATTCATTAAAATCATTAAAGTATATGTGAAACCTAACTGGATAGTTAAAGCGCTGCATTTTGAATAAATTGTAATTTTTTTCCCCTTAAAATACTGTTTTCACTTTTTTTCATATCAGTTCTGCTGATCTCCTTCAGCTTTTTTTAGCCATATCTTGTCTACTTATACTCACCCCAGTATTTGCTACACATCATTGCTCTGGACCACATGTTAAAATTAGCTCTTGTTTGTCCCTCCATTGGTTTTCAACCCACAGAGAGTGCCAACCCCTCTATCAGCACATTTCATTCCATGGTTCCATTGTTATGATAGTGATTAGTGACAATGTTGATCCCGTTTTGGACCTGTCTGGACCAGGTTCTTGATAGTGACAAGGGTGAACCAATGCATGTTAGTATAGTCACTTGTAGTTTTTTCATCAGAGGCACATGTAAAAGGATGACACTGCAGGAGAATAATTGGTGCCTGAACAAACACCTTCATGTCATGACCAGATATTTTTTAGGAAACCTGCATATTTAAATAGATTAAAAATTACTTTTGAAATTACAATAATATTATAAAGCTGATATTAGATAATAGTGACTGGGCTTACATGATAAAGAAAAATAATTAATATAGGTTTTACTTATGGTTAAATAACAATATTAGGTGCTTATGTCAAGTTCTTTTTTTATTTGCTTTCTAAAAAATATTTTTCAGACAGATTCCTTGAGAAGGTGTTTTTACAATGTCCTTGGAAGGTCTTGTTGTGCCGTCTTGTTGTGCCGTCTGTAGAGAGACAGCCTCCTGGCATTCTATAGCACTCTAGCTCCAGCTGCTAAGGCGTTCCAAAATAACAGTAATTAATATTTATTTTAATTGCAGATTTGCAGCTTGTGAAAATTGAGAAATGTGTTAACATGTAAGATGTTTTTGGAGGCAACAATTTTAAAAGCCTGTGTTTCTCTGAAGAAGCTGGGGTCTTGGCACAATCATCTATGCCAGACCTCCATGGTCATGTCATCATTATCTTTCTAATCTCAACTTTTATTTTGCAACTTTTCTCTTCTAAATACATTTAAAAAATATTCACTGTGAGCAGAGGTCAGCATACTTTAAATGTATTTTTAAAACGTAACTCACTCATTATGTATTTATATTACCTCCTTTAATTCCCTGAACAGCAGGACTCGCACTGGGTTAGATAACGGTGCCACAATAGGCCAGTAAGGTCCTACTGCATTGCAAAGCACTGTTGTTCTATCCTTGGTGCAAGTTATTCCATGGCCTGTATGCAGCTCAATCTGCAGTTAAATACTCATATCTTCCATTTAACCAGGCTGTATACAATATACAAATACAATATACAAATCTTGAAGTTTTATAGGAGAACAGGGCGGGGTGGAAATGAAACAAAATAATAATAAAAACATAGAGTAAGAAACCATAGCATGTACAACTACACAGTGATAACTAAAGGGTGTGGCAGATGCATGGTACTAGTAAAGCCTAGACCTTACCATTGAGGCTGTTACTAAGACCTTGTTCAAATGGGTGGCTGCAGGGGCCGTAAAAATAGGCCCACCTAAAAAATAGCATGTAGCCACACTGGGTTTTACAGAGGCCATGTCTGTTATGCTTTGCGGCACAATTAATATTCCCAGCCACCCAATGTAGCACCACCACCACCATAAACTAAACGCTTTGCCTGTGGTTGTGTCACAATATTTACATACAAAATGTTCATTCGGCTGTCAAAAAAAAGGGCATTCAGGAGGCAGCATTATCACTTCATGAATGCTTAGCAACCCCTGCTCTGCCACCTTCTAAAATGTGATCCATCATGGATCACTTTTCACAGGGGCTGAAAGGACTACTGCCCATGTGAATGAGCCCTGAGAGAAATAGATATAATGTAGTTCTCCACTAAACATATGCAAATGACAATGGCTGATCTCTCACAGACTTTCCTCCTTCACATGCACTCCTCAAAATTGAGTCAGGGATTCCCAGTATGCATGAGAGAGAGAGTCAGGCTGGGCTCACACTTGTGCAAATTGGATGTGGGTTTCCAGCATCCAATTCTGAATAGCAGGAGATTGTGACAGTCTCTCTATGGATCTGATTCAAACATCCCTGAGTGGCTCCTGTGCATCTTTTGGTCCGTTTGAGGTCTGATTTTAACCCAAAATTGGGGCTGACGTCGGACCTGAAACGGTGAATGGAGATGCACCAGACCCCTGCTTTGAGCCGCTCCGGCGTGCATTGTGAACCCAGCCAGAGAGAGAGAAAAAGAAAGAGAGAGAGAGTATAGAGAGAGAGATAGAAAGGGAGAGAGAGAGGTGCTGGATCGAGATTGAACTCAGGTTAGTATTTGGGGGGGGGGACTGACCATGGATTTTTTTTACCTTAAATCAGAGAATGCAAATGCATTAAGGTAAAAAAACTTTAGTTTTGCAACCACTTTAAGTGTGTCCAGAAACCTTGTTCTGCTGTTTGGCATGGGTAACTGAAGTTGCTTGGCAGAGTTACAAATCAGCCCACTTTAAAAGACAGACTGATGTACCCAGTTTGAAAATAAACTGCTTTAATAATGTTTACTTCCAAAGATTGTGAAACCATTATGTCTGCCAGTGAACTTTAACAGATATTTAGCTTTGTTATTGAGTAGCAAAACTCTGAAAAGAGAGTTTTCAATTAATGCCATTTACCATATTGATTATCAGTAGCAGCTAGATGCTCACTTCATACTTACTTGTGCTTAATATGATTATAGACTGACTGCTGCATCAGCTGGCTGGGAAGAAAACTATCCCAGTTTATTTTGATTACTTTGAAACTTTCTCTGCTCAATATTTAATTACCATTGCTTTGATGTCTGTGCTTGTGTCATCTACAATTTCAGCATTGTTTATGGCTTCATTGAATTTATTTTATTTATCAGTTCACATAACAAACACTAGGAAAAATGTAACATCAAAGGTGCTTTTTCATATGTATGGCACCACTGTCACTTGCACATGGGAAAAAGGGTGACTCTTCTACAGAAAACAAGTCCATGCTTCAAACAGTCAACGAAAACAACAATGTGTTAACCAGCTTTACATTTTGAAGCACTTTAATTTCGATTTTTAAATATTTTTACTTTTAGATAAACAATGATAATACAGTATGTTTGTGAAGAATGCATTAAATGCACACACACACACAGTAGTTACCTTTGTCCAGAAAACTGACCAAAAGCTTAGTAATAAATCAAAAAACCTGCATTGATCTTTCAAATCTTTTGATGCTTCTTCTGGATTATACATAGCTGAACTTTAAACATACAGCTAACTATACAGATGAAATACTAAAATTTTGCCTGATTAAGGATTTGTAATCCTTCTCAGATTGAAACGCACTTCAGGACAGAGCCTGTGCTGACGTCATTGCGTATGCTAGAGCCGGTACTAACTGTGCTATTTACTGATGTTTATGCATATTTTGCTGGATATATTGTGAGTAGAGTTGAGCGACCACCTGGACGTTCGGGTTCGGAGGGTCTGTACGAACTTTGGGAAAAAGTCCGGGTTCGGCACCGAAAGTTGCCCGAACGTTATCCCGGACACCGGACCCCATTGAAGTCAATGGGGACCCAAACTTTTAGGCACAAAAATGGCTGTAACAATGTCCTGGCAAGTGCTAGAGGGCTGCAAAAGGTAGCAAAAT
>BLSH010513673.1:326875-354561 GCA_018402905.1 Glandirana rugosa | reverse complement strand
GGGTGGGGGGGCTTTTCCACAGTTTGCAAGGTGAAAACCCACCTATAGATTCCGGGGAAAGTGTGAACACGTTGAACAGGACACTGAACTCTGACGTTTCAGTGGACAGTTCAACCTGGGTTACTAAAGGTTACTCATCGTAAGTATCGACAGACTGAAGTTCATAGTTGAAGTTTGATCAGGGACTTGATGAAACCAGTCTCAAACTATACTGAACTCCAGGGATCTGGAGAACCCCGGACCGAACCCGAACGATTTTTGAAATGTCCGGGTCCGTGCCACAGACACCCGAAAGTTCGGTACGGACCCGAACGTTACAGTCCGGGTTCGCTCAACACTAATCTTGAGGTCTAGGGACCTCAAGTCATATCAAACTCTGACCAAAGTAGTTCAGGGACTAGTTTGAAGTTGATACTTGAAGTCAGACAGCTATGAATGCTACTCATTGGAAATCATTGGGTCCAACTTGACAGGTGACTTTGCAGTCTCAAGTCACAGGACAAGTTGCACAAGTGTGAAAGGGGCCTTAGATATCCACCCAAAAGTGGAACGTTTGACACCTTTTCGGGGGGGTGGGTACCTGTTTTGGACATTTACCTGTCCCCACTTCCAACAGACCTCACTGCAGCGAGGTATGGCAGAAATTTGTCACCCCTCCTCCTTCCCTGCTGCCAGGCCATTCAGAAAGCACAGTGCCCTTTGTGCATGCTCAGTAGGGAATCGGCAAAGGAGGCGAGAGCCAATGGAAACATGAGCTGGGGTGTCAACATCACTAGCTTCCAGGACAGTGTCATAATAATTAAAGTCAGCAGTTGCAGGATGTGTAGCTGCTGACTTGTACATTTTCTGTGGTGGGGGGCTGAGACACCACTTTAATATCAGCTTGGTTACCTAGATTGGTGAGCTGGGATTGAGCCCCAGCTATCACATGGTACTTGGGCTTATTGTAACAACCTGCACCATGTGAATAGCTTCAGCTAATCCCAGATCAATAGAAATCCCAGCTGGCATGGATGTCAAACAATTCTGACTGTTCAAAGTTTGGCTGGTACCATGATTTGTATGGTATCAGCAAGCCTACATGATACATTTAAACAAGGCTATCTAACTCAAAGAGTAGTTCAATGGTATGGATGGTATGACCTTCTGAATGCTTGCATTGTACTCAGCATTAGATGCTGAAAATATGCAAACGCATATTCGCCAATTAGCCAATGCACATCAGTTTGATTGCTTCAATAATATGAATTATTTAAATGCATGCAATGGTATGTACATATTCAATAATATTATGATGTGGAATTGGAATAATCACACACTAGTTAACGTGCTGGCAGTTAGTTTGTAGAGAATTCACAGAATCCAAGATTAGTAAATGTATTTTCTATGGTTGGCTGTGCTCAAGTCTATAGTGTAGTGGTTCCTTCTGATACCTTCAAAGCTTACAGGTTCGGATAATACTGGTGTCATCACTACACCTTGCATTGTACTTGGCATTATATTCTGAAAATATGTGAAGGCATATTCGCCAATGCCCATCAGTTTGATTGCTTCCATACTATGAACTTATGCAATGGTATGTACATATTCAATAATATAGTGTGGAAATGGAATAATCATACACTAGTTAACGTGTCAGCAGTTAGTTTGTAGAGAATTAAAAGGATCCAAGATTAGTGAATGTATTTTCTATGGTTGGTTGTGCTCAATTCTATAGTGTTGTGGTTCCTTCTGATACCTTCAAAGCTTACAGCTACAGGTTCAGATCCTACCGGTGTTCATATTCCCCAATGGTTTCTATTTTGCTGCGGTAGTTCCCATACCCTTTTTCAAGCAAATCATGTTCATACAAGCCTTCAATGGATTCTGCAGGTTCAAGCCCAATTGACATCAGCTATTCCCACATATGCCGATTAAGAAGGCATATTTGCGGCAATAACGCAATTTTGCGTTCGCATGATCTCCCAGTTGATATGCTAATTGCCTTGAATGGGCGTTTTTTTAAGGCGCATAGTGGCGATATAGTGAATTAGCCCCACAGAGTAGCAGCTCGGCTCGGGTGCCCCCATAGCAAGCTGCTTGCTGTGGGGGCACTCAGCAGGAGGGAGGGATCAGGAGCACCAGCATGGGACCCGAGAAGAGGAGGATCTGGGCTGCTTTGTGCAAAACCACTACACAGAGCAGATAAGTATAAAAAGCAAGACTTACATACAGTTAGAATCGGGTACTCCAAATTAGGTGCCAATGATTAAAAACTCTTCAGGGAGTGGAAGTGAAACTTGTCTTATCTAGTGTTCAGATATCTAGGGTCATGTCTTCTCTTTGATATGAAGGTGTGTGGTGGCATCATACCAAGTTTAAAAGAGCCGTTCTGTTTCACTGTAAGGAAAATGATCAAAATAAAAAATAATAAAAATTTAAAAGACTGCTATTTTGTCCAGGATTGGATTTTAATTCAGCCTTAGATATGACCATCTGATACTAAAAGAAATTTCCAAGAACCTCAAAATTTGACCACGAGATCAGCAGGCAGCTCTTGCTCTTGGTATAAAAGTGCATGTAAATTCAATTAGAAAGAGATTTCTCCAATTTAACCTGTATGCGAGGTATGCCAGGATAAAAAAACCTTTGCTGTCCAAAAACGTTAGACTGGCAGTGAAACTGTGTGCTAAAAAAAGTGGGAGTGACCCCAGCTGGTGGACCCATTGAGTGCTTGGAGAAAGACTTTCTTTTGTTCATTGTTCTGTGCAGTGGGATGCAATGGTTAAAAGTGCATCTAAAGTGTTATGGTACATGATGAAAAATCTTCTTTGGGTGTTCCTGAGTAGAGTTAGGTGAACGATTCAGGCTGAGCAAAAGTTTGGCCCGAACATGCCTGTTCGCCTATTCGGTGAACACCCGCATTTGCAGAGCATTCAGTGGGTGTTGGCCCCTCCAAAAGCCCTGCAATGCACTGCATGCTGCACAGTGCATTCTAAGTCCTAATTTGGCAAAGCTTTGCCCAATCAGGGAGCAGTGAGTAGCTGGTTGTTAAGGAGCGAGCCAGCAAGCCGGCCACAGCTTCCTTAACAACCAGTGAGCCATGGGCTGTCAATGGGCTTCCCCACTGATAGCTGGATAAAAAAAACATAAAAAAGGGCAAAAAAAAAAAACTATGTGGGGTTCCTCCCAATCCATGACAAAATAACATGAAATAAATATACATATATAATCATATGTGAAAACTGGTACATGAATCATACCACAAGTGAAGAGTATGACTCAAAATGAGCATGAATTCATATAAAGCCTCTATATAGAGACAAATAAACACAAACAAAACAATTTCATACAGAGTGGTAAAAAGTGCAAAAAAGTGCAAATAGTGCATAAAAGTGCAAATATAGCAAAAAAATCTCTAGTAAAGTTCCAAGAAACAATAGATCCAGGAGGGATAACAGTTGGTGCAAAGATGAAATAAAGGTCCTAATCCACTGGTCTCGCGGTGCCACAACACCAGGGGAAATTGCAAGACTGGTTGCTTACCTAATATGTTGGATCCACATAACCGTATAGTTAGTGAATCGAAAAGGCTTGTGTGGAAAAAATCCCAACAGGAATCCAATGTGACATGATCCGGATAGGGTGAACTCGATCCACCATCACACGGCCACTCGATATTCTGCATCAGAACAGGGATCCCATGATCTCCAGACAATCCGTCAAAGTGGTAAACATATATGGAGATAAGAAGCTCCACAAAGTAATGATGGATTGAGTTCACCCTATCTGGATCGTGTCACATTGGATTCCTGTTGGGATTTTTCCCACAAAAGCCTTTTCCCCTTGTGTTGCAGCACTGCTAGACCAGTGGATTAGGACCTTTATTTCATCTTTGCATCAACTGTTATCCCTCCTGGATATATTATTTCTTGGAACTTTACTAGAGACTTTTTTGCTATATTTGCACTTTTATGCACTATTTTCACTTTTTTGCACTTTTTTACCACTTTGTATGAAATTGTTTTGTTTGTGTTTATTTGTCTCTATATAGAGGTTTTATATGAATGTATGCTCATTTTGAGTCTTACTCTTCACCTGTGGTATGATTCTTGTACCAGTTTTCACATATGATTATATATGTATATTTATTTCATGTTATTTTGTCACTATAATTTTATTCATATATTTAGTGCTGCACTTTTTTTGATATATATTTTGATTTGCACTATTTGGTCTAGTGGAGTGCTGGCAGCTGTAGCCCCTTTGCACTGTATATTTTTTACATTTTATATATTTTTTACTTTTTATTCCCCCCAATCCATGCCAGACCCTTTAGGTCTTTTTTTTTAAAAATGGCATGTGATCCCCCAAAATCCATACCAGAGCCTTATCCGAGCATGCAGCCTGGCAGGCCAGGAAAGGGGGGGGGTGAGTGCATGCCCTCCCTGCTGAACCATACCACAAGGGTCTCATCCCCACAACTCTGGGCTGTGTGAGTGGGGGTCTGTAGGCAGAGGGCTTATTGGAATCCCGGGCCCCCAGATCCCAACCCCCCCATGTGAATGAGTATGGGGTACATAGAACCCCTATCCATGCACCTAAACAGTTTTTGACAATTCCTTTAATATAAAATAAAAAAAAACAGCACCCCCCCCGATGTAGATCTATCATCAGTCATGCTGCCGCCGCCACCGCTGGACTCACTTGCCCCCCCCTTTCCTGACCTGCCAAGCTGAATGCTCAGATAAGGGTCTGGTATGGATTTTTGGGGAGCCCATCCCATTTTTTAAACTTTGGTGTGGGGCTCTGCTTAAAATCCATACCAGACCTGAAGGGCCTGGTATGGACTGAGGGGGAACATTTTTCTATTGCCGGAAATGGTATTGTATTGCTGGCAATTTAAATTTAATTTTTTTCCTTAGAAATGTCACTTTTGCTGCAGCATGTTCTATACATGCTACAGATGCGCCACATTACAGGCAAACTAAGGGAACCCCCCAGGTACTATATTTAAATTAATGTTACATTTTTATTGTTGAACTTTAAGCATCATTAAAATCACTGCTCCTGTAAAAATGATATTTTTAAAAAAAACATTTTGCATTGATACATGTCCCCAGGGCAGTACCCGGACCCCCATACCCTTTTTATGGCCAATTACTTGCATATAAGCCTCAAAATGGGGACTTTTGATTTTTCAAGTTCAGGTCCCATAGACTTTAATAGGGTTCGGGTAAGAACTTTTTCTCTGTTTGGGAGTTCTAGTGTGAACCGAACAGGGGGTTGTTCAGCCCATCTCTATTCCTGAGCTAGTAAAGCCAGGTGCTTATATAAATAAGATAGTTAGTATTGAAGAAACATGGTTTGGTCCAACAGAGGTGCCCCTAGCAGCACCCAAATTACCAGAACTATTGGTTTCTCAGGGCAAATTTTGCCACGCTTGTGGGCAAGAGTGTTCACTCAAATATGGGAGAAAATATGCATGTGTTAAACGAAGAGCCATGGGCTGACAATGCTGGAAGCTAAAAAATGCTAAAAAAAAATGTATAAACCCTGAAATGCAGGGATATATATTAAATGTGGAGACTGGCAAGTCTTGCCAGAAGGGTTTGCCATGGGTAAAGGAATTTATAGAGACCTTATTGCCTTTGGCAAATGCCAGATGTTAGGGCTGTTACCTGTGGAGTTTCTCATGACAGATGTGTCTGTTTCACAAAGTTACTGTTGCAAGTACCTTTTATTTGTGTGTGTCTTCAGAATTTGCCCTGCCAAAAGCTAAAAAGCAAACTCCTGACATTACTGACAATGGGAAAAATGGAAATGCTTTATTGATCTCAGATAATCTGTTACCATGGGAAAAAAGACGCTTATGATCATACATATCAATCTGAAATGACAACAGTGGTTGATAGTTGTATTAAAGCGGTAGTAAGCTGCAGCCTTTTTAAAAAGAAAACCTGAAAGACAATGGCATAATGTGCTAATATGCATCGCATACTAGAACATTATGAAATGCTTACCTTAGAATGAAGCTCTCCACAGACACACAGGCACACTGTCATCGCTGACAGGGCTTCCATCTTCACCTGGTCTTCCTTCTGGGTTTGCATGCTCCGGCCGTCTGATTTACCAAGCTGTGATGACATCACTCCTGTGCATGCACTTGGGAGTCATGGCCACGGCACAGAGCTCTGAATGGACAGCACAGGTATGTCTTCCCCTCAGAGCACATATGCTGATGACATCACTGGCTGCATGCCATGGGAATATCTCCTATATAGTGCAAGTAAAGAGTAATTACTTTTTAGAAAAAGCAGAGAAAGTGATGGGGGTAGGCCTTTCCCTAGTACAGGATGTGAGTTTGGGAAGCATTTCCCATAGTTCAAGAGACTCCAGGAGAGTAAGATGGAACCAAGTAAATAGAAAGTTGAGAAAGGTAGCCCAGAGTTTGGTAAGACAGAGATAATGAGGACATCTTCACCTCTCAGCATTGCTGGTGTCAATGAACAAAAAGGAAGTTGATTTCCAATTACAACAACTATCTGTGGCAAAGTGTTTGAAAACATCACTTCCTTTAGACCAAATAAAGATACAAGTGTCAGTGTAGAGAAAACTTCCCTTGGGGTAGATTTGAAAATTCAAAGCTCAGGTGGCATGTGCAAAGTTATTCTACTACAAGATAAAAGATGTATGACCACATTCATACAAAAGGTCGGAGGTGACTACCAATATGAAACAGTGGATTCTTGCCAACTGCATGCACACAGGCTGTTAGATTTGTACAAAACAATGGCCATTGCCACCATTGTTCACATGTAACTGGTCATCCAATGGTTATATGTAGAGTTGAGCGGACACCTGGATGTTCGGGTTCGGCAGGTTTGGCCGAACTTCAAGAAAAAGTTTGAGTTCGGCCCCGAACTTGACCTGAAATTGACCCTGAACCCCATTGAAGTCAATGGTGACCCGAACTTTTGGGCACTAAGATGGCTCTAAAAAAAGTCCTGGAAAGGGCTAGAGGGCTGCAAAAGGAAGCAAAATGGGGGTAAGAGTAGGACAAGTGCCCTGCAAACAAATGTGGATAGGGAAATAACTTAAAATCACATAAAAAAATAAAAAATGGAGGAGGAGGTGGATGTGGAGGAGGAGGTTAAGGAGGCGGTGACAGTGGCGGTGTAGGAGGAAGTGGCGGTGGAGGAGGAGGAGGTAGCCAACACTGTTTTTTGTTTGCTTGTTTTTTTTTTCTAATTTTATTTTTGTGCAAGAAATGCACCGCTGGCCACAAGTGTAGTATTTCGAATATTTTTTTTTTAAACCAGCAATGTAGACGCACTTTTTATTTTTGTGAAAAAAATGCACCGCTGGCCGCAAATGTAGTATTTAGAATATTTTTTTTCTTAAACCAGCAATGTAGACGCACATTTTTATTTTTGTTCAAGAAATGCACCACTGGCCGCAAATGTAGTATTTAGATTTTTTTTTTTTTAAACCAGCAATGTAGACGTCCTTTTTATTTTCGTGCAAGAAATGCATCGCTGGCCGCAAATGTAGTATTTAGAATATTTTTTTTTTTAAACCAGCAATGTAGACGCACTTTTTAATTTTGTGCAAGAAATGCACCGCTGGCCGCAAATGTAGTATTTATAATATTTTTTTTTTTTAAACCAGCAATGTAGACGTACTTTTTAATTTTGTGCAAGAAATGCCCCGCTGCCCGCAAATGTACTATTTTGCACATTAAAAAAAAAAAAATGTAATTTGTCTAACTGCAATGTAAAAGCAGTATTTAAATATGCCAAAATGTTGGCAACTGAACTAACAGAACACGATTAAAGTAGTGTCCCTGACACACAAACAGTTGCAAGTGCACTGCACTTGCAAAAATGGCTGCAAACGCCACCTAACAAACAGAAAAATTGCTTAGGTTTTATATAAGGCACTTTGATTAGCAAACAAAATGTACTCTAGCAAACAAAAATCTCCTCTGGCACCCACCCACCAATAAATCACAGTTTTTAACAGATTTTTAACAGATTTTCTAAAGCTAATCTGTCCCTCACAGCAGCAGCAGCATCCTCTCCCTACACTAGGATGAGATGATTTTCTAAAGCTAATCTGTCCCTCACAGCAGCAGCAGCATCCTTACCTTCACTAGTATGAGATGATGTGACATGCAGCACTACGTGACTCCAGTGAAACGCTTGTTGATTGGCTCTCCTGCAGCTATTCAACAGGCGCGAAAAAATACACGAACCCGAACCCGGACATTTTCTCAAATTTCCGGGTTCGGAACACAGACACCCTAAAGTCCAGTACGAACCCATTCTTTACATTTCGGGTTTATTATATGTAAACAGAGTCTCTCAATGACCCTGGGTGCAGACAGTTTGCATCAAAGGATGGTGTTTTTCAAAAGTGCTTGGAGTCATGCAAATAATACCTTTACGCTGCATCAGCCAGTTGAACACACAGATCCACTGATGTATGCATTATGCATTATATGAATGTAAATACAGCCTATAATTACACAGCCATTTATTACATACAGCTGATATAGGCTTTTTGACCATCATCATAAGACCACTGTACAGAAAGCATGGCTTCTATGGAGTAGGGTCCTTCAACCAAATCAGTGGATAGCATAGAAAATCCTTCTTAGAACAGGAGATATTTATTAGTCTTGTCTTAGCACATATCCTAAAAATAAGGGGAATATTCCTTATTTTATTGTTTGTCACTGTCCTGAAATGAGGAATAATCCTCTAATGTTTGGTATATGTGATAGAATGAGAAATGTTATTCTATGAAGGCTTTAACTGTACTACGCACTGATTCAGTTGGAGGGCTTTTTTAGTCCTTTCTCACCATTACCTGTATGGTTATACTGTGTCATTGGGTTCCAGGCCTGACTGCATACACTGCACTAATGATAACCAAAAAGCCTGAAATAATGGTATGCAGTTTGGACTAAATTTTTCTATAATACAACATATTAAGTTATATTTACACTAAACACTGGCAGTTAAATATGTGTGCATGACTGAATGGAGTACAAAGGAATGATTTGCTTAGCTTTGTCCACTGTACTACAATGAGGTATATACCTTTTATTTTTGGGATATGTGATGGGAAGAGACACATAAGTCCATTATGTTCTAAGAAGGCCTTTCTATGTTGTTTGCTATAGAGAAATCACACTATTTACTGGCAACATTTCAGTGTTGCCATTTCAATAAATCTGCATTATAATAAAAAAAATCTTGATTTTTTTGCCTTGTAGCTCAAACAAATGGGAGGCAAAGAGCCTTTTTCATATAAACATGAATTCAGTATTATGAGTCTGTGAATTTATGGTTCATGAGAGTGCCACTGCAGTAATACATTAAAATAAAAGTATTGTTTTCACTGCACTGATAACTGAATGCATTGAACTATGACTTTTCGATGTAAGAATTTAATTGAAAAACAATTCAATTTTATAACTTAAAAACAAAATAAAATCATGACAAATTCTATACACAGAGAGTCATAAAGTCATAAAAAGATATAGCCATAGCACAATAACAATACCTGTAACTATAAACTGCAGTAGAAACATTAAGTCTATATGAAACAGTGGATAATGTGTCAGATTTGAAGGAATATAGCTAAAGAAGAACACAGTGGATTGCTTAATTCCTACATTTGGTAGTATAATGATATAGACCAGTCTGCTGTAAAAAATACAAACGCACGATTCCCAAATTCCCAATGCACACATTTCTGCAAAATGGCTGTGGATGTAAATGGGTGCTGCCGAGATCACCAGCTGGAAACGAAAGATATTTGAATAGAAAGCATGTCACCAGCACTCCAGAATGGGTCCAAAGCTTTAGTCACCATTACATCATAATAACAGAAGCAACGTTGAATTTTTGCCCCTGCTGGAGCAAATTGGATTATGCTTTGCTGGGTTTTTTTGTCTTCCTCTGGCTTAACTGTGAGTATAGGATTGTGTATATAGGATTGTAATTTTTTTTCCTTTTTATTGGTGGAACTTGATGGACTTGTGTCTTTTTTCAACCAGGTTACCTATGCAACTATATAATGTTTTGGAGCCTTGCAAGACCCCTTGATCTGGTATGTGACATGCCTGATGAAAGGGCCTTGAGAGGTTGTGAAATGCCCCCCCGCCCCCTTTAAAGCCATTACCACGTGCCAAGCAGCTTAAATAAGGGATCTTTAATAAAAAAATCACAGCATAATAATAAAAAAAACTGGATAAGAAAATTCCACCACCAACACCTTAGCTAAAGAGTTAAAAGCAGACAACGTTGTCTATAATATATGGACCTGCCTCATACAAATCGCTCACTCATACAAAATTCACACAGTAAGCCCATTCGCTAATATATAGCCTTAATGAGAATGTGAGAGGGACAATTGGGTATATAACCATCAGGGGTTCAGGTAAACTGTTCGCTATAGATCAGGGGGGTATTGCCCAGGTCTCTATATAACACGAGCACTGGTGTGAATGTGTGACTCCAAGAATGACACAAGCTAGAGAAAATCCTGAAAACACTGTATAGCAAGCAGTGGGCATAAAGCCCATGTGTTCATAAAAGGTTTCAACAGTTACGGATTTTAAGAAATAAGACAAGGTTAACCCAGCCACACTCTGTATGAAGAGGTTATTGTGATGTCCTTATGAAGTTTATAACGCAGTTGTTAGTGATGCAAGGGGTAATAATCACAAGTCAAAGGATGTGTCAAGCTGTTGCGTGCATCCAGCAAAAGTTCAATATGAACTGTAAGTGAGAAACAGAATAGATACCATGGACCTGCCGGTCCGCTCACCCAGCCAGAGGAAATGTATCTTCACTGCCGTGGTAGCCCAGTATGGCTGGCTCAGTCATGCGAGCATGATGCTTATGGTCGATGAAAGGCAGGGATCCCAGCTGGGATCCTGTGAGAAGTTGGAGCGTTCTTCACTGCTCCAGTCAGTTCTCATTAGGCAGCGGTTTGGCATGCCTATATACAGTATTAGCCAATAGATTTACTGTACGAATTGTGTATGAGTGAGCGATTTGTATGAAGCAGCTGCATATATTATAGACAACATTGTCTGTTTTTAGCTCTTTAGCTAAGGTGGTGGAATTTTAATCCAGCTTTTTTCATTGCTATGCTATGAAATTTTCATTATTTTTTGCACTACAAATAAAAAATAAGAACATTTTGAAAAATGTTTTTTTCTTTTTTTCGTCAGAAAACTTTGTAAATAATTACATTTTCTCCTTCACTGATGGGCACTAATGAGGCTGCACTGACAGGCACTGATGAGGCAGTACTGATTGGTACTGATGAGGCGGCACTGATGAGGTGCCACTAATGAGGTGCCACTGATGAGATGGCACTTATATGCAGCACTGATGGGCACTGATAGGCGGCACTGATAAGCAGCACTGACGGCCACTGATTTGTGGCACTGATAAGTGGCACTGATGGGCACTGATAAGCGGCACTGATGGGCACTCATAGGCGGCATTGATGGGCACTGATTGGTGGCACTGGGCACTGATAGGTGGCACTGATGAGTGGCACCGATAGGTGGCACTGATGGGCACTGATATGTGGCACTGATGAGCACTGGTAGGAACTGATAGGCGGCACTGGTATCGCAGCAGCTATAGGGAGGGCACTGGCAAGCATCACAGATGGGCACAGTGCCATCCCTATTGGGCATTGTGTGCCACTTACCTGGTGGTCTCTGGGTGGCATCCCTGGTGTACCTTGGGTGGCATCGCTGTGTGGGCTCCCTAGTGGCCCTAGTTAGCTCCCTGGTGGTCCAGTGTGGTGATCCGAAGAGGGCTGTGCTGATAAACAATCAGCACAGACCCCCCATCAGGAGAGCCACCAATCGGCTCTCCTCTACTCGTGTCTGCAGATGCAACTAAAGGAAAAGACGATATACGGCTTTTCCTGTTTACACTGTGATCAGCCGTGATTCGTCATGGCTGATCACATGGTAATGAGCTTCTGACAGAAGCCCATTACCTAGATCGGAGATGCAGTGTGTCAGACTGACACACCACATCACCGATCGCCGCACTGCGCAGCCCCGCAGGTGCGCAGCAGCATGTTATCCTGCTGGATGTCATATAACGCCCAGTCAGGATAACTCAACCACTTCCCAGCTGGCATTCTGCATACGGCGGTAGGGAAGTGGTTGAATATCCCTTATCTAAGCTGCTTGGCCCGTGGTTCATCTCCACCTTGTTTATTAGTACACAGATCACACATAGTAGTAAACAATTATGTCATTAATTAATTCCATTCATGACTATTATTTACTAGGTGTCATGTGATCACACAGTGATCACGTAGTATCTCATAATCCGGTGGACATAGCGGGTTGCAGATCACACCACTGTGGGTACAGGGGGCACACCAGTGTGCATGCACACAGTGACATATGGATACATTGCAGAGCCTGGAGGAGTTGCCCGCCAACAGTAAATGTACTGCCGGCAGTCGGCAAGTGATTAATACATCTAGGGGGCTATCACAGCCTCATCAAGAGTGCCCAGCTATGCCCTTCCTTCCTATGCACCATTCATAGAAGCCGTACCTATATAAATTTTTAATACATAGACCCCTACAGCAATCACATGAATATGGAGGATTTTGACATGTTGTTAAGCACTGTTTTAAGTAGGTGATTTGAATGAATACCTGTTAATAAGTACTTTGAAACATTAACTGGATGCTATTTTGGTGGCATGATTTATTTGTAAATGTTTTAATCTTTAATTTTTGCTGTGGTTTCAGAGCACAATAAGTGATATATTTATTTTTTTCATTAAAGTGATATTAAACCCAAAACCAAAAGTTTAATATATTTCAGCTTACCAATCATTAGATGTGGTGGCTGCATTCGTTTTCTTTTTTTAGGCTTTTACCCTTCTGTTTACACCCGGTGATCTGGGCAGTAATACACCTCCTGTATTACAGTATCCTTACTCTGGATGAAGGGGTATAGTGGCACCATTGGACAGCAGCATTGTCAGTCTGGGGAGGGGGGGGAGTGTTATATGTACTAACAGATTAAAATACACTAACATATTGGAGCCAAACTCCAGATCACACTTTATAAGCAGCTACAGCAACAGTTGTTTCCATTTGGGGTAAAGGATTTATTTACATAAATAAAAGTTGGTGATTGTAAGCACTATTGTCAATGGTAAATGGTTTGTCTCATCCCTCTAACTTCTACATCTGCAAGAGAGCTTGTTCTTTTACGACCTGGTAGTTTGAAATTGTTTATGGTTTTAAATCAAGTATTTTTTATTTTGTTTTACTGTCTGTGCAATAAATTTACAGATTTCTATATATTTATTAAATATTACATGAAATAATTTTACTGAGGTTTAGTAATGTTTGTGAGTGTTTATACCATATTTGTACAAAGATAATAATGTGTGGTGCTAATCAAAAGTGTAGCATATCTCTATATGAGTGACTTCCAGAGATAACTGGGTACAAATAAGAAAAGTGCATAGTTTAAAGTGCAAAGTGACTAAATGATCTAAGTGTAAACACAATACTATGGGGTTGATTTACTAAAGCTGGCGCGTGCACAAACTGGTGCAGCTGTGCATGCTAGCCAATCAGCTTCTAACCTCAGCTTGTTCAATCAAGCTTTGACAATAAAACCTTGAAGCTGATTGGTTTCTGTGTGGAGCTGCACCAAATTTTGCACTTTCAAGCTTTAGTAAACCAACCCCATTGTCTTACACAATAAGGTGCAAAAGCATACAGGGCGCAGTATGGGGTGATGTCAGAAATGATCTCTATAGGCTAAATATTAGAGTTGAAATACAAAACCCACTGATACACATAAATGAACAACACTGCCAATAATTTGATTCTTGTGGTGCTTAAAGTGAAACTTGTGTTTAAAATAATCCTTTTAGCAATCACATATGTTAATGGATCACAAGCAGAAACCAAAACTTGTTGATAGAGAAGTGTGAATCAAAATATTCAAAAAATTAAAAAGTTAACGTTCATAAACGATCCAATTCATATACTGCATGTTCTTATTTTTTTTTCAAATTAGATGTAAACACTGATCACATTACACTGGGGTAAAGATGAATAAGTACAGGTAATGATATTGGTGAAATCTTACCAGATTCGTAGGACACATGCACCATATGGCAACATGAGTCAACCAGGCTGGTTTGGGAGTGTGTCCCCAATGGAAGTCTCCAGAGGTAGGATCCGGGTTCAGGAATGGAAGCTTTGTTCCGCAATGTCGATCAACATTCAGGGGGGTCTCTAATGGTGCTCATTCCAAGAGATATCCAACCATGGGTAGATAAGGAGACAAAGGGCTCCACATAGCTTAAATCAGTAAAAAATTATTTAAAATATAGTGTACACTTACATCGAAGTTGATATCAGCCGGCAACAGACAGGTTAAAATAGAAAAGCGATGCTAGCATGGTCTGGATGATAATGGGTGGTCTGGGCGGACATTGTGTAATTAACAAAATTGTAGTTAAAAAAGAATTATTGTTTTTATCACCTCAGGGATAGAAATGTATATAAAATACAGAATTAGTGCTTTCAGCTTTTTCATACTGAGATCAATAAGCCATTTTTGCTACTGACTAAGAAGGTAATGATGTACTTTTTACTACTTTTTAACATAAATAATATTTTACTGAAACTACAGTATAGATTGTCCACTAAGCTATCTTAAAATATATGTATATATCTAATGCTATTAATATATGTGTAATCTGTACATCAGCATAAAACAGCATTTCAAAAGCAAAGCCGCTATCATATTTTATAATATTCTATGATATTAATCTGTTAATTGCTTTCTAACTCCAAATTATTTTCTAAATGAAAGACATTGTTACATTTAGTGAATTTTAGATGAGACATTATGAATTTAATTTTAAAAATGAATTTAATCATCGGGACAAGTCATCTCAAAACTCCCTACAAGAATATAGATAAACACAATAACTGCAGAAGAATTTTAATGAAGAGGTAGTCTAAGCTACTCTTTAACCACTTCACCCCAGAAGGATTTCCCTCTGTAGGACCAGAGCACTTTTTGCGATTCAGCACTCCGTTGATTGAACTGGCAATTGCGCGGTCGTGCGACCTTGTACCCAAACAAAATTTGCGTCCTTTTTTTCCCACAAATAGAGCTTTCTTTGGTGGTATTTGGCTACCTCTGTGTCATTTCTGATTGCTGCTATAAACAAAAAAAAGAGTGACAATTTTGCAAAAAAAAACAATATTTCTTACTTTTTGCTAAAATACAAATCCAAAAAAAAATATATATAAATAAAATGTATTCATCGGTTTTGGCCGATTTATATTCTTTCTCATATTTTTGGTAAAAAAAATCTTAATCAGCGTTTATTGATTGGTTTGTGCAAAAGTTGCCACGTTTACAAACCATGAGAATTCATTTCTGGCATTTTAAATTTTTTTTTTTTACTAGTAATGGCAGCGAACTGCGATTTTTATTGGGACTTTGATATTGGGGCGGAAATGACGGACATTTTTGACACTTTTTTGGGATCAATGACATTTATACAGCGATCAGAAAATTTAAATATCCACCGATTACTGTATAAATGTCATTGGCAGTGAAGGGGTTAATCTGCAGGGGGAGATCTAGGGGTTAACTGTGTTCCCTGTGTGTGTTCTAACTGTGAGGGGGCTGGACTGTCAGGGGCATAAGAGATCTAACTGATCCCAGTGACAGGGATCAGTAGATCTCTTACATGCCACCTGTCAGAACGGGGAACCACCGCGTTTACTTTAGCGGTTCCCCGTTCTTTCCCTCTGGCAGGTCATCGCGGCTCGCCAGCGGAACATCAGGTCCTCCCGAGCTGCGGGCACACTCCTCCAGAGTGCGGCGGGCATGAGAGCGCACCGCCAGTGATGCTCTCTCGCCCCCTAGCTGCGCGTCCACGAATCGGCGCTTATTTACGGCACAATGCCACAGTAAAAATGCAGTAGCCGGTCGGGAACTGGTTAAGAAGGAAAAAAAATAAATGTTTTGTTTTTATTAGAAATATTGCTTAGCTCATTATATATGTTGCTTAGTAAAGAGCACTGACAAGTTTGTTTCTATCATAAAGACTGATTGTGTTACCGTAAACTTGTCCTATAGACTGAGAGTGGGACATCAAACTCTGCTACAAGTTGGGCTCTGATGGTTTGTTTATTCATGTCTGTTGCTGTTGTTTGGAAACAAGGGAATTTTGCCCAGAACTTAGTGAATGAGGTGAAGTTCTGATGACTTCCATCATCCAATCACATGTAAGCAAAATGCAGCTTTTTTCCTTGCGCATTTTTTGCAAGGTGAAATTTAACAACATTCACTAAACTCTGGGGCAAATTTCCTTGCAAAGTGAGCATTCCAAACAAATGTAATAATTCTTTAGTATGTCAGCAAAACAACCAGTTTAGCAGCTGTATTCTGGTTTCACTGACTTTTTTGGTTGTTTTTTTTTCTTTTTGATGATAATTGAAGGATTTAGATGAATGTCCTAAGCACTGGACAACTTTAAGTAATTCTGGTCAGAAAGTTAATTGCCACAGAAGTGACATCACCAGAATAAGAATACCGTTAGGGAACATTCTGGGTAATGTTCCCTGAATTATATAAATATATAACCATTTAAAAAAGGAAAATGTATTTCTGGATAATGAAATGTTGTTCATAGAGGCCTTGCCGTGAATGCTATATCTGCTGACTAAATTCAGTAACTGGAGCATTCATATGAGACTTACCCAGAGCCAATAATTTGCAGGGAGAGCAAAGCAGTAGCCTAGGGACTGGCTTGGTGCAGGGACTTGGTTTCAGCCTCTATTTCTTCTTTTCTCCATTACTGAAGAACACATACAAGGATGAAAGTGCCACAAGACTAGAGTAAGTTGAGGAATTATTTTTTATTCTCACAGCAAGAGGTAAGAAGAAAGAGCCAACACATTTATTTAGCTCAGAAACTCCCCTTCATCAGGTCTAAAAAACAAGATAACATAGCATATCATTAGTAAGATCACAAAAAACGTACAAATTGTGTAGAATGGCCATCTACATTCAGTATCAAAACATGCAAATCTATTACACTATAAAGGGGTAGTCATCGTATCTGTAAATGTCTACCCCATATAAAAGGAGTTGGCATGTATGTTGATAAAACTAAAATCTATTGCACTAAAAACACTATCTTCACCATGTATCTAACAACCATCTATCTAATGAGAAATATGGCTGGCATATAAATTGTTAAATCTGGGGTTAAAATATTGCTCATAGTAAAAAAGTAATTATAATAAGTAAAAATGTATATCATCGTTTCCATAAATTTTGAATGAGACTTGACTCATTTCTATGATTAGGTAATGCCACTATCTGCACTTGTTTATAAGTATACCATCATTAATGGTTAATTCTTTTTCTATCCGTATGTTTTTTGTAGCATTGCCTATATTAATGGTGTGTATCTTCTCCAATTTTGGGAAGAATATTTATTTTCTTATTGGAAAAGTTGCTATATTGCACAGTACCTTTTCTGTTTATAAATCGTGTTGTTTAGATATTTACCGTTACCATCTTTTAAACAGTTAAGTGTTTCAGATTGGCATTGCAATCACTTAATTCAATCTAATGGTATACACCTGAATTGTCATGTGATTAACCTGATATAAGAGAGTGTATTGTGTTTGCTTTTGTGTGGTTTTGACAAAGCACTTCTATAGTGTGAAACACATCAATTTTTCCTTTTCTTCCCCTGCCTGTACCCATCGATTGCTTTTATGAACTTTCAATAAAGGAATCTCACTACATTTTTTGTGTGGGTGTGCAGCTGATCCGAACTTTCCGCTCCATGTTTACTGCTGCAATGGTAGGGCGTGCACCCTACCTCATGGGATCGCTCTTGGATCAGTAACCAATGTTATTCATCTGTGAGCAGGGGTCTTTTTTCCTCCATCGTTTCCATAAGGTCCTCCAATGATCACATCTCACATATATCACAAAACCAATAGTAAAATAAAATTAAGTATAAAAAAGATACTCAAATGCTTAGAATAAAATATTGAATTTGATATGAACAAAGCCAATACATTATAAAGTAATCACCAGAATAGAAAGAATGAAATAAAACCAGTATTATATCCAGTTATCTATTATTGCAGCATAAAGGTGCAAGGCACACCTATGCTTGGTTATAACATAAATTGAATTGTTAAAACTATTATACTGGGTATATACAGTGGCTTGAAAAAGTATTCACACCCCTTGACATTTTCCACGTTTTGTCATGTTACAACCAAAAACTTTTTTATTGGGATTTTATGTGATAGACCAACACAACATGGCACATAATTGTGAAGTAGGTTTTCAAATTTTTTTACAAATAAATATGTGAAAAGTGTGGTGTGCATTTGTATTCAGCCCCCTTTACTCTGATACCCCTAACTAAAATCTATGGAACCAATTGCCTTCAGAAGTCACCTAATTAGCAAATAGAGTCCATCTGTGTGTAATTTAATCTCAGTATAAATACAGCTGTTCTGTGAAGCCCCCTGAGGTTTGTTAGAAAACCTTAGTGAACAAGCACCACCATGAAGGCCAAGGAACATACCAGACAGGTCAGGGTTAAAGTTGTGGAGACGTTTATAGCAGGGTTAGGTTATAAAAAAATATCTCATGCATTGAACATTTCACGGAGCACTGTTCAATCCATTATCTAAAAATGGAAAGAGTATGGCACAATTGCAATCCTACCAAGACATGGCCGTCCACCTAAACTGACGGGCCGGGAAAGGAGTGCATTAATCAGAGAAGCAGTCAAGAAGCCCATGGTAACTCTGGAGGAGCTGCAGAGATCCACAGCTCAGGTGGGAGAATTTGTCCACAGGACAACTATTAGTTGTGCACTCCACAAATTTGGCCTTTATGGAAGTGTGGCAAGAAGAAAGCCATTGTTGAAAGAAAACCATAAGAATTCCAGTTTGCAGTTTGCGAGAAGCGATGTGGGGGACACAGCAAACATGTGCCAGAAGGTGCTCTGGTCAGATGAGACAAAAATTTAACTTTTTGGCCTAAAAGCAAAACGCTATGTGTGGTGGAAAACAAACACCCTGACCACACCATCCCCACAGTGAAACATGGTGGTGGCAGCATCATGTTGTGGGGATGCTTTCCATCAGCAGGGACAGGGAAGCTGGTCAGAGTTGATGGGAAGATGAATGGAGCCAAATACAGAGCAATCTTAGGAGAAAACCTGCTAGAGTCTACAAAAGACTTGAGACTTGGGAGGAGGTTCACCTCCTAGCAGGATACTTTTCAAGGCACTATACTGTATATATATATATATATATATATATATATATATATATATATATATATATTAGTATGCTAGAATGCTAGAATGACAACTACAATTCTACAGTGTCAAAAAATCATCATACATGAAGCAAATGGATTATGCCATCCAAGAGCATGTACATATTATGAACTATCATCAGCATGGTAAAATGCTGATAATGTCTTATTTCATTCTCTGTATTCTGGTAGTTATATTACAATGTATTGGCTTTGTCCCTATACACTTCAGTATTTCATTTTCTTAGAATGTAGGTATCTTAACATGATTCACTTTATTTCACTATTTTTTACATAGATGATATGATTGGAGGACCTTATGGGAATGATAATATACAGTTATACCTATTAATATTATTATTATTTATACTTGTAAGCAATATTTTAACCCCAGATTCAACAACCTATAGGTTAACTATATTTCACCTGATGCAGATAGTTAGTTTTATTAATTTATGTGTCAACTCATTTTACATTATGTAGACAACATTTACAGATAAGATAATGACTATGATTTCCTGTATATGTTTTTCACACTGCATCTGTTTATACATAGACATTTTTTACTTTCATACATATAATATCTATGAAATGTGTATTTTTTCTATAGGCTTTTTATACCCCCTTATTTATGATATGTTATGTTGTCTTGTTTACTTGGCCATGATAAAGGGAGTTTTTTGAGCCCTTGAAACATATTTCTTGTTTTAAGAAATAAACTTTTAGGCTCTGTTCACACAAGTGTGATTTCAGATGTGACTTGAGTTGGATAATGGAAATCACTTTGTTTTCAATGGTGCCTGTTCACATCAATGTGACTCAGCAAGGTGTGATTTTGGAAAACAATTCTGTACTACTTTGATGCAATTTCAGCATTATTTTGACTCATAGAATATACAAACCATATCCAAATTGCATCAAAGTTGCATCCAAGTTGCACTACATAATCGCACTGAAATTCGGGTCAAAATTGGATTGCAGTAGTTTGAACCTAGCCTTGTGGGGCCTTGTGTAGCCTCTAGACTTGTGGCATTCTGATCCTTTTATTTACTCTTCAAGCTGCCCTGGGGATCCCTAGAAACACAGGGGCTGACAGAGAGCAGCCTTTAGAAATGTTGATTTATAGCAGACTTTACCAACCATTGGGTCCAGTGCCCTATCAACACATTTCTTCTCCATTACTGGCACAATAGGTGCTTCAGGTTGAATGATAGCTATTCTGAGGCAACATACCCCCCTGCCTGTTCTTTGATTGTAATCTGCGAGGCTTAGCTGTCAGTTTCACAAAAAGAAAAATGTTCCATGCTTCAAGGGTGCTAACAGCAGCTCCCGTGTGTCCAGTATTGTTGCAATGTTTTTTTAGTTAAAGACTGTAAGCATAAAGTGCTTACAGGCTTCAGTTAAAATTACACAGTAACAATATTGTTACATTGTGTTTTGGTTAGTGTTTTTGTGCAAATCAAAAACATATTTTTGAACTGCAAAAATTTCCAGAAAATCTGGAAGTGCGTGATTTATAATATAACTTGTTCCTATTAAACATTATATTTACCTCTAAGGCTGGATTCACACCTGTCCGGTGCGAATTCCAGCCTGTCTGCTGCCGGGAAGGGGCGGAGCCACCTTTCGGCGGCTCCTGTCAGTTCCCACAGCGCAGCAGCTGCAGGGGGGAAAGATGGGGGAGGAGCCACGAGCAGGGGAAATATCCCCGTTCAGTGCGGAGTACATCTCCGTGTTAGATGCGCTCCCATTGATTTCAATGGGCTGGAAATTCGCACCGCACTGCACAGAAAAGGCACATGTTTTTTGTGCAATGCGGAGTGCGAATGCACCACACATATGTGAACCGGACACATTGAAAACAATGTGTTTTCAAGTGTCCTGCGAATTGGATGCGGTTTAAGCCGCATCCAATTCGCATAGGTGTGAACCCAGCCTTAGTTAACCCAGTTACACTAATTTCCACATGCCTTTCTTCCCTGAGCATTTTTTTTTACTGATCTTAGTTTTAGGTGCTCAAATGCATATAATTATTGATGAATAGATATGCTTTGGAATTTAATAGCAAAGGATCTAGCAAAAATAAAGGTTTATCCTTTAAAAACAATATCATACAGCAATACCTGCTTGTGTCTATGATATTAAGTTTGAAGTGTCTAGGCAACTAACAAATGGCTTTCCTCTTCTTCTAATAATGTGTCATGAAGATATGTCTTTTATCATTATATTATGACAAGGTGTCTGCCTTTTCTTCATGGTCTGCAAGTTTGCAACCACATAAATGTTTCAATCAATGAGTGGTATTTAATAGTTTTTTTCCTTCAAGCTGTGTTTCCTGTCAAATGCTAACTATAGTGCCAATCAATTTCTGTAGCAATATTATATAAAAGTCTCAGATGAGGTTAGGAGTATGTGCATTGAAGGAAAAAGGGCATATTCTGAATATGGCATTTCCAGCTTTCAATACAGTGTGCATATGTGGATATGTGGATAGGTTTTTTGTAACTGACATAATGGTGTAATAGAGGACAGATGATAAAACTTAAGTCACTTCCTTAGTGCTCATTTAGATGTGCAATGAAAATTGAACACCTTTTAATGCTCCTAATGCATTGAGACTGTTGTGTTTATGATGCGTTTCTGCTGCATTTGTAGCATGTTAAAAAATACTTGCCAGACACTCCCCCATGTCGGTTTTTCATGGAAAAGGGAAGTGAGGTGGCTTTTAGGCGTGGTTAGGTCATGTTGTGATGCCTTCAGATTTGTGTTTGCTTCCTGTGCTGCATGGCTTCATCTACAGTATAATGGATTCCTGTACAATCCTCTCCCTGATGATTGACTTGAGCCAACTCAAAATAATTATGGACAAACTGGCCCAATGGAAAAGGAAGAGGGTGATGCATTGGCACACACTGCATATTTGCTTTGGATGGCAAGCACATGGCTGAAAGTTTGCTTTGGATACCACCAAGCAGTGGCTGAAAGCTTTACAATTATAAAAACAATTTTTCAATTGTTTTAATGACTATTAGACATGGGCGGAACACCCCTCCCATTCGGTTTGCAGCAGAACTCCCGAACAGGGGAAATGTTCTAACACAAATGGCAAACCTCATTGAAGTCTATGGGAGCCGAATAGGAAAAATCAAAAGTGCCCATTTTGAAGACTTACATGGAAGTAATTGGCTACAAAAGGGGTATGGGCATCTGGATACTGCCCTGGGGGACATGTATCAATGCAATAAAATTTTTTTAAAACTATTGTTTTTTTCAGGAGCAGTGATTTTAATTATGCTTAAAGTGCAAAAATAAAACTGAAAAAGTGTCACATCTGTAGCATGCATACAACATGCTGCAGCAAAAATTACATTTCTAAAAAAAAAAATAGCCAAATCCCATTGAAAATTATTTGTGGCACCCGGTTATAGAAAAAAACATTGTGGGGTTCCCCCCAGTCCATACCAGGCCCTTCAGGTTTAGTATGGATTTGGAGGGGAACCCCCCCACCCCAAAGTGACTTGCCCCCATGTTGATGGGGACAAGGGCCTCATCCCCACAATCATGGCCGGTGGTTGTGAGGGTCTGCAGGCGGGGAGCTTATTAGAATTTGAAAGCCTCCTTTAACAAGGGGGCCCTCAGACTTTGGCCCTCCATGTGAATGAGTATTGGGTACATAGTACCCCTACTCATACACCAAAAAGTGTCAAAAAGCAATAAAAACACAAGACACGTTTTTGACAATACCTTTATTAACCAGTTTCGGACCGGCTCGCGCACATTTACTGCTGCAGAGTGGCAGGATCCCGCAAATCACTATCTATAAACACCACCTCGCTTGTGCGCAGCTAGCGGAAGGTAGAGCACTGCCACCGGTGCGCCCTCGTGCCCGCTGCACTCTCCAGCAGTATGGCCACGGGTCCGTCGGACTCGATGTCCGCCGGCTACTTGCTATTGCCTTGCAGAGAACAAAAACGGGGAACCGCCGATGTAAACATAGTGGTTCCCCGCTCTGTCAGGCGGCATGAAAGGATATACTGATCCCTGTTACTGGGATCAGTTAGATCTCTTATGCCCCTGGCAGCCCAGCCCCCTTACAGTTAGAACACAGTTAACCCCTAGTTCGCCCCCTGCAGGTTAACCCCTTCACTGCCAATGACATTTATACAGTAATCAGTGGATATTTATATTTCTGATCGCTGTATATATGTCATTGGTCCCAAAAAAGTGTAAAAAATGTCCAACATGTCCTCCCCAATATCACAGTCCCCATAAAAATTGCAGATCACCGCCATTACTAGTAAAAAAAAAAATTGTAAAAACGCCATAAATGAATTCTCATGGTTTGTAAATGCGGCAACTTTTGCGCAAAGCAATCAATAAACGCAGATCACAATTTTTTTTTTTACCACAGATATGGGGAAGAATATATATCGGCCAAAACTGATGAATAAATTCATTTTTTTATATATTTTTTTGGATATGTATTACAGCAAAAAGTAAAAAATGTTGTCAATTTTGTTTGGGTACAACGTCGCACAACCACGCATTTGTCAGTTAAAGCGACGCAGTGCTGAATTGCAAAAAGTGCTCTGGTCCTACAGTGGGAAATCCTTACGGCCCTTAAGTGGTTAAAAAATAAAAAAATAGTGTCCCTCGATGTAAATCCATTGTCAATTATGCAGCCCGCTGGCCTGAAAAAAAAAAAAAACAGAAATGCCCCGCCTCCTGGAACGGCCTGCAACCGAATGCTTGCTCTACGCTTTGACATTTCTTATATAGGTAAGGGGCGGGGCCACCTGGCTATGTCACCCGGTGGCACCGCCCCCTTCTTACGTCACAGACTGGTGCATGCTGGGCCTGTGATGTCACAAGGGATGGGGCCACCAGGTGACATTGCCTGGTGGCCCCACCCCTTACCTATATAAGAACTGTCAAAGTACAGAGGAGGCATTCAGCGGTAGGCCACCCCAAGAGGTGGAGCATTTTTGGATATTTTTTATTTTTCGGGTCAGTAAGCGGCTGGATTGACGAAGGATTTTTTAATAAAGGATTTGTCAAAACTTGTCTCTTGGTTTTATTACTTTTTGTAAACGTTTTTGGTGAATGGGTAGGTGTACTATATACCCAATACTCATTCACGTGGGGGGGGGCGGGATCTGGGAGTCCCAATATTGATTCCGATAAGCTTCCCACCCGCAGGCCCCCCACAACCACTGGCCATGGTTGTGGGGATGAGGCCCTTGTCCCCATCAACATGGGGACAAGGTGCAAAGCACCCTCCCCATATTGAGGGCATGTGGCTTGGTATGGTTCGGGATGGGGGGTGCTCACTCATTCTCCCCCTTTCCTGACCTGCCAGGCTACATGCCTGGATAAGGGTCTGGTATGGATTTTGGGGGGGCTCATGCCGTTTTTCTCTTCGTTTTTTAGCCGCCCCATTTTTTTATTATTCATCTGTCAGCGGGGAAACCCATTGACAGCTGATGACTCATCGGTTGTTAAGGATGCCGCGGCCGACTTCCCAGCCCCATTCCTTAACAACCAGCTTACACTGCACCCTGATTGGTCAAAGCTATGCCCAATCAGGGAGCAGAATGCACTGTGCAGCACTCAGTGCATTGCAGGGTGTTCATCGGGGCAAACATCCGGAGAACACTCTGCAAATTCGGGTGTTCTGCTAACAGCCGAAGAGGTAAATGTTCTGCCCGAACTTATGCTTGGGCCGAACCATTCACCCATCCCTAATGGCTATACGTGGCCTTTCCTCTTTCCACATCTATCAAGCCTTTTCCCAAAAGACACCTGGATTTTGAGAAAAAGGTTTTCAATTGTCATTTAAGTGGAATATTATGTAACAAGAAGAGAATTTTTAGAGGTGTTATACAATTAATTCTAAGCAATGGTGATAGTGTTGTAAAAAGTGTTTGTGCACAATTTTGCCTGTGAAAGGAAGAGGTACAATTTGACAACGGCTTCTCCATGAAATGGATAATACTTACTGGCACCCTATACGAAGCACAGTACAAGTACAGGCATTCAATGAGGAAGAAGTTTGCCAATTACTTCATGTCCCCTGAGGGAGAACTTCCTTGTATGTATGTCATATTTTTATTTTTCCAGTTTCTACCTGATCTCACCTATGCCAGTGTATACTTAATAAAACTGGTTTCTTGCATCTTCAAATGTGTAATGTTCTATGGCAGTAGGTATCATATCATTTTAGTATGTTTTGATTCACACTATTATAAAGAGAAAGTCAGAGAAAATGAAAAATTGGCCCCTGCAGTAGGACTGTATTGCATTGCAAGAGTTAACTGCTCATATACAGTATGTCAGGTATAGCAGCAGGGAGAAGCCTGTGGTAGCCGAGTAGCCGAGGACTTAATTTTCTGCTCTTAGATACTTAAGCCTCGTACACACGATGCAACTATCGTAAGACCGAACGGCCCAAATCGGATATTGGCTGTTGTATCTCGCATACTGACATGCACTAAGCGATTGTACGACCAAGCCGAATGTAGTGACGTGTTATGAGCGTATAAAGAGGAAGTTCAGGTGCATGTAATTTGTGAATTAGGAACGAACGGACACTTCCGGGCTTCCTGACTTCTGAGCATGCGTGTTTTGCACAGTACAACTTGTTGGACCAACTTCTCTGCACACACGGTACAACGGTCGTACGACCACTTGTTGGTACAACCAAAGTTTTTTAGTCTGCTCATCCAACTTCTGTTGTACGACTGTCGTACATCGGCTGTTCTAATCGCACGTACTAATGTTCGGATGATCATACAACAAGCGGTTGTACGACCGTTTTCATATGATCGTCGCATCGTGTGTACGAGGCTTTAGACAGAAAAGATCATTTAACCCTTACAATGTGGCTGCAGCAATAGTATAGAGACAGCCACTTCTCTCAATGTTCCTGGCATGTGGATGAGCCACCCTGAGTGGAGGCACTGCATTTGGGGCTACTTGTCTGTCACATTAGAAACATAGAAACATAGAAAAGTGATGGCAGAAAAAAGACAGAGTAGTCCATCAAGTGTGCCCATTTCTTTGTATAGAGTATAGATCTATATTTGTCTCAAGCATGTTTGAAGCCATTTACTGTTGCCTTTCTCACTGCCTCTACTGGAAGTTTATTACAAGCATCAACTACCCTTTCAGTAAAATAATACTTTCTAAAATTAGTTTTGAACCCCAGTTAGTTTGAGGTCATGTAACCGTGTTCTTGATTTTGGTTTTCTTGATTAAGCCAAATGCCTGTGTATCTTCAGCATTTGAGTAGCCTTACCTTATTTGCCTGCAGACAGCATGTGGAATTTCCAGTATCATACAGTAAATACATGACAGATTTGGTATACAGGCCTCATTGTAAATGATTAGAGTTGAGCGAACCCGGACTGTAAAGTTCGGGTCCGTACCGAACTTTGGGGTGTCCAGGACCCGAACCCGGACTTTTCAAAAAAAGTCCGGATTCGGGTCCGGGGTTCTGGTAATTTTAATGAAAGTTCTTAAAATTGCTGTAAAAACGTCCAGGAAGGTCCTAGAGGTCTGCAAAAGGAAGGAAAATGGGGGTAAGGGTGGGACAAGTGCCCTACAGAGAAATGGGGACAGAGAAATAACTTTAAATATTTTTTAAAAAATAAAAACATAAAAAAACAAAAATGGAGGTGAATGTGGATCATCTTCAAACTGGGTCTGAAAAGTATTAATTAACGGTAGAAGCCATATAACTGTTCTAAAATCATCTTCAAACTGTGTCAAAAAAGTATAAATAAGCCAGGAGAACCCATATCACTGTTCTGCAAACATCTGGAAACTGTGTGTGTCACTTTAAATATAACCGCGAATAACTGAACATCTGTTCTGCACACATCTGTAAAGTCTGTGTGTCACTTTTAATATAGCCGGGAATAACTGAACATCTGTTCTGCACACATCTGTAAAGTCTGTGTGTCACTTTAAATATAGCCACTAATAACTGAACATCTGTTCTGAATAATCGCCGATATAAATTTCACTGTGTGTCTGAAATTTCTACACACGTCTTGTCTACAAGTCAATAATCGCCGATATAAATTTCACTATGTGTCTGAAATGTCTACACACGTCTTGTCTACAAGTCAATAATCACCGATATAAATTTCACTGTGTGTCTGAAATGTCTACACACGTCTTGTCTACAAGTCAATAAGGGCCGATATAATTTTCACTGTGTGTCTGAAATGTCTACACACGTCTTGTCTACAAGTCAATAAGCGCCAATATAAATTTCACTGTGTGT
>BLSH010513673.1:311998-326396 GCA_018402905.1 Glandirana rugosa | reverse complement strand
TATTGACTATGTGTGCAGAACAGATGTTCAGTTATTAGCGGCTATATTTAAAGTGACACACAGACTTTGCAGATGTGTGCAGAACAGATGTTCAGTTATTCACGGTTATATTTAAAGTGGTACACACAGTTTCCAGATGTTTGCAGAATAGTGATATGGGTTCTCCCGGCTTATTTATACTTTTTTGACACAGTTTGAAGATGATTTTAGAACAGTTATATGGCCTCTACCGTTAATTAATACTTTTCAGACCCAGTTTGAAGATGATCCACATTCACCTCTATTTTTGCTTTTTTTATGTTTTTATTTTTTTTAAAATATTTAAAGTTATTTCCCTGTCCCCATTTCTTTGTAGGTCACTTGTTCCACCCTTACCCCCATTTCCTTCCTTTTGCAGACCTCCAGGACTTTCCATGACTATTTTACAGCCATTTTTGTGCCTAAAAGTTCGGGTCCCCATTGATTTTAATGGGGTTCGGGGTCCGGGCCAAAGTTCGGGTTCTGTCCGGACCCGAACCCGGACTTTGTCCCGAAGTTCGGCCGAATCAGCAGAACCCGGACTTCTAGAAGTTTGCTTAACTCTATAAATGATGCAATTGTATACTTGTAACAATTTTTTTTTTTTCAGTACATACTTAATACTTAAAACATAATAAATACCTTTACAAGATTAACATGAAAATGGCTTTGTAGAAAATTGTCAAAAAAGCATGAATCTTTTTGTACTTCATTTATACGACACATGCTAATTTTCTGTATTTCTACATAACATGCATCCAATAGTGCTTGGTCTCATTAAAGCAAGGGAATGTTCAAAAAAATAGACAGATAGATAGATAGATAGATAGATAGATAGATAGATAGATAGATAGATAGATAGATAGATAGATAGAAAGATAGACAGACAGGCAGAAAAAAAAAAAAAACCTTGAAAGGGAAAAAAGTGAAAAAAAACCCCTTTTATGTGAAATATACTATACACAATATTCCAAAGTCTACATATGCTGCACAATATAAATAGAATATATTTCTTTCTTTCTGCTTCTGTCTGCCAGACAGGTTGTCCCAATCTACTTTCAAAAACGTCTTGTTAAT
The DNA here is from genome assembly GCA_018402905.1 of Glandirana rugosa. Classification (NCBI taxonomy): domain Eukaryota; kingdom Metazoa; phylum Chordata; class Amphibia; order Anura; family Ranidae; genus Glandirana; species Glandirana rugosa. The sequence continues at coordinate 325,301 of BLSH010513673.1, read as the reverse complement.
CACCTCCTAGGCTTCTCTGTAGCTAGTGAAGTGATGATTCATAAAGCTCCGGATGCTGTTCAATAGCCCAGCCATGCTGATCATCATGTGGTCTAGATATGACTAATCTATCATACAGGAAAAGTAAATGAGCTGCCAGATAGTAATCATTTCCTACAAGCTATTCTATGACTTGGCAATGCATTATTGGCTACCGGATTCCTCCCAAGCCTCTACCCATTGCCCTTTATAGGATTTATAAATGCACTGTAAACATGTGTGTAAATACACTATATTGCCAAAAGTATTGGGACACCTGCTTTTACACGCACATGAACTTTAATGGCATCCTAGTCTTATCGATAGGGCTCAATATGAGTTGGCCTACCCTTTTCAGCTGTAACACCTTCAACTCTTCTGGTAAGGCTGTCCACAAGGTTTAGGAGTGTGTCTATGGGAATGTTTGACCATTCTTTTAGATGTAAAGGCGATTGGTGATTATCACTCCTCAATGTGCCACATCCCTAAGTCTAATAGAACAAAATGAACCCCTAGGGTTGGACTTTTAAGGCACTGAAACCATATTCTATAAAATGACAGTTTATTGAAAAAACATGATTAAAAGCATATCACATGTTGAAAAAAGCATGGAATATATAAAATTGCACTGGAGATGTGTATATATACAACAAATTAATGTTGGTGAGTGTCCTCAACCCAATGCGTTTTGGAGTCTGCATATATCTCCTTCCTCAGGGGATGAGAGAAGGAATCATACATCTAAGATTTTAAACACAAAAAATCAGTATACAATCATTTGTATTAATAATGGAGTATATGCAAAACAAAAAATGGGGGAGTTACTCTCCAGTTACAGACATTTCAGAGTGTGTATACATATAAATTCCATGACAGGTTAAAAACCAAACACAGTCTTGAGGGGTGCTTCATCATTTTATTCATTTTGTTATTATTTCTATTCCTCCTTCTTTACAGGGCTCTGTCCTGTCTGGCCTCAGTAGCTTCAAGTCCACACCATCTATGAGATAGATACTCTTTCAGGCCTCCCTGTAGTTCTAGGCTACTAATTAATTTCCAGATACTATCCAGATACTATCATAATCTAGACCTACCACGAGCAAGGTGATGAAGGACCCCTCAAGACCGTGTTTGGTTTTTAAACCTGTCATGGAATTTATATGTATACACAAACTGGAATGTCTGTAAGTGGAGGGTAACTCCCCCATTTTTTGTTTTGTATATACTCCATAATTAATACAAATGATTGTACTGATTTGTTGTGTTTAAATCTTAGATGTATGATTCCTCTCTCACCCCTGACGAAGGAGATATATACAGACTCTGAAACACATTAGGTTGAGGACACTCATCGACATTAATTTGTTGTATATATACATCTCCAGTGCAATTTTATATATTCCATGCTTTTTTCAACATGTGATATGCTTTTAATCATGTTTTTTCAATAAACTGTAATTTCATAGAATATTGTTTCAGTGCCTTAAAAGTCCCACCCTAGGGGTTTATCTTGTTCTATCTGACCATTCTTCTAGAAGCACATTTGTGAGGCCAGGCACTGATGTTGGACTAGAAGGCCTGACTTGCACTTTACACTCTAATTCATCCCAAAGGTGGTCTACTGGGTTGAGGTCAAGACTCTGCAGTCAAGTTGCACTGCCCCAAACTTGCTCATCCATGTCTTTATGGACCTTGCTTTGTGCACTGGTGTGCAGTCATGTTGGAATAGGAAGGGGACACCCCAAACTGTTCCCACAAAGTTGGGAGCATAAAATTGTTCAAAATGTCTTGCTATGCTGACGCCTTAAGAGTCCCTTTCACTGGAACTAAGGGGCCAAGCCCAATCCCTGAAAAACAACCCCTGACCATAACCCCGCCTCCACCAACTGATTTGGACCAGCAACGTCCAGAAAGACATGGATGAGCGATTTTGAGGTGGAGGAACATGACTGGCCTGCACAGAGTCCTGACCACAACCTGTTAGAACACCGTTGGGATGAATTCAAGCAGAGAGCCAGGCCTTTGTGTCCATATCAGTGCCTGACCCCAAAAATGCACTTCTGGAAGAATGTTCAAACATTGCCATAGACACACCTCTAAACCTTGTGGACAGCCTTCCCAGAAGAGCTGAAGCTGTTATAGCTGAAAAGGGTGGGCCACCTCAATAATGAACCATACAGACTAATATGGGATGGGATGCCATTAAAGTTTGTGTGCGCGTAAAGGCAGGGCCCCAATACTTTTTGCAATATAGTGTATATGCATTTGAGGAGTGTTTGTAGTGTGTTTCCATTGAAATTAATTGGCAGGTTTGGGAGGCACCATAACTGGGCAAACAACACAAGTAGGGTCATTTTTGATGTGACGTGATGTGAAGCAACGCTAACACTATAATGTGAACAACACTGGGTACTGCAAACAATTTTGCCAGGAATTTGTGGAGCTTCAAAAATGCTCCTGAAATGCCTGCTTTAGAAGCAAGGGTAAACATAGTCTTAAAGTGGAGCTTTAATGGAGTGAAAAACATTTTGCAAACAGGCAGAATTTCTAATGCAGAAGAGATAAAATCTAGTGATTTACTAAAACTGCAGTGTGCAAAATCTGGTGCAGCTCTGCATAGAAACCAATCAGCATCCAGGTTATTTGTCAAAGCTTGATTGAACAAGCCAAAGTTAGAAGCTGATTGGCTACTATGCACAACTGCACCAGATTATGCACTCTCCAGTTTTAATAAATCAACCCCCATGTAAATTTCCTGCATTAAATTTCCTTACCTACTTGTACGTCCTGTACATTGAGCTGTGCATGCACAGCTGAGTATACACATTTCAGCAATGCTGAGATGAATGATGCCATCTTGGCTAGGCCAACGAAATAGCCAAAGATTGGTTGACCTAGCAGAAGATAACAGTGGCTTGCGGGGAGCTCCAGGACACCACAGTGCTGGAGAGAAGGTGAGTATAGCTCCATTTTAAAGTGAACATGTGCTTTGCTCATGCACAGAACATCAATGGGTTTACTTTTGTTACGGCTACTGCTATCGTTTACCCACATACACTCACCTTCTCCTGATACTCTGTTCAGGTGCCAGGAGTAAAGAGAAGGATATCCATATATGAGAAGTTACCCCTCTTTCATTCATGATTAAAGTGGAGTTCCACCCAAATTTTTCACTCTTCACCACGCAGCACTAATGTGCATCCTTAAAATGAATTGGCAATGTATAATTTTTTTTTCTGTTGACTTACCTGATTTATGCCTATATCTAATTTTACTTCCTCCTTTAGGGGCCGTGGTGCCCTACATCATTTCCGGTTTTGCATTGGCTCCTGGGAGATCTTGGTCAGCTTGGCATGGCACTGCTTCCTGTAACATTTAGCATTAGCTGTGCCATGTCAAGCTGACCAAGATTGCACCACACAGCACATGCACGAGATTGGCAGGTGCATGCTGGGTAGCCAGCATGCACGGAATTCAGGAAGAATGACACTGCGGCTTCACACTGGAGATGGCCACGCTGTGCAGGAACTTCACAAAGTAAGAAAATGATGCTGCACAAATAGAAAACTGGGCATAGTTTACAGCATACCTTTGTGACATTGCACAAGGCATGAGTATTCAAGGGTATTTTTATCTTAAAAGTCATATTTTGGCCGGAACTCCGCTTTAACCTCCCTGGCGGTATGATTATTTCAGATTTTTGGTGCTGAAAGCGGTACCATTATTTTGCATGAAAATTTGGCGTTTTATATTGTAGGCCTGTAATTCTTAGGAATAACTTACTTAAATCTGTCCAAACAAGAGTCTAGTAGACAACCCGGGTATGATAAAGTTTGAAAAATGAAATCATAAATTATAATATAATAAATAACTAAAAATAAGTATCAAAAATAATAACGTAATAGTAATACAATTTATTCAATAATGTAATCAAACCAAAAACACTGAAATTTGCTCATTTGCAGAATTGTCGCTGTCATCACTTTCAGTGTCTGATGATAAATTTCCCCAAAAATCAGTATCCCTCAATTCTGCAAATGATTCTTATTTACTATCGGTGTTTCTAGCTGATCAAAAACCACTTTTGACGTAAAGGGACGCTTTTTGGTTGCTATGGACATTCTCATGTTTCCAGGCAGAAAGAATGACATATATTATTTAAAAGTGCATGCAGGGCTCTGGGCAAACCACTAGGGACAAAGGGGATGTGAAATGGTTTCATACAGTAATGTAATCTGTAAGCTTACAGTGTACTGTATGTGCTGTGTGTGTTTCACTTTTTGAATTTCCCGCCGGTCTCCGCCCCCGTGCGAAGCGGCGCTCGCAGGGAACGGAGCCCAGCACACAGGAGTCATCTGGCGGCGGACACAGTCCGCAGACACGGCGGGGGACATCGCTGGATCCAGGGGACAAGGTGAGTAGCGCTGCCTGGATCCAGCAATGCAATCCCGAGTGTTTTCTTAATCTTAATCAGATTTACCCGCGCCTTGGAAAATTGCCAATTTGGTCCCAAGAGCAGCTGGTATAATAATATAACCTTACAGAGTTACATTAAAATAAATTGAAGTAAAGGAGTACCGCGCTCATTCAGCAGCTACCATATCCATAGAGATAGGGAATCTCTTATGTGTACATTCAATCTCTTAGGGTAGAAGGTAAACTCAGAGATGATTATGCTGCCTTTAATAAATCATAGAGCTTTCACAAGCTCTAATCCTGTCTTTTAAACCACATATAATGTTTCTGTACTAAAATTTAAACATATAAACCATAAATAATAATATTTCGAATTGAAGAAACTTCTTTGATGGTGTTTAAAGAAGTATTGCAGTAAACTAGGATGTTTTGCGGATGGTAGCTTTTCTGTCTCCAAATTGCTTTACATCCACTTACTTGCCCACTTATCAGATGTGTCTGACCACAAAGGGTCAAAAATGGCGTTGTGGATTATTTCTCTAGGCTTACAAAACAACAGATAAATTCATTGCTTCACTCTGGATATCCTCCGCTAGGAGCCCCAATGGTACCCCACTTACCAGATCACGATGTAGTACAGAGCGACTCACAGTGGGGATGATCATACCAGAGGGATGATGTGAGATGTCCACCTTTCCAAGACACTTCCTATCGTCTTTTTAGGATAACTCCAAAACCAAGGAAGGGAAGGAAGGGAAAGGAACTTCCAATAGTGAAGCCAGTTTTTATTTGATACAAATTTAAAATAAATAAAAACAAAACCAAAAAAAACAAACAAACAAAATGCAACCGCCCGTATGCGGGTGATCGCATGCAATTAGGTTTTTGGGAAACCTCCATCCATTCACTTTTCCCAAAAACCTAATTGCATGCAATCACCCGCATACAGGCAGTTGCATTTTGTTTGTTTGTTTTTTTTGGTTTTGTTTTTATTCATTTTAAATTTGTATCAAATAAAAAACTGGCTTCACTATTGGAAGTTCCTTTCCCTTCCTTCCCTTCCTCGGTTTTGGAGTTATCCTAAAAAGACGATAGGAAGTGTCTTGGAAAGGTGGACATCTTACATCATCCCTCTGGTATGATCATCCCCACTGTGAGTCGCTCTGTACTACATCGTGATCTGGTAAGTGGGGTACCATTGGGGCTCCTAGCGGAGGATATCCAGAGTGAAGCAATGAATTTATCTGTTGTTTTGTAAGCCTAGAGAAATAATCCACAACGCCATTTTTGACCCTTTGCGGTCAGATACATCTGGTAAGTGGGCAAGCAAGTGGATGTAAAGCAATTTGGAGACAGAAAAGCTTCCATCCGCAAAACATCCTAGTTTACTGCAATACTTCTTTAAACACCATCAAAGAAGTTTCTTCATCCATAGGACTTACTTATGAACATTGATGCAATTCGAAATATTATTATTTATGGTTTATATGTTTAAATTTTAGTACAGAAACATTATATGTGGTTTAAAAGACAGGATTAGAGCTTGTGAAAGCGCTATGATTTATTAAACGCAGCATAATCATCTCCGAGTTTACCTTCTACCCTAAGAGATTGAATGTACACATAAGAGATTCCCTATCTCTATGGATATGGTAGCTGCTGAATGAGCGCGGTACTCCTTTACCTCAATCCCGAGTGTGGCTCGGGGTTACCGCTAATGGTACTGAAATTCCACCCCGAGCCACACTTGGGAATACACGAGGTTAAGTTCTGGGTGCCTGAGAGGCCAATTATCAGCTTCCAGCATTGTTATATACAACAACCAGAGAAACTTGGGGATGATGCAGAAGTTAGAAATGCAAGGCAAAACATGTGCGTGTGTACATACTGTATATATATATATATATATATATATATATATATATATATAATGTGCATAGTAGACTGAATGATAAATGAATACAATTATTAATTAAAAAATTATTATTAAAAAATCCATTAGAAGTAGAATAACCTATTATGCAAGGAAAGTTGAATTCAAAGATCAGAGTATATCTAGATCCTTCAACTTACAACTCAAAGCCTCTAATTACTACCAGTTTGACAGGAAACAGTTGATATCCAAATCAATTTTGAGTCAATATTGAGTCCCAAATCAATATATATATATTTTTTTTTACATTATTTATATATTTTTTTTGTTTTTTTAAACTTAATTTTTTACAAAAATATTTTTTATATTTGTTTTTATGTTGCAAATTAATGTAGAGTTTTTTGTATATATACAGTTTTACTATGCAGTTCGTAATATGTTTAACACTGGGAATCTGTGGCCTCTGTGCTGGTGATTACTATTGCTGTGCAATATGCAATTCTGCCACCAGGGGGCACTGGACTGACATTGTTATGAGTGCGTCTGACCGGCATATATGTTTTCCCTTTATTAAACCTATCACCATGGTAGCATGGGGGTAACCGTGATTGGCCACGTCGGGAAGAGGCCCTCTTGATATTAAATATTGAGTGGTTATCTGGAAACAATGTCCGTGATGATGCTCTATGTGGAGAGCGAAACGCGCTGACATCTTTTCCGGTTCTCGCACTCAACGTCACTTCCGCCCGCGGTGGAACGCACGCTGGAGCAGATGCCATTAGACCCCTGTGATGCGAGTTTATCTTGTATTTCCTGTGAGTCATTTTCATACTTGCGCTGATAAAACTCTCTTTATCTTTGTGCGGCATTGTGGAGTGGAAGTATCTCGTTCTTGAAAAGTAATCTTTGATGTGAGTCACGATCCTGCCACCACCAGTACCCAGTCTCTTTGACCCCTAGACTGAAAAGCTAGGGGTCCATTACCTCTGGTGAGTGGGGCTACATGTGGGGGCCGTCACTGAGCACTGCAGATTGGCTTTTTGAGCACTTTTTGGAGCACCATTTATTTTAGAAGCACTGCAATCACCTTATTAATTATTAAGAAGCACATTATATGTATTATGATGGACTTTATATTGAATTGGATTTATTTTACTGTGGACATTATTAACGTGATAATGATTGTTTTCACAGATTCACAAAGATTGTTTATGTGATTAATTATGATTATGATTGATTAATACGATTTAATATTAGAAGGGTTGCGCAGCTGGTTTTGTATTTCAGCATTTAGCAAGAGTCCCTAGGGAATTGTGAGCAGCAGCAGCCTCCTGTCTAAATCCACCGTTGGTCCCTATCATTGGGAGCATCTTTGGATTTTTTGGGCACTTATAATTTCCTTGCATTTTTAGCGCAGATTATTTTGTACACTGATACTGTATATATGATTCTAAATGCTTGTTTATGTTTTTATATTTTTTATATGTTTTAGTAATCACATGACCTTGGTCATCAGCTGCATAAGGAGCTTAGAGAGGTTGAGGTGAAACTCCTGATGATGGGGGGGGGGGGGGGGGCATGGTAGTAAAAGATTGAATGGAGCACAAACACAATCCAGTCTAAAATTCAGTCAGCATATACTGTGATAAGTTGACCATTGGGGAATTTCAACATGGTTACATAGTTAGTCAGGTTGAAAAAAAGACACAAGTGCATCTAGTTCAACCTATAAAAGGAAAAAAAAAAAAAAAAAATATACATATATATATGTAGCCAATGGCCCCCTTAGGGATAGCTGGTAGTTGTGGTTCACTTGTCACTCTGCCCTCAATCACACTTTTTTCCTCACATCCGGAGTCACGGAACAGGCCAGTACTTTGTATTGTTGTTTTATTGGGGGAATAAATTTGGATAGGATAGGGACAACTGTGGGATATCCAGTAGATCAACGAACAAGACCAATCTATATACACTGTATATACACTCCTCTTCCTTCAGCACTGACACTTGCTGACCGTTCCTCTCCTTCGCTTCTCTCCTGCACAAAACTTGCTGTAAGTTACACTTCTTCGCTTGCAGGCCTGAAAGGAATTTATTAGGCCTCCACTTCCTCCACCCTAGCTAGCACATGGCAAGGCCCGCACTGTGTGTGCATGACCTCCAGACTGCCCGTTACAGACAAGGGCCATGGGCCCTTGGATTGTAAGGCCACAAGCCCTCAGAGTGTAGCAATTACAAGTACAAGTACAATTTCGCTAGCCAGGCCTTGATGGACTACTGCTCCCAGCCCATCCTCTTCCAGGCCACTCTGGCCTACCTCGCTGTCCAGTGACACTCCTTCCCCTGACGGGCTCCTCCGACCTCCACAGACTGTCTGCTGTTTTCTCCCAGCCTACTCCAGCATTGTCATCCAGCTCCCAGGGTCTGTCACTTACCGACATTGGTGGATCCTTTAAAGAGTCTTTAGGGTAGCCTGCACTCCTGCTCCCTTGTGCTACTCCAGGAACTGACTCCACTCCTGGCTATACCTGAGCCTCCAGGCCTCAAGGTCATTCCCCTCAGACTGGGGGCTCCCTCCTGGGTGAAGCCTCCACAGCACCTGCTACATCTTCACTCTTCCACCCGACACTCTCTTCCCCCCAGCTGGGCAGATCACAGTATTTAAGGAGGCCTGCCCCCTGCCAATCCAGGTTGGAGATTGGTCAGGGCTCCTTAACATACTTCAGAAAGTGACACCCCCTCTTCCATCCCATTTTCCAGAGCCTTCTGGAAACAAAGGGAAGGAGTATCCAAGGGGTGTTCCTTCCAGCAATCTCCAGCTCTACCTGCACTCCCCTTGCCCAGATCAAAACATTCAGGCCTGCACTTTTTGTCAGGCCTGACAAAATTTACCACTCCTAGCAAAAATCTACTTACAAAAAGCACCTATCACCATAGGGGCGCTACATATATATATATATATATATATATATATATATATATATATAAATATCATGCAGTCCCATATACACAATCCTATACCCACAGTTGATCCGGAGGAAGGCAAAACCCCCAGTAAAGCATGATCCAATTTGCTCCAGTAGGGGGAAAAATCCTTCCTGATCCCCCAAGAGATTATTCCCTAGATCAACTTTACCTATACATGTTAGTATCCAGTTACCGTATATACTCGAGTATAAGCCGAGTTTTTGTGTCTGTGGGTGATGAGTAGATTCACATTAAACAGAGCCGTGCTGCTTCTAAGAGCCGTTCTGTGCTTGTAAGTGTGATTAAACACATTGGAATGCAGAGAATGCTGAGAGAGGGGTCAGATTCTCAGCTTGATGTCGGGAGGTGGGCGGGACAAGCTGATGTTAGCTGTTCAGTCCCGCCCACCTCCTGATCTCCGTGAAGAGCTGCAGCTCTCTCTCAGCATTCTTTGCATTCCAATGTATTTAGTCACAGTTACAAAGCACAGAACCGCTCTTAGAAGCAGCGTGGCTCTGTTTAATGTGAATCTACCTTACTCATCCCTTATGTGTTCTGGCTACAGTCTGTGTCCTGGCTAAAATCCCTGTGTCCTGGCTACAATACCTGTGTTCTGGCTACAGTCCCTGTGTCCTGGATAAAATCCCTGTGTCCTGGCTACAATACCTGTGTTCTGGCTACAGTCTCTGTGTCCTGGATAAAATCCCTGTGTCCTGGCTACAATACCTGTGTTCTGGCTACAGTCTCTGTGTCCTGGCTACAATCCCTGAGTTCCGGCTCCCTGTCCCTGTGTTCTGGCTACAATTCCTGTGTTCTGGCTCCCTGTCCCTGTGTTCTGGCTACAGTCTCTGTGTCCTGGATAAAATCCATGTATCCTGGCTACAATACCTGTGTTCTGGCTACAGTCTCTGTGTCCTGGATAAAATCCCTATGTCCTGGCTACAATACCTGTGTTCTGGCTACAGTCTCTGTGTCCTGGCTACAATCCCTGAGTTCTGGCTCCCTGTCCTTGTGTTCTGGCTACAATTCCTGTGTTCTGGCTCCCTGTCCCTGTGTTCTGGCTACAATTCCTGTGTTCTGGCTGCTGCATTTGCCACCCTAGGCTTATACTTGGGTCAATAACTTTTCCCAGTTTTTTGTGGTAAAATTAGGTGCCTCGGCTTATATTTGAGACGGCTTATACTCGAGTATATACGGTATATTATGTACATTTAGGAAAGAATCCAGTCATTTTTTTTAAAGTAATCTACTGAGCTGGCCAGAACCAGCTCTTGAGGGAGTCTGTTCCACATTTTCACACCTCTTACTTTGAGGAAACCTTTCCATATTTGGAGATTAAATCTCTTTTCCTCCAGACGTAAAGAGTGCCCTCTAGTCCTCTGTGATGACCTTAATGTAAATAACTCAACACCAAGTTCACTACTGTATATGGACCACTTATGTATTTATACATGTTGATCATATCCCCCCTTAAATTCCTCTTCTCAAAAGAAAATACATTCAGTTCCTCCAATCTTTCCCCATAGCTGAGGCAGAGGCAGGGAGTCAGCAGTACACTGATCTTCCCAGTGAAGAGTTGTGCAAGTGGTGTGAAAGCAGAAATCTGACCACTGGAGTAAAGGATGGCTATGCTTTCAAGTAGAATGCAATAAAGAAACCTGACCACTCAAGGATGGATGTACTTCCATACCTAGTGAGGTCAGAAAGAAGGGGGGCTGGCAATATGAAATGTTGGGGTAACATATGCTTGAATTCTTGGGGGTAAAGGTATTGGCAAACGAGTGAAGAAATGGCAAGTGTAAACAGCTGGGATAAGGCTAGCTTTGAAGTGAGCCTGTTCCTTTGCTTTATATGGGACAAACTGCTGAGAATTGCTATTCAATTTTTGTCAAATGTTTATACCTTTTTATAAACTTTATGACTTATACCAGACTGGTGCATAGTCCAGTTGCAAAAGCAATTCTAAAACAAAAGCCTAATATACATTTCTTAATAGAATATCCCTAACGGAAAAGGGTAAGAGTATCCCATTTAGCTAATGTCCTTGAACTAATATTCCTTTATCCAGTGATATAGCTTTTTGTTTTAAATATGAATGATAAAGAAAAAACATTCTAGGGTATATACAACATTTTCCCCTCCATATTTAATTACATTGAGCTATTGAGGCTTACATTCGTTATGTAGAAAGGCCTAATATTACACAAAGGTACATGAATAAACAGTTTATGAGAATGAAAACTATAGCACAATGTCTATCTGACTGAATATCCATTTCTTTTTTAGTTGTGCTTTGAAATGATAGCTTAGAATCAAACATGGAGAACCAGCCAAAATGAAGTCTAACATTCATACACAAAGGATTGGCCTCTAATGTCAATTTCTATAACTATACTGAAATCCACATTTACAGAAATAAATCATCATCTCTGGAAGTTAATTTTAAAGTGATTCAATTTACTGTTAATACAGTTAAATATCCATGTTAGATACATGATAAAACATGTAGTTTCTCAGGCACAATGATTGATGCTTCACACTAAAATAAGGCATACATAACCATGGTGATTTCTGTCAGATTCTTTGAAGTTTCTCAGAAATATGGGACAATAATAAGGGGCTGTACCAAGCACATGTTTCTTATCAACATTTTTATTGCATTCCCTATTATAGTGTGTCTTCAAAGAGGAATGTATTGCCATGAACATTTCTGCTCTACAAAGGCAAGTCACAGAAAAATTGTACAATAATAATATCAGTATAAAAGCAGCTTGGTCACAGCGTATTGTCTGTTGATGACCTTGGATGTGATCACCTCTTTAGATCTGTAAGCCACATTATTATTCCGAAGTAGGATATAAAACAAAATCTATGCGACCTAAATGTTTTTCAATTAATAAATATACTGCCACCTGTCAAGTGAGATACAGTAACTGTCTATGCCAGAAATACCTGGTTGTTTCATTTCAGTCTATGTTACAGAAAAGAAAAGATGTATTGTGGTATGGTTTTGCGATTTTTAATTTTGTATTATTTATACTATTTGTATGTTTTTGATCTATTTACAGAAAATCGGTCTGCTCCCCAAAAACTCCTGAAGAAGCTGTGAATACTGTGAAACATGTTGAGAATCATCTACTGTCTGCATATTCCTCAATTGTTTAGATATTCCTGTAATTTCAGATGTATGTTTGAGATATAGGAACAGCGGTCCAGTCTATTGGGAGTTTATGACCTTTTATTGGCAACTCTACTCATAATCCTTAAATGTTGCATGTTTTTTAACATGATGTTTTGTAATAAAACTTTGGTATGATTTTAACTGAAGTGTTATTGCGACATCTATAATGGTACCAAGAAAATCCATACTCCTCAATATTTTTTTATTTTTGAGACTTTAGAATGAGGTATCAAAGTTATAATTAATGGCACTTACCGTATATACTCGCGTATAAGACGAGTTTTTTGACACGGATTTTGTGTCAAAAAACCGAGATTCGTCTTATGCGCGAGTCAACAGCCGGTACGAGCGGTTCCGAGGGCACGCGCGGCGGCTGAGATGCATTCCAGGCATTCCAGGCATTCCAGGGATGCCGGGGATGCCGGGGATGCCGTCACGTCCGCTGACGGCCTGCTGGAGGGCGGAACTTCAGCTCAGTCACACTTGCGACGTGACTGGGCTGAAGGTAAGGGCAGAGGACACAGGCACTTCCTATGAAAGGAATAAGGCTGCCGTGTCCTTCTTATGTAAATGTAAAAGAAAAGAAAACAGTTTGGCAATTCGATTAACTAACCATATTAACCCTTATTGTGTGAACAATAAGGGTTAATATGGTCAGATATTCAAATGACAAAACTGTTTTTTTTTCTTTGCATTTGACATATGTGAAGAACACAGCAGCCTTATTCAATACATAGGAAGTAAGTATACTGTACTGTAAAAAATAAACAGTTGTACACACACACACACACTCCCGATTACATGGCCACTTCCTATGTTAGGGTCCCTAGACGGATTTGGGGTCTTTT
>BLSH010513673.1:281751-291876 GCA_018402905.1 Glandirana rugosa | reverse complement strand
AACGTGGTTCCTGATACCTGACATAATGAAATGTAACTGATAACAAACCTACGTGAACGCGAAATATGTACCAACAATATACGCGACGAGACTTATGACAAGATAAAAAACTAAGTGGATAAACCAAAATAAAAATTGGGGACGTCTAGGTACGATATCGGCTTCATGCCGAGGTCGCGCCTAGATTTAAAGGTCCACCTGCAGGTACCTGCAGGACGGGAACACGTACGAGGACCACGTGTGAGTGTCCGCTACCGTCACGCACGTACACCGGGGGCGTACTAGGCACCCGTACGGGCGCCTGGACATCAAGTCTGCCCAACCCGCGGGCATGCCCACGGATCATGCGGGGGCCACATGCACGCACTGCCATCGCCTGTGAGTGTGCACCAGGAGCATGCACAAGGGCAGGACGTCCATGGACGTCCACCTGGAAATTTAGATCCGCGCTGGAGCCGTACTTCGGCTATAGCATGGATCTGCAGGGGTTAAAAATAAAACCAAATAGGTGAATCAAAAAATAGAACAGTATTCAGAGCAGCGCATATAACAACCATGTATAAAGCGCAAGTGCATCCAAACAATAGTCAATGTAAAGTAATACAGTCCATAGTCCTTGGTGCAAAAAATGAAAGTGCTTAAATGATCATAATACCAATAGCTCTTGCTCCACCAGTGAAACAATGTGCAGGGAACACCCAAATACTCTGAGGCTCACCAGGCGTCAGATATAACCAGCTTATCAGATGGAAATCTCCAAGTTAAGGACAATCGTGTCTCAGCTCCCACTTCAGAACTCCAAACTGCAGTAACTCATAGAAATAAAATACAAGGAGCCTCTCATGTTATAAAACCGCACTTACATGCATAAAAACTTTCAATCACTTGTGTACAATAGTTGGCTTTCTGATACCCATCAGCGTTCACTCTAGATCATCTCCATCCTCCTCCGTGACACACTTGGTACACATCCAGCCTGGTTCTGAGTCGCCGTATAGCCACGTCCTTGACGCGTTTCATCACTTCCGACTTGGTGCTGCATAGACTGGAGGAAGGTACATCTGAATGCAGATGCCCTTTCCCGGGTCTACTGTCACTTTGTTCGCAGTGTCCAGACCCCTGGCCTGGAATGGGGGGGATATGTAGGAAGTCAGCCTGGGGCTGGGTAAAGAAGGGGTTAATTGAGGAGGGCAGGTACTTCCCCTTTATACTTGCTTATTGATCACGTGCACTGGAAATGTCAGTGGAGCTGTGTGCTTGGAGTGAGACAGACATCAGCATGCTGAGAGAAAGCTACATTACTGGATTGTGACCTGCTGGGGTGAGATAAACGTATTTTTTTTTCAGTAAAAGTTTTTATTATAAGATAAGAAAGCGATTACAAAAACATCAGGTTACATTGGTGATGTCAAGCATAAAATCATGAGCACATTAGTTTGTTCTTAAGAAGCCAACATAGCCCTCTGAGACATACCATTAGTAACAGCATAGAGGCCGATGATTAATCCTTTAACAAACTTTGCAATAAAATAAGAGGTAAAGAGAAGTGAAGTAAATAGGATAATAATGAGGAAGGCTAGATTGAGTCTTGTTGAGTATTGTGAAAGGAAATGAGGATTCGCAGAACCACTGCCATATTCAACGGTAATAAACAGATCAATGTATTACTTATTGAGAGGAGCCGAACACCCCCCGATTCGGTTCGCACCAGAACATGCGAACAGACAAAAAGTTCAGGGCGAACATCCGAACACCAAAGTGCTCATTTTAACCCCTTCCCGCTGGATTTTGAGGGGTGATATCTGAACGGTGCCAGCAGCTACAGGCACCGTTCAGATATCATTTTGTAAGGCTGGCGATTCTGTACACCATAAGAATGATCATAGTGGCAGTTCAGCCGCTTGATCGTTCTTATAGGCAGCGGGAGGGGACCCCCCGCCGCCATTCGGTGCTTCTCCCGTGCCGCCCGTACGATCGGCGGCAGGGAGAAGAGATCCATCGCCGCCGGATTGTCGTCAGGAAGATTACTGATGACCATCTGGTCACCTGTCATCTCTATGACCCTCGGAGGCACGGGCGCGATGTTATGACGTCACGTCCGGGCCGGCTTTAGTAAACAAAGCCGTGATTATGGCTGGAAAGGAAGGGATCGGAATTTTTTTTTCTGATCTCTGTCTTTCTAGCCTGCAGGAGAGATGTGAGGTCATATTGACCCTCACATCTCTCCATAAAGAGTACCTGTCACGCACCATTCCTATTACAAGGGATGTTTACATTCCTTGTAATAGGAATAAAAGTGAGCAAAAAAAAAAATTTAAATAGACAGTGTAAAAATAAAAAAATAGAAGTAAAATAAATAATAATAATAAAAAAATTAAAGTCCCCCCATCCCCGCATGCTCGCGCGCAGAAGCGAACGTATACGTAAGCCCCGCCCACATATGTAACCGGTGTTCAAACCACACATGTGAGGTATCGCTGCGTGCGTTAGAGCGAGAGCAACAATTCTAGCACTAGACCTCCTCATGTAACCTGTAAAAATGTTTAAAGCGTTGCCTATGGAGATTTTTTAGTACCAAAGTTTGGCGCAATTCCACGAGTGTTTGCAATTTTAAAGCGTGACATGTTGGGTATCAATTTACTCGGCGTAACATCCTCTTTTACAACATACAAAAAAGTTGGGCTAACTTTACTGTTTTGTATTTTTTTAATTCACTAAACTGTTTCTTTTCCAAAAAAAAGCGTTTGAAAAATTCCTGCGCAAATATCGTGTGATATAAAAAGTTGCAATGATTGCCATTTTATTCCCTAGAGTCCCTGCTAAAAAAACATATATAATGTTTGGGGATTCTGAGTAATTTTCTAGCAAAAAAATTATGATTTTTACATGTAGGAGAGGAGTGCCAAAAATGGCCCGGTAAGGAAGGGGTTAAAGGCTTATATGCAATGTTATTGCCCTAAAAAGTGTATGGGGACCCGGGTCCTGCCTTAAGGGATATGTATCAATGAAAAAAAGTGTTTTAAATCAATTGTTTTTTCAGAAGCAGTGATTTTAATAATGCTTAAAGTGAAAAACAAAAAAAATATTGTGCCTGGGGGGTGTCCTTAGTCTGTGTGTAAAAGGGCGCATCTCTGTGAGGTGTATAACATAGCTAGAGCAAAATTATATTTCCATAGGAAAAATTGTCATTTAAAATCGCGGCTGTAATGTATTGCCGGTTCCCGGAAATATACAAAAAATTGCTGAAAAAGTGCGTGCGGTCTCCCCCCCAGTCCAAACCAGGCTCTTCGGGTCTGGTTTGGATATCCCCCTAAAATTCAAACCAGACCCTTATCCGAGCATGCAGCTCTGGCCGGTTAGGATGGGAGGGGGAGCCCCTCCTGAACCGTACCAGGCTACATGCCCTACATGGGGAGTATGGGTGCTTTGGAGGAGGGCGGGCTCTGCCCCCCCACCTCAAAGCACCTTGTCCACATGTTGATGGGGACAAGATCCTCTTCCCCACAAGCCTGGCCGGTGCTTGTGGGGGTCTGCGGGCGGGGGAGCTTATCGGAATCTGGAAGCCCCCTTTAATAAGGGGGCCTCCAGATCCCGGCCCCCTATGTGAACAGGTTTGGGGTACATTGTACGAGCTCCTGGATGACGTCTAATAAGACGAAACGCGCCGGACGCTGCTGACCCTAAACTGCTGTGTTGTTTTTACCAATTCTATACCATAAGCTTGTGGATTTTATTTTATTTATATATTCTCCTGTGCACTTTCATACTTGTGATATCAATAAAGATACACCCTGTGATAGAGGGTATTCACACTATGGAGAGTCCCCTCCTTTTTTTTATTTATATGGAAATTTGGAGCCACACTTCTTGGAACACGTGTGTCAGGACGAGCACATAACCGGCTGGACATATCGTATGGGACCGTGTGACGTACCTCCACCCCGTGAAGATCCGCGGACCCCCCCAGGATTGTGTGACGGGCCCAGTCTGGAGAAGGACGAACCTCCCTATCCTTTGTATATATATTCAGGCTTGAATATATCCATCATCTGGTAAGCCTTGATTTCTTCCGTTTGTGGATTGACCAGATATTTGCATAGTATTCATCACGGTTCACCATGTCGCCAATCACTGTAACCATGCAAGCACTTCAATTATATCTTTTTTTGGACTTTTTATGCTTTTTTGACTGTATTGATATATATGCACACAAATTGCACGTCTTATCATTTGTCTGCACTCCTTGTGGAATACAATTCTGGAGAATTCCTTATAAGACTCCACAAGACTCAACACTTTGTTACCCACTGTCACTTGTTTTTTAATACAATCATTTTGTCATGGTTTTCATAGGTTCCCATTAACACTCATGAAGTCACCACTATTCTTGATTGCTAATATGATTTATTGATGTATAAGTCTATTTGGGTTAAGTAGACACATTTTCCATGCATTCAACATTTGTTGAGACTGGTTGAGCCCTGGTCTCTATAACTGAGGGTATTTAGCACCACTTTTTATCTTTATTTGTCTCTATACGATTTAGTTTGGTTGTAGCGTGGCAGCTTTTCCCTCTACCATAATCCCTACCATTGAGCCTAGCGTGGTCTTACTTTTTCTATTTATTGTATAAAGTGTAAAAAAAAAAACATTAGGCAGTTTTTGACAAGTCCTTTATTTTGTATTATAGCTCTTTCTTCTTTCTTCCTCCATCTTCTCCTGGCCCTGTCCTTCTTTTGATCTTCTTTTTCTTCCTTTAGTCTTCTTGCTTCCTCTCTTCATCTTCAATCTTCAATCTTCATCTTCACTTTCTTTCTTCTTTCCCCACCGCCGCTTTCTCCACTGCTGCAGTCCGGCTCCTGCAGCGTCTCCCCGAATGGGCAGTCTTCACGATGACAGTTATTTTATAAGAAGGGGTGGGGCCACCCATGATGTAAATGGGTGACCCGTCCCCTCTGACATCACATGATGTCAGAAGGGGGCAGGTTCATTCAGTTATGTCACTGGGTGGCCCCGCCCCTTCTTATAAAAGTACAGTCATCGTGAAGACCGCCCATTTGGCAAGATGCGCAGGGGCCGGATTGCTGCAGTGGAGAGAGCGGCGGCGGGGAAAGATGAAAGAAGATCAAGATGAAGATGAAGATTGAAGATTGAAGATGAAGAGAGGAAGCAAGAAGACTAAAAGAAGAAGAAGAAGACCAGAAGAAGGAGCAGGCCAGGAGAAGATGGAGGAAGAAAAAGCTATAATACAAAATAAAGGACTTGTCAAAAGCTGCCTATTGTTTTTTTTACACTATACTCCTTTTTTTGGTGAATGGGTAGGGTTACCCCTAACCTATTCACATGGGGGTGTCGGGATCTGGCGACCCCCTTATTAAAGGGGGCTTCCAGATTCTGATAAGCCCCTGCTCGCAGACCCCCACAACCAGCAGCCAGGGTTGTGGGGATGAGGCCCTTCTCCCCATCAGCATGGGGACAAGGTGCTTGGGGGGGACCTCAAAGCATCCTCCCCATGTTGAGGGCATGTGGCCTGGTATGGTTTGGAGGGGGGGGTGCTCACTCGTCCCCACCCCTTCCTGCCATGCCAGGGCTGCGTACTCAGATAAGGGCATGGTTTAGATTTTGGAGGGACCGCACGCCATTTTTTAAAAAATTTGGCATGGGGTTCCCCTTAAAATCCATACCAGACCTGAAGGGCCTGGTTTGGATTTTGGGGGGAATCGCACGTCATTTTTTAAAAAAATTTTGGCGCAGGATTCCCCTTACATTCTATACCAGACCTGAAGGGCCTGGTTTGGATTTTGGGGGGAACTGGACGTCATTTTTTTTTAAAATGTTGGCACGGAGTTCCCCTTAAATTCCATACCAGACCTGAAGGGCCTGGTTTGGATTTTGGGGGGACCCGCACGTCATTTTTTAAAAAAAAATTGGCACAGGGTTTCCCTTAAATTCCATACCAGACCTGAAAGGCCTGGTTTTGATTTTGGGGGGAACCGCATGTCATTTTTTTGTTTATTTTGGCGTGGGCCCTGCTGTTGTAAATTAGTTAAATAATTGTGATAAAATCCCCCAGTCAAACAGGTGGCAAAAATTTGGGCCTTGTGTGTTGGCGTTGCCAGAACACTGTAACCCCTTGCAGTTACTCCTGTTGGATGGCGGAACTGGACCTGAAGTTGTAAATTAGTTTACAAATTGTGACGAAAGCCCGCAGTCAAAAAGGTGGCAAAAAATTGGGCCTTGGGTGCTGGCAGTGCCAAAACACTGTAACCCCTTGCAGTTACTCTTGTTGGACGGAGGAACTGGACCTAAAGTTGTAAATTAATTTACAAATTGTGACGAAAGCCACCAGTCAAACAGGTGGCCAAAAATTGGGCCTTGTGTGTTGGTGGTGCCAGAAAACTGTAACCCTTTGCAGTTACTCTTGTTGGATGGAGGAACTGGGCCTGATGTTGTAAATTAGTTTACAAATTGTGACGAAAGCCCCCAGTCAAACAGGTGGCCAAAAATTGTGCCTTGTGTGTTGGCGGTGCCAGAACACTGTAACCGCTTGCAGTTACTCTTGTTGAATGGAGGAACTGGGCCTGAAGTTGTAAATTCGTTTACAAATTGTGACGCAAGCCCCCAGTCAAACAGGTGGCGAAAAATTGGGCCTTGGGTGCTGGCGGTGCCAAAACACTGTAACCCCTTGCAGTTACTCTTGTTGGATGGAGGAAGTGGGCCTGATGTTGTAAATTCGTTAACAAATTGTGACGAAAGCCACCAATCAAACAGGTGCCCAAAAATTGGGCCTTGTGTGCTGGTGGTGCCAGGACACTGTAACCCCTTGCAGTTACTCTTGTTGGATGGAGGAACTGGGACTGAAGTTGTAAATTAGTTTACAAATTGTGATGAAAACACCCCCAGTCAAACAGGTGGTAAAAAATTGGGCCTTGGGTGTTGGCGGTGCCAGAACACTGTAACCCCTTGCAGTTACTCTTGTTGGACGGAGGAACTGGGTCTGATGTTGTAAATTAGTTTACAAATTCTGACAAAAGCCCCCAAACAGGTGGCCAAAAATTGGGCCTTGGGTGTTGGCAGTAGGTTTATGTTCCCACCTGACATATACTAATGTGCCACAAACAGGAAGTTAATATCCCCAACCATTCCCATTTTATTAAGGTGTATCCATATAAATGGCCCACCCTGTATATATATATATATATATATATATATATATATATATATATACTGTATATACATCTTTTTTTTCCCTACACTAACCTGTCTGCACTAACTGACAGATTTCTAACTATCTATCTAGTTAGCTGTCTATTTTTTTTTTCTTCTTTTTTTTAACATAGTTTAAAATCTAGCTATCTAAACTGCCTGTCTTCAGGAACCTACATTATCTCTCTAAAACACTATCATAGAGCCACTGTACAAGTGGCTTTATATAGTGTGGGGCATGGATTGAGACTGCTGTGCAGTGATTGGCTAAAGGCAGGATGCCTTTAGCCAATCAAAGCTCTCACAGCAGGCCGCCCGCTGATTGGCCAAAGCATACAGGTCATGTGCATGCTTTGGCCTATCAGCGTGCGGCATTCTGCCAGCATTTTAAAACATTATGGGGCACGCAAAGTTACCACGAATGCCCCATAATGTTCGGCTGACGCCGAACAAATGAACAGTCGATGTTCAGATCGAACGTACATTCGATCTGAACTCGAACCCCATCCCTAATTACTAATCATGAAGGCAGAAGTTCACCATTTGTGGGTGAGAAAAGTTACATTCATTGGAAAGAAAGACCTCACCCAGTGTCGAGTTGCTTATACTTGTCAGAGTATTTAAAGACCAGCCAAGGGGTCCAAAGTTTGTGGAATTTCTCAGAGGATTCTCTGGCTATGGCCAAAGTTTCCTCAATGTTGTAGATGTCCTATACAGAGCGTAGCCATTCAGGGATTGTAGGGATCCATTTTTATCTCCAGTGCCTGGGGACCAAAATGTTTGCTGCTTTAAACAGGTGTCTGGTCAATGACTTTCTACAGCGCCTCACCGAGCAATCAGCAATATGTAAGATACAACAAGCAGCAGTCAAAGAGATTTTCGTGTCGGTAAAATATTTGATTAGTTTGCGTATTTTGCTCCAGTAAGGCGCCACAAGAAGGCAAGTGTGGAATAAGTTACCCTGTGTTTGCTCATATCTCTAGCAGAGATCTGAGGAGGTTGGGTACTATTTCTTGTGTGTTAGAAGTTTGTAGGACATTTCCTGAATTCTTGTGACGATTAAGCATTAATGAGCAAAAACTTACGCTTGCTTTCAGTGTTCGTCTGTGAAAGCAGTTTGAAGTGCTGATGCCCACTGCGTTCGGGCTCAAAGGGGTTCCTTATCCCTAGGCTCTTGGAGACAGGAGTGCATAAGTGAGGTTGTTTTGGTTGTTGGGTTCCCTGACAGGCACAGGAGTTCAAAAGGAGTCATGGGTCTAAGAACCTTATGTTTGTCTAAGGAGGAGTGTACGTAGCTGTTCAGCTGGCAGTAGGCCCAAAAGGAGGGAAATTGTTGTGGACTTAGGCCTTGTTTCAAGGAATCAAAAGACTTAAGTTTGATGTTGGTGATACAATGTGTCAACAGAAGAGGTGAGTTAAGGGAGAAATTCTGTCCTGGTGGGAAGTCCGGATTTTGGGTAACTGGTGTGAGCGGGCTAGGTGAGGAGGATATATCATGGGACTTATTTACTGTGTGAAACATTCCCAGGGTCACCCCTATTAAAGGATGTTGTTGGATGTGATGTGGGACCTTCTTCCAGGGAATCCATGGTAAGTATTTCAAGGGTAGACTTGACAGAGTCTTTTCAAGGGTTACCCAATCCTTCTGTGCCCCATGACAGTTCCAGTGCACTATTCTGGCAAAATGAACACTATGGAGGTAGAATTTAAAGTTGGGTAGTTCGATGCCCCTCGTCTTTGGGTTTAAAAAGGGTGTTAAGACCAATGCGTGGTTTTCAGCCTATCCAGTTGAAGGTGCGAATGATAGTGTGTAACCATTTGAAAAATGTTTGCGGGATTCTGTGTGTGTGTGAAAGTGATATAGGATTCTGGGCAGTATTACCATTTTGAGTATGGCTACTCTACCAAACCAAGAGAAGGGTTTATTCGTCCTTTGTTTCAGGTCATGTTGGATGGTGTTTAACCACTTGCCGACCGTGTAATGTAATTACATGGCCACAAGTGGCACTCATTGTTCTGGGAGGGCGTACTATAACGTCCTCCCAGAATCGCGCTCCCGCGCGCCCCCTGGGGGCGCACACCTGGGAGCATCCATCATGGATCACGGTAAATGGCCACTTGGAGTGGCCGTTTACCACATGATCGCTCCGTCAAATCACGGAGCATCACATGTAAACAAGCCGGCAGAAGTGCCGGCTTGTCTCTCCCCTCTCCGCACCGATTGGTGCAGTGTGAGAGGAGATGGGGGAGAGAGGAGATGCAGCGGTGCTGTGGGCAGGATCTGAAGTGCCCACAGCACCGCTATGTGCCAGGCAGGGACCCCTCATCCACCCATCCAGCTTCACTCATGCACCCTCATCCGTGCCCATCCATCCTTCACCCATACATCCATGCCCACCCATCCGTCACCCATGCATCCGTGCTCACCCATCCATCACCCATGCATCCGTGCTCACCCATCCGTGTCCACCCATCCGTCACCCATGCTCACCCATCTGTCACCCATACATCCGTGCTCACCCATCTGTGCTCCCCCATCTGTCACCCATACATCCGTGCTCACCCATCTGTGCTCACCCATCCGTCACCCATACATCCGCGCTCACCCATCCGTGCCCACCCATCCATCACCCATGCGTCCGTGCTCACCCATCCGTGCTCACTCATCTGTCACCCATGCATCCGTGCTCACCCATCCATGCTCACCCATCCGTCACCCATGCATCCGTGCTCACCCATCCGTCACCCATGCATCCGTGCTCACCCATCCATGCTCACCCATCCGTCACCCATGCATACATGCCCACCCATTCATGTTCACCCATCCGTACTCACACGTACCCACTGCCTACCCACTCATGCCTACCCACTTGTACTTACCCACCCGTACATACGTACCCACTGCCTACCCACTCGTAC
>BLSH010513673.1:254904-271729 GCA_018402905.1 Glandirana rugosa | reverse complement strand
CCAGAAAGCGTCCGGCGTCCATGGGATCCTATCCTGTAATGACCAACAAGCAGGGGCATCCTGCTTATACCTGAGCGGATGACACACTCTCCCCCTTCCCCTCCCCCCCCTTTCTTCTTCACCTTTGCTCTTCTCTCCTTCTCTCTTTACCTCTCTCTTTTTTCCCTCTCCTTCCTCCTTCTCCCTTTCCTCCCCCTTTCTTCCCCCCTTCTCTCTTTCCTTTTCTCCCCCTCTATCCCCACCCCCCCCCTTTTTTCCCCGTCCCCCCCCTCTCCTCCCCCCCTTTTTCCCTTCCCTTCCCTTCCCCGCCCCTCCCTCCCTCCTTTCTCCCCTCTCCCCCCTCCCCTTTCCCTTTGGCATTCCAGCACCCCAAGATTTAAAAGTACCTTTTATATTTAGGCAGCTCATCTTAACCACATGAATCTGCATTGACCTACCCCATTCTTGCCGACCAGGAGCATCATTGGCGCTCTTGGGGCTCCCTGTGGCCTGGCCCGGTGCCTGGGTAAGTCCAGCCACTACTGCCATAAATTCTCCTGTTTATTGTTCAAATACTTTGGCTTTTACCAACATTGTTAATGTAACTAATTACATAATTGTATAACTGTACACTATTGATCCTTATAGATATCCCTCCTGAAGAAGCGCTATGTCGCGAAACATGTAGAGGACGTTTTCGATATCTATATTTTGACACCAATTGATTGCTCCCCTCTTGCCCTGTCTTCTGTGGGTAGAGGTCTCGATGTGCAATAATGTCAGGAATGCTATGTTTGTAACCATTATCGTATGATTTTATCCATGTATTTTTGAATAAAATTTCTAAATCTTTTACATTTCTTTTGTTATCCATGTATACCATGTGTCGTGACAGTCCAACTTAAATTATTTTCCACTAATGGGTGTTGATTGGGGATATCTACCCTGATTTTTATTCACATTTTTTTATTGGATGTGTTTTATAGCAGAGGTGATCAAATACCACCAAAAGAAAACTCAATTTGTGGGAAAAAAAGGACATAAATTTTGTTTGCTACAGTGTCGCACGACCGCACAATTTTCAGTTAAAGTAACGCAGTGCCGTATTGCAAAAAATGGCTTGGTCTTGAAGAGGAGTAAACCTTCTTGAGCTAAAATGTTTAAAGAGCTAGCTACCAACCAATTTATTGAGGGCAGAATAAGTGTACAGATCTGTGCACACAAGCAGGGCACATTTGATTAAATCCCAACCATTAAAGTGGCATATATGCTTAACAGATGGTGATACTGATAAAAAGTTTGTTTGGGCACTGTGTGTTATGGGGTGACAGTCTTCTGCCTGGGTCTCTCACAGTTTCCTGTCTGCAAATCACCTTGTCACTTGCCCTCCCAAAGGAAACAATTTACTTCTGTGATGCACATTGCTGGAAATTATTTTTTACTAACAAAAGCCTTTAAAAACATTGCAGACAGTAAAACAGCAAAATATGCCCTGTGAAAATGCACATGCAGCCACTTAGCAGTGAAATGCATAGTGAAATGCATACATACTCAGGAACAGGCTGTGAAAAAAAAATACTGCTAAAAAAATATAAAATATGTTGTTTTAAAACACATGGATGTAGAGAGGCCTTAAAGCAAAGAGGTTGCTGAACACACATCAGTAGCATTAACATTTAAAAATCCTTCCTTCCTCCCACTTCCAAATTTTGCAAAATACTCAGCATTTTTCTCTCTAAAGAACATTCACTAAGGGTTTTTATCTAATTTGAGAAGCCAGTGCCTACAAGCCTAAGCTAATCTGTCCTATGCACTTTTTCAGCAGAGTCTCAGGGGCTGGAACATAGGGGGGTCAGTAAGAGGCAGAGGTGGTGAAGGTTGGGATCAGTTTCACTGACAATCTGTCACTTACTTTGTCAGTTAATCGATTCCTTCCCCCTCATTATTTCCGTGCCTCCAGCGATGCTCGTCTGTCATGGGATCTCCTGCAGAGGGGAGAGCTGCTCCCCCTTAACTCCATTGGCGTCAGCTGGTCAGCTGACTTTCTCTTCCACCGTCCTCCTTCCTTTTCATAGATGGCAGCCTTTCCTCAGCGACCAGCAAGAAACCAACCCCCGCTGGTGGTGGAACGAAGGGATGGGTGGCACAGCCAGAGATGTCAGAAAGCAGGCCCCCCTGAGATTGGAGAACGGCCGGGTGGGGTCCCTAACAGTGGAGAATGGCCAACGGGCAGGCCTCTAAAAGTGGGGAGCGGGTGGCAGACGGGCCCCTGAGAGTGGAGAACAGCCGGCGGGCGGTCCCCTAACAGTGGAGAATGGGCAGCGGGCCCCTAACAGTGGAGAAAGGGGAGCGGGACCCCCACAGTGATGGAACTCCAGGGCCCAGTCACAAATGTGACTGCTGCAACCCTGGTAGTTCCGCTACTACTGGCAATGTTTTGATGGTGGTGAAAACTCATAGCAGCTTAATTCTTTAGGCTATGCTCACACTATTCCAACATGGAAGTTGCACGACTTTGCCCTGCGACTTCATGTCCGACTTCCGTCCAACTTCAATGAACACAATCCAACTTTGAGTCTGGTATGAATCTTGAGGGGGAATCCCACTCCAAAATAATAAAAAAAAAGGTGTGTGGTCCCCACCAAGACCATACAAGGCCCTTTGGTCTTGTATGGATTTTAAGGGGAACCCCCACGTCAATTTGTTTTAAAAAATGACGTGAGGTCCCCCCCAGAATCCATACCAGACCCTTATCCGAGCCTGCAACCAGACAGGTCAGGAAACAAGGGGTAAAAGCGAGCGCCCCCCTCCTGGACCATACTAGGCCACATGCCCTCAACATGGGGGGGGTGAATGCTTTGGGGCAGGGGGGATCTGTGCCCCCCCACCCCAAGGCACCTTGTACCCATGTTGATGGGGACAAGGGCCTCCTCCAGACAACCGTGGGCAGTGGTTGTGGGGATCTGGGGGTGGGGGACCCCCAGATCCTGGAACCCCCTATGTGAATAAGTATGGGGTACATTGTACCCCCACCCATTCACCTAAAAAAAGTGTAGTGTTACAAAAAAAACAAGAGACGGTTTTGGAAAAGTCCTTTATTAAGAATTAAGAATGTCCCCTGTCGTAGCTGTGTCTTCTTCCTCTTCTTTTTTCCCAGTTCTTCTCCCAGTTCTTCTCCCTCCACTTATTCTCACTGTTCTTCTCCCTCCACTTCTTCTCCCAGTTACTTCTGCCTCCGCCGTCCTGGGTTTTTCTCCGCCTCTGCCTCCTGCTGTTATGTCAGGTCCGGTGTCTAGCATTTCTTATATAACGTAACCCCATCCAGGGGACGTTACACGAAGACCCTGCCCGTGACACATTTAATTTTCTTTTAATAAAGGACTACTGCTTTTCTTAATTTTGACACTTTTTTGGTGAATGAGTAGGGGTACTCATGCACATGGGGGGGGGGATCTGGGGGCCCCCTTGTTAAAGGGGGCTTCCAGATTCTGATAAGCCCCCTGCCCGCAGACCCTGACAACCATTGGCCAGGGTTTTCGGGAGGAGGCCCTTGTCCCCACCAACAAGGAGAAAATAGGGGACAAGGTTCTTTGGGGTGGGGGGGAGCAGAGCCCCCCTGCCCCAAATCACCCACCCCCCCCATGTTGAGGGCATGTGGTCTGGTATTGTCCAAGAGGGGGGCACTTGCTCGTCCCCCCTTTCCTGACCTGCCGGGCTGCATGCTTGGGTAAGGGTCTGGTATGGTCTTGGCGGGGCCCCACGCCATTTTTTGTTAAATTTTGGTGTGCTGTTCCCTCTCAATATCCTCAGAGCACACCACAAGTTGGATCAGTTAAGATGATGATTCGACTTGGATGTGACTTCAATTCAAATCAATGGGTTGAAATAGTGCACAAGTCAGACCAAAGTAGTGCAGGGAGCATTTTCAAAGTGGGACCGACACAAGTCAGACCAGTTAAGACGATCTCATAGAGAGAGTGAGGTCATCTGATGGCAGGTGACAGATGCACACCGCTGGGTTAGGGGCGCACCGGTAAGGTTGTGGACCCTTAGCTGACTGCTGCAAATGGAGCTCTGGGTAATTCAGGAAAGCAGGTCCACTGGAGCACTGACACAGATTACACAGGGAGATAGAGCATAAGTTTCCCCAGGGCGTGGAGTCTAAGAGCCAGCAGGTTTTCCCCAGAGCCTCTGATGGCGAGGATGGACTTCGCTGCTACTGACTCCAGGTTGCGGCCCCCAGGGTCTCCCAGCTCATGCTCATGGCTGGCTAATGGCGAATAGAGAGGAAGCAGCAGTGCAGGACAACAAGGGATAGTCAGTAGGATAGCCAAGGGTCAGGGCAACGAGCAGACAGGGACAGACAGGAGAGCACACCAAAGGTCAGGGTATCAAGCAGACAGGAATAGTCAAAGAACAAGCCAAGGTCGGTAAACAGAATCAGACGAAGAGCACACAGCAGGAACCACACACACAGGAAGCCCAACACACAATATTGATCAGCAGCGCAGGCTTGCAGTGCATGGTCTTAAATAATGTTCCTAATTAGAGACTGGGGTGGAGCCCTGCTGAGGGAAGATTACTTAGCACACAGGTGAGAGGTGCACGGTTTCTAAGCTGACCACAAGCAGAGAGGTAAGACAGATAGGATATGAAATGTTACTGCAGATTCATGACAGGGAGCCACTGATTTTGACATGTCATGCAAATTGTGCTCTGGAAGTCGGAGCGCATGTCGGATCAGTGTGAACTGGCCCTCAAAGGTAAAAATGATTAAAAAGTCAAAACGTGTTAAACAAAAGTGTAATGGACAAAAGGGCGACTGCAGATACAGTATCTTGACTGTTACATAAATTTGTTGTTTTTCAGGACAAAAATACAGCATTTACATAAAACAAGTTTTCTATAGCTAGATATATGCTATTGATACAGTTCTATAGGAGCAGATTCTTTATGTTACATTTTAACAATAGATACTGTATATAGTTTTATCTTCTGTTTTTATAATTGCATTTTTACTGTATAAAGGGTTTCCCTTTGTAATGTCACAATAATGAAGTTATCGTATCTATCAAGTTTATCTCTTCTTTCATCAGTTTTTCTATTCCTAATAAAATGTATTGCATGTCATGTCATGTCTCCCTATTGTTCTGATCTAGAGCCTGTCATTGCCCACTGGAAGTGGCTTGTCATCGCATCAATTACTGGTAATTGGATATGGCAATTTCTTCTGTACATGGATACCCCAAATCTGATGCAGTTCTAATTAGGCAATGATTCATATATTCTACTGTTCTAGCTACCATACCATTGCTTAGTGACATCAGAAAGTATCACATACCTCGGGACCTGTCACATCTAGAAATATGCCTGAGAGAACTTCTGTTAAAAAAAAAACTTTTGTAACTACTATATATGTAAAGCCTTTTAGATGCCATATGACAGTTAACACTTCAGGCAACAGTTTTTGATCAATGAGGAATAAGAAATGAAAGCAAACATTTATTACATTGCAGCTTACCTATTCTTAGATGTGGTAGCTGCATTTGATTTCTTTTTAAGGCTTTCTTTCTTTTATTTTCATCTGGTGATCCAGCCAATACTTCTGCTGTTTATCAACAGATCAAGCTCTCCAGCAAATGTATCAGTGTGGAGACAAACCATTTAACACTGACAGGGGTCCTCACAATGAGCAACTTTTATTTATTCATGCACAACCTTAAGGCTAGGTTTCCATTATTGTGACCCCAAATTTAGAGTTCGACTTTGCAGTGTGACTGTGATGCAACCGAGTGCAGCTTGGATCCAACTTTACACTCTCTGGATCAAAGCTGCATCAAAAGTCGCAACAAAGTAGTGCAAAAGCATTTTTTGGAGTCGCTGCGACTTGAGTCACACCAATTAGAATGGGGAACATTGAAATACATAGATTTTGACTTGTCATGTGACTTCACATGTGTCAAGTCGCACAACAACTCGCAGTAGTGGAACAGAGCCTAAAGCAGTAGTAAAGTGTGCTTTGTGATTTTTACTTACAGGTAAACCTATACAGGCGGTCCCCTAGTTACAAACATCCGACTTAAGAACGACTCCTACTTACAAATGGAGGTAGACAACAGGAAGTGGCAGGAAATCTCCCCCTAGGAAGGGAAATTCACTCCTGTAAGAGTTATTATGGGAAAAAGGTGTCTCCACTGATGTTTTGTCACCAAGGTTTGTTTCCACAACAACCTAAAATTTTCAAAATCCAATTATCATTGGGACAGGAAGTGAGGTAAAATCTTCTGAACATAAATATAGACAGCAAAACAAACATTACAGGGGTGTTAAATCTTCCCTATGCTGTCCAAAAAACTTAAAAATAGTTTTTTTGGCTGAAGCAACACTTAAGAAAATGTAACTGAACCGACTTACAAACAAATTCAACTCAAGAACAAACCTACAGTCCCTATCTTGTTTGTAACCCGGGGACTGCCTGCGATTAAGCTTACATGTACGTAAAAATTAATATCTCCTAAATGTGCACCGATAAGGATATATTCCCAGTGGATGCAGCTGCTGTTGATGTCACCGACGGATTCACTTTGAAGGTCCTACATACCATGTCTGACCTTCAGAGCTCCATGCTGGCGCCGAGAGCTCCTACGAGCATGCGCAGGAGTGACGTCATCCCAGCCACTCATATAGCCAGAGCCCGTGAACCTGTAAGGAAGACTGGGGGAAGATGGAAGCCACTGGAGGGCTTTGTTCTATGGTAAGTATATCATAATGCACTAGTATGTGATGCATATTAGCGCATTATGCAGTTACTTTACAGGGGAAAGTTTTCTTTTTTACTGCCATGGTTTACAGCCGCTTTAAAGTGGAACTATACTCACCTTGGCTCCCATGATGTGGCATGCTAGAGCTCCCCTCCATCCACTGACATCTTCTAGTGGTCGGCTTCCAGGTATCGAGCGCCGGCCACTTTTAGGCCCCATTCACACCTCAGCGCTTTGTGGCTTGAAGCTCCAAAACGCTGGAGGAGAAAAAAATCAATTATTCTCACATCTCCACTCCAAGTTACCTGAAGCCAAATGCCTGAAGCTCAAAAAGTTATTGTGCTTTCGGGCAGATTTGAGTGTTTTTGGCATGGTTTTTATTCCCTTAAAAATAAATAGAACGATCAAGCACCTGACAAATGTCGAGTTGGGGGGGAACCCTGCGGCCTGCCTGCTCCATCTCTTGAAGCGACCAATTAAGAAATACAAGACCTCTTTTACGATGCAGTTGTTGAATGCGGCTAAGGCATGCATCCCCCTCAGCTGAAGATCGGAGAATCTGCCGTCCAAGGCATTTTGGTTTTCAAAAGTTAATGAACTGAGAGACATGGAAGACCTGACTGCCACCTTGCACAACCGGGAGGAGATCTTCCTTGAGACCTGGAGACCATGGCAATACTTTGTGTATACTGATGCATATCTCAGAGAGGCCTCGTGAACTGACCAGCCTTGTGGTCTGGTTCATTTGCCTGGGCGAGAGGCACCACCCATCTATATTCTGCATACCCTTCTGTGTATCTACTTTGTCACCTTCTTATCTTCAATCTGCTGACATCCCTTCTTGTTCTACCTGGTTTCTCTCCCTCATAGGGGGAACCCATCGCCTATCCCCTCCCTCCCACCTGTCTCCCTACCCTCTTTATCTAGATGCATGGTTCAGTTGTTAGCACTATTTTCTGGAAGCTAACTGTATCCGTATCATTATCATTCCCCTGAATTCGATGTTCCTGGTTCTAAATCACCTGTCATCGGGTCAATCTGTGCCCTGATACTCTATATGTTTTAATAAGTAGCATAATCGGTCTTATATGTTTCTATGCTTGGGTCCTACTCATAGCTATTAGTTCTCTCCCCCAGCTCTGCCTGCTCTATACAAGCCTTATAACTGCTACACTTTACACAACCATTTCTGATGGGTATAGCTGGGCCCATTGAATTGTAAATTTTGTTTATGTGACCCCTTTCTTTTGTAACTTGGTCTTATTTTATGTCTACGTTATTTACTATGATTGTAAACGGTAACCATCTTGGAAAATAAAGGAATTACAAATAAATAAATAAATACATAAAAACACGTCATTTGCATGTGCACGTTTGTTGTGCGCTTTTCTGCTCAGATGAAAGAATTTAAAAAAGTAAAATCGTAATAATAGATGAATAAATAAATGTAAACAAAATACCGTACACAAATAGCTAAAAATCCTCATAAATAAATTAATAATACGTAATAATACATAAATAAAAAATAATTAATCCCTAACCTTACAAAATATTAAATAAATGATTAACGATAATAAAATAATAATAATAATAAACTCCCACACCCGAACAAAAAAAATATTATTATTAATAATAATAATAACAATAGTAAACATAATATATTTATTTTATATATATATATTTATTTATTTTGTGTTAAGGTATTTAGTTATTTATTATTATTATTTTATTAAATTTTTTTCTTTAAAGGTTAGGGGTTAAGGTTAGGGGTTAATTATTTATTTACTGTTACTTAGTATTCATTTATTGAATGTATGTATTATTTATTTTACATTATTTCAATTTATTTGTGTATTTATTTTACATTTATTTCTTCATTTATTATTATTTTTATTATTATTATTATTATTAGTAGTAGTAGCAGTATTAACACTCTAACCCTAACAAAAAAATAAATAATAATAAATAACCCTATGCCAGGAAGCTAATTCAGCTAATACGAATTCTCATACAGCTAATGCACATTCTTCTGCAGCTAATACTAATTCTTCTGCATTTAATACTAAATCTTCTGCAGCTACTGCTCATTCCCATACAGCTAATGCTCGTGCATGTGTACAAGCACACGGTCGAGCCCAGGCTAATATCCAGTGTGCGCTGACACATAGGCACCTCCTGACCACCCTGTTGTAGACCACCCTCTAAAAATAATAATACATTAATAAATATAATAATAATAAAAGAAATAAAAGCTAATCGAAAAGTTAAAAAGCTGAAATACCTAGCAACAAATGATGCAACAGATGATAGTTTTCACCATTGGCTAATAAATAAATGGCAAAGCTCAAACTGCTGCATGGAAATGCGCAAGTTGCACATAAAAATGCACTGAGATCACTCATATAAAAATGCAAAAAATGCCAGAAAAATGCTCTAAGACACTATGTTCAGGTGTGAATGCAGCTTTATTGGTATGGCCCATATAACATCACTTTCTGTGCATGCCTGTGACCCGGGGAAAACTTAAAAGCATCAAGGGCCCCTGGGCAAAGTAATGCAGCAGAACCCTTACCAGCCTGTCACAATTTACGCACCTATATTCAAGGATTAAAATATAAATAATTGATAGAATTAAACATGTATTTATTAGTAATTTCAATAAAAATTAATTTTAAACAATAGGGAAACATGCCATAAATCAAAGACTAATAAACACAAAGGACACAGTACAGGGGAGAAGGCAGAAGGGCACAGTATAAGGGGGGGTCAGGAGGGCACAATACTGGGATCAGGAAAGCACAGTACAGGTTCCAGGATGCTGCCCAGGACATGGCTATCCCAGAACAGCTTATAAAAAAGTGTGGCTGTCCCAGCAAATCCAGGACAGTTGGCAAGTATGATGTAAAGCAAAATTATCATGGGGCCTCCATGCAACCTGGGACCCCTGGGTAGTGCCCGGGGGTGCCAATGCTTTAAGTCAGCTTCGACATTGCCATATTTCTATAATAAGCTGCACCTGCTCAGCACCACCAGGAGTGGACATGCACATGAAACAAAGCATGTCTCTTCTGCATTAAAAAATTCTTCCTGTTGGTCCTCTTTTGTTATGTACATAACGTTTCACTTTAATTCCTAATAAAAAAAATGGTTTCTGTAACTGCTTGTGTAACTGTAGTGTGAGCTGGAGGTTGGTATCAATTTGTTAGTGTATCTAAATCTGCTAGTCCATCTAACACTCTGCTCCCCCCCAAAGATGCCCCCCTATGCTCCTTTATCCAGAGTGGGGGCATTGTAATACAGAAGGTATGGTACTGGCCAGATCACCAAGTGAAAACAAAGGGGAAAAGCCTAAAAAAGAAAACGAATGCAGAAACCACATCTAATCATTGGTAAGCTGACATTTTTTACATTTTTAAATTTGGATTTTAATACCACTTTAAATTAAAGCTAGCTTACATTTATTGTCAATGGGTATGAAAAACAAATATTATTTTTTGGATTATTATATTGTTTCGGTTTATTAAATTGATTTATTATATTCCTTCTTGAACTTTTTTGAAAGTTTGTAAATATAAAGGAACAAGTTTCAGCAGAATTAAGGTTTTCATGCTGATTCACCAAGTTGAGCATGGAAGTTGCTAGATACAAAAGAACCACAACTTTTATAGTTTTACACTAAAGCAATCAAACTATACACTGACTTACACACTGACTTTAAAAATAAGGTTTATTACAGATCTTCTTTCAAACAGGAAGATGACACATAGCAACACCTTTCAAGGCTTCATGTAAGTGCAGATGCCTGATGTGTGTTTAACCGCTATTTATTAGGCATCATTCACACGGCTTTAAAAAAAACACATATACAAATATTATTTAATTACCAATGTGAACACAGTTGCATTCTTTTCAATGGAGCCATTTACACAGGTGCGTAAACATGAGCTGCTTTTTTGATCCGTGACACCGAATCCAAAAATTTACATGAGATTTACGCACTTATGCATATAAGAGCATTTATATGCATTTGTACAGGTGTAAATTAAGTCTAAACAAAGGGGAAAAATAAATTATCGTAAAAAAAAGTTATGTATGCATAAGCATCTTTACACGTTTAACCACTTCAGCCCCGGAAGGATTTACCCCCTTCCTGACCAGAGCACTTTTTGCGTTTCGGCACTGCGTCGCTTTAACTGACAATTGCGTGGTCATGCAACGTTGTACCCAAAGGAAATTGATGTCCTTCTTTTCCCACAAATAGAGCTTTCTTTTGGTGGTATTTGATCACCTCTGCGGTTTTTATTTTTTGCACTATAAACAAAAAAAGAGCGACAATTTTGAAAAAAAAAAAATATTTTTTAGTTTTTGCTATAATACAAAAAAAAAAAAATGTATTCATTAGTTTAGGCCGATATATATTCTTCTACATATTTGCGGTATAAAAAAATTGCAAAAGGCGTATATTGATTGGTTTGCGAAAAGTTGCCGCGTTTACAAACTATGAGAATTAATTTATGGCGTTTTTAACATTTTTTTTTTACTAGTAATGGCGGTGATCTGCAATTTTTATCTGGACTGCAATATTGCCACAGACAGATCGGACATTTTTGACACTTTTTTGGGACCAATGACATTTATATAGCGATCAGAGCTTTAAATAGCCACTGATTACTGTATAAATGTCATTGGCAGGGAAGGGTTTAAGCTGTAGGGGGCGATCAAGGAGTTAACTGTGTTCCCTGTGTGTGTTCTGACTGTGTGGGGGCTGGGCTGGCAGGGGCATCACAGATTTAACTGACCCCGTTCACAGGGATCAGTAGATCACTGGCGCCTCTTAGAATGGGGAACATTGTTTACATCGGCAGTTCCCCATTCTTCCTGCTGTTTACGCCGATCTGCACCGCGGAGGCACTTTGTGGCCGTATATCCACCCGAGGTGGTAGACAAGTGGTTAAACACATCAATACACACCTTAAGGCTGGGCTCACACCTATGCGTACTGGATGCGGCTTGCTCCGCACCCAGTTCGCATGACACTTGAAAACACATTGTTTTCACTGTGTCAGGTTCACATCTGTGCGGTGCATTCGCACTCTGCATTGCACAGAAAACATGTGCGTTGTCAGTGCAATGCAGTGCGAATTCCCAGCCTATTGAGTTCATTGGGAACGCATCTGCCCCACAGATGTGTTCCTCACTGAAGGGGATCTTTTCCCTCCTCGCGGCACTTCTCCCTCCCTCCCCCTCCCCTGGGCAGCTGCTACGCTGTGAGGACGGACAGTTCTTTCTCACAGGCAAACAGGCTAGGATTCACTGCTGCTTGCAGGACTTTTCGGAACGTCCCGCAAGCGCACCGCCCCAGTGTGAAAATGAATGAGAGGTGGTTTTCAGGTGCTTTGCAGAGGCTATTTCTAGTGCTAAAGCGTCTGAAAACCGTCCCAGTGTGAAAGGGGACTAAAGTTTAATTTTATAAGCAGACATAAAGTGGTATTAAATCCATAAGCAAACATTTATTATGTTGCAGCTTACCAATTATTAGATGTGATGGCTGCATTGGTTTTCTTTTTTCAGGCTTTTGTTCTTTTCCTTTCACCTTGTGATCTAGCAAGTATGTCTGTTATTTTTCAACAGAACAAGCTGTCCTGCGGATATAACAATTCGAAGGCTGAGACAAACCATTGAACACTGACAGGGGTGATTACAATTGTTTATATAAGCCTGGGTTCACACCGCAGCACGGAGCGGCTCACAGCAGGGGTCCGGTGCTTCCCCGTTCACCATTTCAGGTCTGATTTCAGCCCGAGTTTTCGGCTGAATTCAAAGCTGAAATGGACAAAAACATGCACAGGACTCCTGTGCAATTCGCACCGCAGCCACTCCAGAGATGTGTGAACTGGCTCCATAGAGGAATCCGCATCCAATTCGCAATAGTGTGAATCCAGCCTAAAACTTTTATCCCAAAAGGAACAACATTGTTTCACGTAACTGCTTATAAAGTGTAAGCTGGAGGTTGGCTTCAATTTGTTAGTACTGTATATCTAAATTTACTAGGCCATCTAACACTCTCTCTCCCAGATTGACAATGCTGCTGTCCAAAGGTGCCTCCTGTGCTCCTTCGTCTAGAGCAGTGGTTCTCAACTCCAGTCCTCGGGACCCACTAACAGGCCAGGTTTGCAAGATAACTGAAATACATCACAGGTGATATAATTTGCTGCTCTGTGATTGCAGTATTCTAGTCTGCATCTCCCCAAGGAAATGCTTAAAATCTGGCCTGTTGGTGGGTCCTGAGGACAGGAGTTGAGAACCACTGGTCTAGAGTGAGGGCTCTCTAATACAGGAGGTGTATCACTGGCCAGATCACCAGGGGAAAACAGAGGGAAAGTAAGTCTAAAAAGGAAACCTGATGCAGCCACCACATCTAAGGCCTGGTTCACACCTATGCAGATTGCAGTTTGCATATTCCAGGTTCATTTTGCATTTTTCAATACACATTTTAGATCCAATGAGGTCTATGGAACATGACCCATAGGAAACCATGTTAAATGGACTGTAGTGTGTTTCTGCAAAATTAAAAACGCACTAAAAATGCATAGGTGTGAATCGGGCCTAATGATTGGTAAGCTGAAATATATGCTATTTTTGATTTTGGGGTTAATACCGCTTTAAAGGTACAGGATGACCAGCCCAACTGAGTACTGCCATGACTTTCACTTTCCCATGTTTGCTGCAGCTTTTTGTGGGACAAAATCTAGCCATACACATGGGCATCCACAGAACTTTTTTCGGGGGGGGGGGGGCATCATTTTAAGGTCACCCATGCTTTACCCCTTTCTGACAATGTCATGACGGGGAGGGGCTTAGTCATTATCACATAAAGAGTGATAACCCTCCTCCTTCCACTGCCACATTTGGCACTTTTTGGGGGGGAGAACGCATCTGGTTTTGCAGTGGCGATCTGAGCCACATGCAAAACCATGCGAAATATGCTGCAACCACAGCAAGTGAAGGTATAAATAAACATACAATTAGGCAATCAATTAATTACAAAAATAAGCTACACCTGCATGGTGCAGCATTGGCTTAAGCCAGTGGAGATTTAAAATTCCATACGGGCACAATAGCATTTTTATGCTATTGTGCCCCTGTAGCTGCTATTGTGCCCTTGTAGATGCTGTTGTGCCCATATAGCAATAACATTTTTATGCTAGATTAACAAAGAGGAGAGTTCTGAGCTGCTCAGGTGTATTAAGTATACAATCAAGGCTTAGGTGCAGGTTTGGTCCCTGATCCGGAGAGCCATACAATTAAAGAAGAGTTTCAACCACACTCCAAGGAACTTGAAAAATTGTGAAAATTTATTGGAAAAATCCACACATAAAAATCACCAGTACAGACACAGACCCCATTGGTAGATAGGCACAGGTGATTGATGCGTTTCACAAAATACATGTTTGCTTACTCATAATTAGAGTTGAGTGAACCCAAACTGTAAAGTTCGGGTTTGTACCAGACTTTAGGGTGTCTGTGTCCGGAACCCGAACCCGGACATTTGAGAAAAAGTCTGGGTTCGGGTTCGGGGTTCGTGTATTTTTTTGCACCCGTTGAATAGCTGCAGGGCAGCCAATCAACAAGCATTTCACTCGTTTGCCCTTAGAAGCCATCACAGCCACGCCTACTAATGGCGTGGCTGTGATTGGCCAGTGCATCATGTGACCCAGCATCTATATAAGCTGGAGTCACGTAGTGCTGCATGTCACATCATCTCATACTAGTGTAAGGAGAGGATGCTGCTGCTGCTGCTGCTGTGAGGGACAGATTAGCATTAGAAAATCATCTCATACTAGTGTAGGGAGAGGAAGCTGCTGCTGCTGCTGTGAGGGACAGATTAGCTTTAGAAAATCATCTCATACTAGTATAGGGAGAGGATGCTGCTGCTGCTGCTGTGAGGGACAGATTAGCTTTAGAAAATCTGTTAAAAACAGTGATTTATTAGTGGGTGGGTGCTAGAGGAGATTTTTGTTTGCTAGAGTACATTTTGTTTGCTAAGCAACGTGCCTCATATAAAACCTAAGCAATTTTTCTGTTTGTTAGGTGGGAGTTTGCAGCCATTTGCTTGTGTGTCAGGGACACTACTTTAATCGTGTTCTGTTAGTTCAGTTGTTTTTTTTTGTGCAAAATATTACATTTGCGGCCATAGGGGCATTTCTTGCACAAAATTAAAAAGTGCGTCTACATTGCTGGTTTAAAAAAAAAAATTCTAAATACTACATTTGCGGCCAGCGGTGAATTTCTTTCACAAAAATGAAAAGTGTGTCTACATTGCTGGTTAAAAAAAAAATTCTAAATACTACATTTGCGGCCAGCGGTGCATTTCTTGCACAAAAATAAAAAGTACGTCGACATTGCTGGTTTAAAAAAAAAGAATAATAATTAGTGCTACATAGTACATTTGCACCTTGCTGTGCATTTCTTGCACAAAATTAAAAAGTGCGTCGACATTGCTGGTTTAAAAGAAAATCAAAAATAGTGCTACATAGTACATTTGCACCTAGCTGTGCATTTTTTGCACAAAATTAAAAAGTGTGCGACATTGCTGGTTTAAAAAAAAAAAAATAGTGCTACATACACCGCCACTGTCACAGCCTCCTCAACCTCCTACACCACATCCACCTCCTCCTCCATTTTTTTATTTTTTTTTATGTGAGGAAGAGGAGGAGGGAGGGGTCATTTCCACGGTTATCAGGCCAGTCATTCACAAGTGGCTCGGAGGGTGGGTTCCTGCACCAGCATAGGCCAGGTAAAAAAATGCTGCAGTGCCTGCTCAATGACAGTCGAGTGGCCCACATTGTAACTTGTGCTGATTACTGGATGGCCACCCTGCTGGATCCCCATTACAAGGACAACATGCCATCCTTAATTCCCTCACTGGAGCGTGGTCAGAAGATGCGCAACTACAAGCGCACGCTGATAAACGCGCTGCTGAGGGCATTCCCAAATGACACCGGGGGCTCGGTGGAAGAGGTCGCCAACGCAGCTGTGGCACCGTTAGCACCTCAGAAGGCAGGGTTAGCATGGCCAAAATGTGCAAAAGCTTTGTCAGCAGCACGCCACAACAACCAGTACCACCAGCTGATAGGCAACGTCTTAGCAGGAGGCAGTATTTCAGCAACATTTCAGCAACATGGTTGTACAGTATGTGCGCACACGCCTACACGTACTGACTGATGGGTCTGCCCCATTCAACTTCTGGGTCTCCAAATTGGGCACATGGCCTGAGCTTGCCCTTTATGCCTTGAAGGTGCTGGCCTGCCCTGCAGCCAGTGTATTGTCTGAACGTGTGTCTAGCATGGCAGGGGGCATTATCACAGACAAGCGCAGCCGCCTGTCCACAGCCAACGTGTACAAGCTAACGTTTATTAAAATGAACCAGGCATGGATCCCACAAGACTTGTCTGTACCTTGTGCAGAATAGACATTTATACCGGCCTCACACAGCCATTGGTATACTTAAGTGAACTAATTCTTTTTTTTTTTTTATAGAACATAAGTCTTTATTGGAATTTGTAACAGGAGAAACATGAAAAATAAACCATGGTACATTTTATATGGAAAAAGTGAACCCGTGCTAGAACATCTCTGGGTTTGTCTGCAGATATTGATCTTTTTTTTTTAATATGTCTCAATTAGAGTTGAGCGAACTTCTAGAAGTCCGGGTTCTGCTGGTTCGGCCGAACTTCGGGACAAAGTCCGGGTTCGGGTCCGGACAGAACCCGAACTTTGTCCCGGACCCCGAACCCCATTGAAATCAATGGAGACCCGGACTTTTAGGTACAAAAAGTGTTGTAAAATAGTCCTGGAAGGTCCTAGAGGTCTGCAAAAGGAAGGAAATGTGGGTAAGGGTGGGACAAGTGACCTACAAAGAAATGGGGACAGGGAAATAACTTTAAATATTATTTAAAAAAATAAAAACATAAAAAATGCAAAAATGGAGATCATCTTCAAAATGGGTCTGAAAAGTATTAATTAACATTAGAGGCCATAGAACTGTTCTAAAATCATCTTCAAACTGTGTCAAAAAAGTATAA